>OY747135.1:50714350-51314350 GCA_963556465.1 Berberis vulgaris | reverse complement strand
CCCTAGGGCTGCGAAGCTTAACACAAAACACACATAATGAGTCCCCTGAAGCACAAATGAGAAAAATGTTTTACACTGGTATATTAACAATATACAAATGGAAATCAATATAAATGCTCACCCAAATGGGTTTGGTCTCATTAGCAAGCTCCCAGTCCCAGTTCTTCTCAACTACTATCTTAGTTTTCTTTTTCTTCTGCTTCAAGCAAAAAAAAACCCGCCAAGAGTTAATCCAAACTGTTGCATGCTAACACTAATCAAAGGATAGTGGAAAATAATTGGAAACACAAAAGCTACCTCTGTTTTTCCCTCTTCTCCATCCTTTTTTACTTCTGCTGGATCTTCATCAACCTCAACCTGTAATACATTCTATTAGAACAAAGCCAAAACTTGTGCACAATAAAGGCAAATGAAAATATCAAATTGCTTTCCTGCAACTAATTTAAGGGGGGAAAAAGAACACCAAGAGTATATACCTCCTTTGTGTATCCCTTCTCTTGCCAGGTATATATAGGGAAAGAAACAAACTGTGAATAGTTCTTCAAAAGCTTTTGTATCCTTTCGGGATGGGCAAATCCTTTTTCATCTCGCTGAATTAAACATAAAAAAAGTATTAGCATTAACAAGATAGTTGGATGTCAAGGACAAGGCAACCAGCCACAACACAAGAAACACTGCTAGCTGAACTTAAGATGTAATGTCACAAGAAACTCCGGTGTCACAATGCCATTGGAAGCGTTACTAAGATCCAACTTCCTCACAAACCTCTTCGATGTTGAACCTGAAGACACTGTGACTAGTGGTGTTGTAGTAGTTGGGGATTTGAACTCGAACTTGCGTGCGCTTTTCTCCATCCAAATTTCAAACAATTGTTCACACGAATTTCAAAAAAAACCTCAAGAATCTCTCATTGGAATCAATCAATCTAAGATCGAACAGTTTTTCTAACACCAAAGCACAAAAAATCTCAATAAAGCACGATTAAACAAAACAAAGATAACGAAATTCTCAAAACCGAACCGCTCAAGAACATTTCAAACTCTAACAAAACTCAAATCACAAAGAAATTAAAACTTACTGCTCATAATTCAACTTTCCATGCAGAAACTGTAACAGAGCTCAACAAAACACGGTTTGATCATCAAAGAAACACATAATCAAGAATCAAAACATGAAAATAACCTTGAATCGCTTGGAGAGACGAAACTAAGAGGCTTCGAATTCCTTGAAAATTTCAGAGTGAGACAGATCGAGATGCCTCTTGACCAAATCAGATCGAGAGGAGACGAGATCCTTCAAATTTGAGATCGTCGTCGGTGCTTTCTCGAAAGGAGATCTGGCGGTTCTCGGTTGGATTAGAACAGATGCAGCCGCTGAGGTCACGGTCTTCTTCTTCAAGGCGGAGATTTTGAAGCCTTTCACACTGAAATCGAATGACGGCTTCGAAAGAGAGTCGCGGGAGAGATGAGAGGTTTCGAGAGGGAGTGGAGAAGTCAGAAGGTTCACAGTCGTTTCCGCTACTGATGATCTCTTCTTCATCTTCGTTTCGCTCTGGGGAAGGAAGTGGTGGTGGTGTTTAGAAGTGGAGACGACTAAACTCCCTTATTGCACATGAGAGAAGAGACAAACACACTATTGGGTGATGTAGCAGAGGTGAGCAAGAGGAGAGGAAGGGAGGCGAGGAAGAGGAGAGAAAAAGGTCGAGTGAAAAAAATTTGCGGGGCGCCAAAAAGCCCGTCGTTCATTTAGATAGCGTTTTTCAATTTTAAAGTCCATTACAAACTGATTTTTCATAGCATAATTGTGAAAAAAGGCTATTGGAAAATGCTATTAATGAGCATTTGTGTTGTAGTGAAAATAACACAGTGTTTGTGGGATCTACTCTGGTAAACCCTCAAGAGACTATAAGTTGTCCACTAGGGACACCTAGGGGTTTAAAAGCTTGTTGCATTCGCTAAATGCAATCAAATGTACCAGCGAAAGTGGTAGATAAGAATTTTATTCAATCTTGAGTTTTAGTTAAGTTTAAGTCGCTTGAATTGCTAGAGACTAGCAATATGATGGTTAAGGGGTGTGATGAGTGCATAAAAGTGCACTTTGAACATTGTTTTTCTAAGTATAATTGTTGGATTATTTGGTTCAATCAAGTATTTTTTTTATAATAATTTACTACTTAGTTACATTATGTGTATTTTGGTATTTGACAGGTACTTTAATGGTGTCTATGGAGAAAAATGAACTAATACCACGATTTCACAAGGAATTTTAGGTCAAACCCCATTAGGAAAAAAATGAATTAAACAAAAGAGGAAAAATACTACTATAAGAAAGCGGTTTTGGCTTGAAGAAAAGGTTTCCTTCTTTGCTGCAATTTTGCTCTCGTTTTAGCTGTTTTTTCTTCATTTTTGGCTACGATTTTGGGTCTTTCTTGGCTACGATTTTCTTTCTCCTTGGCTGAAAAATCTGCTAGAAACTTAGTGCTCTTTGGCTGGAAAATCTGCTGGAAATCAATTGTTGTCCATCTCAACCTAGAATCTGAATTGTCAACCCATTTGCTTATTTTTTTTTCATCTCTCTAATGCTTTATTTTGCTTGCATTATGTGTAACTAAACAATTTAGTTAGGGATAGATTGAAGCACTAGTTATGACTTCTTGAAAATTTATACATGTCTTGATACATTATTTTTACGATGCTCAATTGATTAATTTTTTATTTTATTTCACCCTTCATATGAATTTTGTCTATGCTTGATCACCATATGCATGTTTTTTATGAGGATTGTTACATGGGTAAATTTAGATGAGCGAGTCTTGTGCCAATGCTAAGTAACAAAAAGAACCAAGTAAAATCGGTTCTTAGAATTAATCAACATGAATGATTGAAATAGATACTATGTTTTAAGTTTTGTGTTTTTGTCGATTTCTATTGATTTGTGCGTTTTTAAGGTGAAATTTAGTATATATCATGCTAAATACCTTGAGAATGAAAAGAGCTAGAATAGATCCTCATGCTAATTCGTTGTTTAAGGAAATCTATAGCTTAAGGAGTAGACACTCATGCCCTTTAGTTGACAAGATTTGAGAATTGAAATTTAGTTTATATCATTGTGCATATTGTTATTCAAATGAAGATGATTAGTGGCGTATATCGAATCCTTAACTCATTTTCTCACTATTTGAACTTAGTTTTATATTTAGTTTTCCTCATTATCATTTCATATTCAATTAATTATTAGGTTTTATTGAAGTAGTAGTATTAGGAAAGCTGTTTTAAACACAATTAATACAATCCTCGTTGGAATGATCATATTCTTGTTATCTACACTATTTGTTTGATCTTGTGAACATGTTTATAAACTTATTAATTAGGTTAATATTTGTACAACACCCGTAGATATGAATGCAATGCAAAATCTAAAAATATCCATACTATTAAAGCCGCACATAGGCCGTATGTTGTTTATCGAGATGCAAAAGTGTTGATGGCTTCCTAGGAAAATCCTCCTGACCGAACGTAAGGAAGATCTTTTCTGCCTATGCCAGCCTTGCCAATGCATCTGCCACAGAAAACGTGCAGGCATGTCACCTCCATACCTTGTAAAAATCTGCAAATCTCTACCAAGCATTCTCAATCAAGAAACCATGTATTTTGAAGACTCCATCAAACCAATTTTTAATCAATGAGGAATTCGTCTGTATCAAACATCTGGCAACACCAAACTGCTTGCGCAACTTCACACCTTCTAACAAATTTAATGTTTCCACTTTATTATTTGACCCTGCACTAAAAAAAAATTTGCTTTGCTCGAAGACATTCGCCAAGATCATTCATGATCACGACTCCGCCTGCAACCATGTGTTTGAGTAGGGAACCAACCACATTTAGTGCTACACTACCTGCTTGAGGGAACTACTGATAGAGTGTGCGTCGTTGGCAACAACGAACTGGCGCTTTTGGGAAGCCAGCCGCTGTAGTACTCCCCTGTTTTGGGACCAGAACAAAATTCACCAAATTAAACCATTTCATAACCCTAATGACCACGTACGTGGCATTGCAGTCTAGACCTTTAAAGTGTCTCTTGTTCCTCTGATTCCATATCTCCCAAATTACAAAAATTGGCGTCAGATTGTAGAGTACATCCACTTTGGTAGATTTGTGAGCACGACAAAACCAAGCCTGCAATAAGGTTGGAACTTCCACTGTGCGGCACAAGTGGACGCCAAAGATCGACTTAGAATGTACCCAAACACGAGATGCCAACGACCTTCAACAAACAGGTATTTGATGGACTCGATTCCAGGGGCCAAGCAAAACTGACACCAGGACGCCAAGCTAAACCCGCATCTGTATAATTCCTCATCAACTAGAATCCCCCTCTTCACAATTTTCCAGATTAACATGAGCATCTTTGTCGGCAAGAATGGATGCCAGATTTTTTTATAAAGTTTATCCATTGCGCCATGATTTGTGAAAATTTCATAAGCTGAGCGAGAGGAGAACTTACCATCTGTAGCCGTAATCCACACATAAGAATTCTCTTCATCTGCATTAGAACGTAGAGCCTTTGTTCATACGCTTCGATAGCATTTGCACGCACCTGACCGCTATAGACATCAAAACTACCTTTGTGCACCTCCTGAATCGTAGGCCAAATTCCCTGATTAATCATATTATTAGACCTTCTAAACCCCAACATTGGAATCCAATTTTCTTTAAAAAAAAACTAATGGTCCCTCTCCCAATTCTCCAAACTGAATTCTCACATATCGTGGGGCGAAGAACCATCATTTCTTTGATGATCAGAGAGGAATTAGTCTTAACCAACTGTTGCATAAATGGTATTCCGGCTTTCCAGTATTTGTTGCAGAGAAAAAACGGCTCATAAGGAGTTGGAGTTAACTAAGTTCCATAAGCCTTTAAAACGGAATGCTAGAATCACGTGGTTGAGGTTTCAAACTCTCTGTCCTTCCTTGGAAAGCTAAGTTATCTTTTCGAGTGCTTATAGGGAGTTTGGGTATGCTGCCTGGATTTGTAGTTAAAGTGGCATTTTTATATTGTTGCTCCAGCATTTTTAACTACTCTTTAAATATAACAACAATAAAGGAAGGGCAAAAGGATAATTTCTCCCCCCCAAACTACAAACTCAAGCTCCCTAGAATTATACTATCTTTTCCAAGCCACCCATTTTTTTCTTCTGACTTACCTTCAATGTCCCTCTCCAACTTACCTTCACAGTCCCCCCAAATGCGACATTACAAAATAGCTCTCAAACAATTATAAGCAATTTTTTGTAATTCAAATTTTTTTACAAAAATAAACTTCGTCGAATCCCTAAAATATATTCAACAACATTAATTAACTCTTCTGAACAAACTGCGATTGGGCCCATGTTATTGGAGATGCATTGTGAAAACCAATTACCCCTCTCTCGAAAATTATAATATTGTCCCTAATTCACAAAATTTCAAATTTACCCCTCTTCATTAACCAAATTCCAAAAATGCCCTCCCATCCTCCATAATCTCCAAATTACGAAAATGCCCATCCCTTGGCAAATTACGATATTGCCGCTACTCATACGCATAATTCCGAAATTGCCCCTACCCATTCACCAAAATACCCCTCCCACTCTCATTCACCAAATTATTAAATGCCCCTCTTCAAAACTTTGGTTTTTCAAGAATGCCTTTTTTTTTAATCTTATAAAGCCAATTCAACCTATAAATTAGGCCCAATGAAGGCAGAAATCCAATAACAATCAATTTTTTAGTTTGATCATCTTATTAAATCAAATTAAACATTTTTTTTATTCTATAGAAATAACATGTTTTATTGAGCTGGGGTACTAAGGACAGTCAAATTGACAGGGAGCAAAACCCTACTAAAGAAAAAAGTGAAAGTAGTATATTACAATGATAATGTGTATAAATAAATTATATTAATAGATTGATGAGAATGAAAAAAATATAATTAATCAATGTTTAGGTAAGTAATAATTTGTTTTTATATTTGATAATTTAGTAATTTATTTAAGGAATGCCAAATGTACAACCCAAGGACCAGGGGCATGACATTGTACATGTGCCAACGATACGAGTATATGCTATATGAAAAGTGTATAATCGTATAAACGACACAATTGATACACCAGTGTAAAGATAAAGAACAAAACGTCAACAATAAAGCGTGCGACATGCATGTAGGAGGTAAAATATATGCCATGGGCGCACTGATGGAGCTGTATCGTCTTTGGGGTTTCCAAAATTTCGAAACTTACATTTTACTTGAAGATAGATAAGGTGCTACTTGTATTAACTTATGCAAAATGAGGTATTGCCCACCTAAGAGTCACCTAATACTTAAAAAGAGAATTATGTGGGGCACAAACAATTTGGGAGATGATCATACACAACATGCCATGTGTCAATTCATGAACTAACATCTATATTAATCATTATCAAAGCTCATTCCTGACACTTTTGGGATAGGTTACACGGATTTTGGTTCTTCAAGCAACGCGGTCTTTCCAGATATCATCGCCTAATTCAATCTCAAGGATGTCTTTTTTCACCGCTTCATCCAAATTTTCAATAGTCGTCCCCTCCATCTACACCCTTCATTAACTTGTCAATCTAGACATTTTCTAATTAGCGTCATGCTTGATCTCATCCGCACGTGACAAAACCATGTTAAACATCTTTATCTAATTTTTTTCATCTGTAGGCGCTACACCTAAGTATCTCATAATTATTTCATTTCTAATTTTATCCTTACAGATTTTACAACACATTCATCTTAACATACACATTTCTGCTACCACCATCTTATGCGTAAGTTGTCTCGTAGTAACCTAACATTGAACTATATAGCATGGTCGGTCGAACAATTGTCTTATAGCATTTCCCTTTTAACCTTGCAGACATCCTTCTATAACATAATACTCCTAACATCATTCTCAATTTTGTCCAACCAGATTTAATCCTATGGCTACATCTTCTCTAGTAGCCCCATTCTTTTGAATTATAGATCCTAGTTATTGAAAAACTTCACACTCTGGGACCTGCACACTTTCAATCTCAATTGAATTACTCCTCCCTCATGATTCACAAACAAAGTTGCACACTAGATATTCTGTCTTCGAACGACTAATTCTAAAACCCTTACTCTCTAAAGCCTCCCGCCACCTATCAATTTTCGATCTAAACCTTCGCTAGTCTCATCAATTAAGACAATATCATCTGCGAATAACATGCACCAAGGTACATCTTCTTGCAGATGTCTTGTCAACTAATCCATAACCAAAGCAAAAAGGTATGGACTTAAGGTCGACCCTTGATGTAGTCCTACTGACACTGGAAATTCACTGGACATCCCGCCTACTGAGCGAACACTAGTTATAGCTCATTCATACATATCCTTAATGATATCGACATAGCATTGAGACATTTCTTCCTTCCAAGCACACACCAAATTAGCTCCTTAGGGACCCTATCATAGGCTTTCTTCAGATCAATAAAACCATATGCAAAATCATACATTCCTTTTGATATTTTTCTATAATCTATCTGAGCAAGAAGATGGCCTTCGTAGTAAACCTACCCGGAATAAATCCAAATTGATTCTCCGAAACATTGGTTAAATTTCTAAGTCTTCATCTTATGACTATCTCCCAAAGTTTCATCAGACGACTCTTAAGATTTATCCCTCTATATTTCGAGCAGTTATGAATATCCCTCTTGTTCTTATAAATTGATACTACAATGTTGTGCCTTCACGAATCTGGCTTTTCTAGTTTTCAAAATCCAATTAAAGAGTCTAGTTAGCCATTGAATTTCAACTTCTCCCAAACATTTTTACGCTTCAATTGGTATATCATCATGTCCAACTGCCTTCCCTGTCTTCATTCTTTTCAAAGCTTCTTTTACTTCTTTGACTCTAACTATGCGATGAAACACGTGATGTCTCCCTTATTGTGAAGCATACCCCTCCAAGTTTAACTCCCCTACATGTGCCCCATTGAGTGGGTTCTAAAAGTAATATATTCTTCTATCTAAAAGAGCTTTATCCTGCATTAAAACTTTTTCATCCTCATGCTTAACACACTTAACATGACTCAAATCCCTATTCTTTCGTTCTCTAGCTTTAGCTATCTTAAAGATATTTTTCTCCCCTTTCTTTGTACCTAACTTATTATACAGATCATCATATGTTCTCTTTTAACTTTGATATTCACGTAATTATTACATAAAATATCTTCTAATTCATATTTGTTTGTATTTCGAATATCATATGTTATTCTAATTATTTTCCTTTTTATGTTTTTGTAGGAATTGGATTTTAAACGATGTAATTGCATTAGCGCGACGAGTTTGGAAGAACTAGCCCAAAGTTGTGCGAACGGTGAAGTTGATGATAGAGCTTAAACCCAAAATTTGACCTAAAAACCCAAATCCTCCTTTGTCTTAACCAAAACCCAAACCCAACCTAAATAGGATAAAGGAAAAAATAACCCTATTTAATCCTTTTTCCACCTATCTTCTTTTCCACGCCTCTCCTCTTCCTCCTGCACCCAAAAATCAACCTCTCATCTCCTCCTTGTCAGAGACATAGAGAACTTCGTCTCTCGCCATTAACCCGCCACCATCATTTCATCCTCCTGCCATCTTTCATTCACGACCATGTTTCATCATCGTCAACACGACACAACCACAATTTTTCTCCTCTTTCTCGCTCCTAGAAACAGGACCATCATGCCAACCACAAATAGCAAGTGATCGCCTCATCTCGCCAACAGCATCTCGCAGTGTCATATCTTCCCCATTTTTTCCCTGTTCTTCTTCTTCTCGCTGCCACCAACCTAACTCCATCCCTCTCTCGCCATAACAGAGGTAACAACAATTTCTCTCTCTCGTAATAGATCCCCTGCTCGCATTGTCGCTACACCTCCAACTTCTTTACGACCTCTCTCTCGGTCCCCGTCACAAAACAGAGATGCAACAATGAGGAGCAATGCGAATTCCTCTCAATTTCTCTCTTGGCCACTTTCGTTCCCTCTCTCACCCGTTCTCTCGTTTCACCCTTTTATGTTAGTATCTTTTGCAGGTGAGCTTGCACGAGGACACAACAGAGCATGCAGGGAATACGCGAGGAAGAATAAAGGATTTTGGAGGGAAATAACCAACTTTTAAAGATCTGGTTATTGGCACCCTAGTTCATTAATCTGTACCACCAAATGTTGTCTTATACTATTTGCACCAGCTATTCGCATCCAAAATTTTAGTTAGAGCCACCACAGTACACCCACGTGCAGGAACTGATGAATTTCACCTCCACAGCCACCGGATTCACTTCTACTACAAGTTTCTAAATCCTGCGTTGAGGCAAAGATGAAACCACGGGTTTCTAGAGTTTGTTGCATTTAAATTATTGTTTTATCTATGCTTGAATGTTAGATACAATTGATTTTTGAATATTAACAATTTTCTTTCATCGATTATATCTGGTATAATATCTAGACTAATCGGTAGTTAGAGTACTCTTTATTGATATTCGAAGACTGCTTTTATTAATTATGTTAAACCCGTGATTGTGTGTGTCGTAGAAAGACACTCAATGCTAGAGGTTTAGACTTTTGCTGAAATTAATTGTGACTGTGGATTAATCCTTAGATTAGTTGTAGTGCTTCTCGAAAACAATAATTTAGGTTAAACAAGTCTCGAAGAACCTGTGGTGGATCCGATGCTTCAGTCCACTTCCTAATTATCTTATCAATTAAAATCTTAGTTGCTTAATTTAGTTTTGTTAATTTAGGAATTTCCAAATTGTTGTAACACCCACTTTAGATTAGTTTAAATAGATTTTAGAATTCGATTGTGTCATCAATCCTCGTGGGATCAACCCGTATTTGTTGTTGTCTACTAGTTAGACAACCGTGCACGTGCAGTATAACAAGTATAATTTATTAAATTGTTAATTTAGGTTAGTAAAATTTGCATTAAATTTTTGGCGCCGTTGCCGGGGATTGTAACGGTACAATCGATCTAGGATTTATTTTCAGTAGTTTATAGATTCGAAGTTTATTTGTTTATAGATTGAGTTTTAATTATCTTTGAATTTTTTTTGCAGACGATCATACATATAGGAGCTCAAGTGGGAACGAAGTGAAAAGTAGACGTCATGAAACACAAGCAGAAAGGAAAATAGCAAAGCAAAGAAAAAATATATATTACATTATGATTTTCCTTTTAAGGTTGTGATTCGCATGAATACTCTCAGAAGTCGGCGAGCTGTCAGGTGGATAATGCTTCTAAATGAAAACAACTCGACTTCTAGCCGGCATCGCATGTAACTTCTCCCCACTGCATCTGCACGCGATTTCTGTTGTGATCACTTGTGTTTTGGTTGTTTTAGGTAGTATTGCATGCAAATTTGAATAGTGACGGGATTTTTTGCAACTTACGTGTTTTCCTGGGGATAGGTTAACCACCCTCTATTTTAGGGTTAGGAACCTAAACCTTCATTTTTTAAATTTGTAGCAAGATAATTGTTTAGGACGGGTTTGACGTTCATAGAGTCCCTCTTTATAAGTTTGAAAGCTTAAAGTAGTCAAGTGAAGAAACATATTCTATTTGGAGTCCTGTCTCGACTATTTTCACTATATAAATGACCCCATAATTCAAGAAATAGTCAGGGTGTTATCGGAAGACGCATCTAATGAGAGACTACATTCCATAAGTAGTGTTGATTCCAGGTTTGGGGTTTTGTTGAGTTGTTTAGCTCATCATCTATGTGCAATTTAGTTTGTTATGATGAGCCTGTACCACCCGATATATCTATAGACACGCCTCTTTGTATCCCTTTCACATTGATTGACTCTACCTATGTGGATCCCTTGTTTTTAAGGGATGATTTTAGTTTCAACCATCTTATTGTACCACACATTCAATCTTCTGATTTGACACTTGACTTAGGATGTCCCTTTTCAAGAGTAGGCAAAAGTCATTTATTGGATATCATTGTTTGTGACTTCTTTATGTTCCAGATCCCTATGGATTCTCGACTGCGAGTTCATTTGCATTTTCTCTATGATTTTGCATGGCGCCTTCGTACTTTTAGCGGTGTGTTAGTTTCTGTTGTGCCCCATGTGGTTGTTAATATTTGTTGGATTGATCCTCGACTTTTTAGGTTGTTGCTGTATGATCTAATGAATATCGTGGACTAATTTTCTAGGTTTGATGGAGGGTGTTTGCTACGTTTTTCCTCGTTATTTTATGGTACATCATTCGTAAGGAAGAATACACGTCGGGCTAACAACGTTAAACCAAGCGCTCCTAGGAGGCAGCCCAACTTCAGTTGTGTCATTATGGTTAGTCTGGATTGATTTTCGATTTCTTTCTAGTTGCATTTCACTGGTACTCGATAGCTCCGTAACAATTTTGACTCACAACTGGTACATGTAATTTTTTCGTTTGTGCATTCTTTTTTGTCATGTATGTGTTTTTATCAATTTCTCATGATGAGTCCACAGTTCTTATGATTTTTAGCGTTCATTGGTGGATGATTTCATCGAAATTGGTAAAAACTTCACCATGGTAATATCATTCTAACCCTCATCTTTTCCTTTTCCTTCATTCGTCATGATCCTTATTTTTATACATTGAGGACAATGTTTGGTTTAGGTTTGGGGGTGGGGTTTATGAGTTTTTGTGCATTTTTCAAAAAAATTTAGTTGAAATGTATTTCACAACTATACTGATTGACTTCTATACTCTACTCAATCTCTATTGAATACATAGATGATTATGATAATTGTGTGAAAAATTTTTGATTTGAAAATGCATTCAAAATCTGAAGTTTGTTTCCAATAAAGAGGATGTGCTTTCAAGTATGCTTTTAAATTTGAGAGATACATGTTATCACATGTCACGTTGATATATTAATAGGAACATAAGGTTTGATATCATCATTAAGCTAAATATATTTCATGAGATTTTTCAAATCGACTATTCTTGCACTATAAGCTAATTTAGCATAATTTGATGTTGATGAGTATGATATTAACTAGAAAATCTTAGAATAATGGTAGAGACTCAACCCTTGTGAGTTTTAAGCCATTCTATTTTTCTTGAGGGTTATATAATAAACTCTGATTTTTTTTTAGTCCGCATTATCTCATTGATGATCTAATTTTTCTTGTTTCTTTTGTTGATTACTTTGAGAATGACATTAAATTGAATTATTACACTAGCACTTCTTGGTTTATTTAGTTGAGATGTCATAATATCGACTAGAGCTTAGGAATTGATATAGGCATTTTTTTTTCTTTTGAACCGTTCTTTAGCCTTTTAGTCTACCCAATAATACAGATCTGTTTGCAACTCTTTGAGCTTTTGAATAGCCTTTTCTTTGCTAACCTCATCTCCATTACTTATTCCAAATATGGAGTAATACCCCATATTATTGTTATCCTTACCCAATTTCACTAAGAATGTGTATGAATAAATATATGTTTGGAATGAGCAAATAGAAATAGTTGAAATTAGATATTTCATGAATCTTCAAGACTGAAATGTTTCATTGTGCATAAGGGGAAAAACATGTCATTAAAAAAACTATGCTTAAAAAAATACGAAGAAGAATTTCGAATGAAGAAAAATTAATGGTGTACAACATTGGTTATTCTTCAGTGCCCCATGAGATTATTAAAGCCCCATGAGATTATTAAAGGGTGTATCCATTCTCAGAGAATTTTTGTGTATCCCTTTTTCATTCTTGTTAGCCATAATCTTAGCCTCATTACAACCTAATGAAGACCTAGTTAATCTTAAATAAAGGTCGGTCCACAGATGTGAAGATTGAATAGACAAGAACTATGGTGTGTGATTCGATATTCTCAAAGTAATTGATATTTTTGTCCATGAGATCATATTCATTTTATTCATTGAAAAATCTGTTTTTCATGATAATTATATGTGACATGTTTGTATTTCCATAATTTACTCTTTTCCTCACATATAAACTGTGATAAATAACCAATCTTTGAGTGATTCATTTCTGAGTGACAAGAAAGATTTGTAATCGAAGCATACTTTCTAAAGGTTATCTAGTCGCGTCTCTACTGTGAAATGGAGAGTTACGTTGATGAGGCGATATGCACACACACTTCGAGTTGAAAATGATTGATGAAATTTATTTAACCTTTGGATATTATTAAATTGTTGTTAGAATTTGTTGATATATAATTGTGACTTTGTTAACTCATCCACTAGAGGTTCAAAGCCTTGTTGCACGTTAAGGTAAGTGTAACCGAAGATTCCTGCGAAAGTGAGTTAGGATTTTATTTTTCTTGTTTTGCTCGAGGACTAACAAAATATAGGTTTAGGGATATTTGTTATTCACATAATTATTACATAAAATATTCTCTAATTCATATTTGTTTGTATTTCGAATATCATATTTATTCTAATTATTTTCGTTTTTATGTTTTTGTAGGAATTTGAGCTCAAACGATGAAATCGCATTAGCACAACGAGTTTGGAAAAACTAGCCCGAAGTGGTGCGAACGGTGAAGTTGATGATAGAGCCCAAACCCAAAACTTGACTTAAAAACCCAAATACTCCTTTGTCTTAACCAAAACCTAAATCCAACCTAAATAGGAGAAAGGAAAAAATAACCCTATTTAATTCCCCCCCCCCTTTTTCACCTCTTTTTTTTTCACGCCTCTCTTCTTCCTCCTGCTCCCAAAACCCAACCTCTCCACTCCTCTTTGGCAGAGACATAGAGATCATTCGTCTCTCGCCACTAACCAGCCACCATCATCTCATCTTCTTTCCCATCTCTCATTCACATCCTTGTTTCATCATCGTCAGCACGACAAAACCACAACTTTTCTCCTCCTTCTCGCTCCTAGAAACAGGACCATCACGCCAACCACAGATAGCAAGCCATCGCTCCATCTCGCCAACAATGTCTCGCCGCCTCATCTATTCCTCCTTCTCGCCATGTTCTTCTTCTTCTCGCTGCTAGCCACCCAACTCCTTCCTCCCGCTCGTCATAACAGAGCTAACAACATCCTCTCTCTCGTAACAGATCCCTTACTCGCATTGTCGCTAAACCTCCACGCCTCCATCTTCTTCACGACCTCTCTCTCTCGGTCCCCATCACAAAACAGGGAGAAGCAATGCGAGTTCCTCTCAGTTTCTCTCTTCGCCACCTTCGTTCCCTCTCTTTTATTTCCCTCTCTCCCTTATTCTCTTGTTTCCCCTTATCTATTTTTATCTCTTGCAAGAGAGCTCAAACGAGGACGCAACAGTAGAACACGCAGAGAAGATCGAGGAAGAAGAAAGGATTTTGGAGGGAAATAACCAACTTTTAAAGATCTTGTTATTGGCACCCCAATTCATTAATTTGTACCACCACGTGCTGCCTCCACTATTTGCATCCAAAATTTTAGTCAGAGCCCCCACAATACACCCACGTGCAAGAACTGGTGGATTTCACCTCCACAGCCACCAGATTCACCTCTACCATGAGTTTCTAAACCCCGCGTTGATGCGAAGATGAAACCACGGGTTTCTAAAGTTTGTTGCATTTAAATTATTGTTTTCTCTATGCTTGAATGTTAGATACAATTGATTTTTTAATATTAACAATTTGCTTTCACCGATTATATCCAGGATAATATCTAGACTAGTTGGTAGTTAGAGTACTCTTTGTAGATATTCGAAGCCTGTTTTTATTAATTATGTTAAACATGTGATTGTGTGTGCTGTAGAAAGACACTCAATGCTAGGGGTTTAGACATTTTCTTAAATTAATTGTGAATGTGGATTAATCCTTAGATTAGTCGCAGTGCTTCTCGAAAACAGTAAATTAGGTTAAGCAAGTCTCAAATAACCTGTGGTGGATTCGATGCCTCGGTCCACTTCCTAATTATCTTATCACTGAAATTCTTTGTTGCTCAATTTAGTTTTGTTAATTTAGGAATTTCTAATTGTTGTAACCCCCACTTTAGATTAGTTTAAATAGATTTTAGGGTTTTTTTGAGTTTGGCCCTCATTAATTTATATTGAATAGAGTTTAACCCTCATTTTAAATTTTAATTGAGTTTTACACTCATTTTCTAACAAAATCGTTAGGTCAATGACATTGACTAGTCAAGATTTATTTAATGACTAAAATGCCCTAACTCTAAATAGATCTAAGGCAATCCTAAAGGGCCCATTTTTTCTTCCACTTCCTCCAACTATTCTGCCAAACACCACCGTCCCTAACCCATATTCCATCTTGTGTTCTTTCCTTTCACCGTCATCAAATCCACATACCTCATCCCTGATATTTCTCTTTGAATCCCCTTGGTACATACACCTGTTTGTTCACAAATACTTGCCACTCCCGTGTGGTACATTAGATGAAAAACTCCAACTCCCCTTGAAGAGGTCGCCGTTGGGGAAAAGCTTCTCAACTGTTGTTGTTGATGCAGTGGGAGTGAAGGTTCATGTTATAGTAGTGGGGTAACTCTTCTAGTAGAAAGAGAATTTAGTCTCAAGCAATTGGTTCTTATTTCATCAAGTTGGTTTCAACTCAAAACATGCAACACGTACACTGACAAGGCTATACTTGTAATGAGTTACTTCCATAAGAAAATTACAGCTATACTACTTGAGATTAGCACCGAACTTTGACAATGGAGTCGCCGTTTGGTGATTCTAGTGATCTCGATGGATTATTTCAAGAGATCTAACCAGTGCTTACCTAGTAAGCCAAAGTGATTATTTGATCTAGGACTTACTAAATGAGTTTAGTTCTCACTATGATCGAATGATAGTGATTCGTCACCACTATCATTTGGATTCGAACCAATCAAGCTATTTGCCCTTATAATAGAGTAGATCGTGAGCATGTCTGTCGTCCTCATTATAGAGAAGTGGTAGTCGATCGCTTTTTCTTATAGTGGTCGAGTTTCTCAATCTCAAAGGGAAAATGAGAGTTGTAACTCTCAATTTAATCTGTTGCACTTTCGTAATAAAGATATTTTGCGTAAGGCTAGAACAACCTGGGAGTTGCGTTAGCAACGTATTTGAGTATAATTCTGTGTAGGCAACAAGCAACGAATGAGCATACTACTGCGAAAGTTATTGCGCTAACGAACAAGTCTGAGCGCGAAAAGCCGTTGCGCTAACATTTATAGAGTTATAGCAATCAGCTGCAATTCCTTTGGGCATTTAAATTAGATTTTGTAGTACTAAACCATCCGAGAAGAACAAAGCTTGTACTTGGATAAATTGTAAACTCAAGACCAAAATCAAGAAACACAATAACTATACTATTGTATGTGAATCATAATTTATAGTGTGTGCACCAACCATCATTCCAAGGTATCAAGAAAATCTTATTACATAAAAGAGAGAGATTAATATATCTATTTCATCTCCATCCATTGTTTTATAAAATTTTGGGAGAGTTAGTCAATATAAATATTCTCCTCCCAACCACAGGAGCGTGGTGCTGGTGGTGCTTGAGCCTCTACTTGTTCTCCCTCTTCCTCTTGTTGGTGTGTTTGTGCTTCTTTTTCTGATTTCTTCTTCTTTGCACTAAAAGAGTTGTGATTTTTTTGTTTCATTAGCTGCTACTACAGTGGTTGTTGTTGTTTCTCGCATTTTTGGTCAACGGTTGGGTTGCTCATTCATACACTCTAAGCCCAAATTCTCACCGGGATTTGACAGAAAAACAGCATTTTCGACGATCTCTCTTTATGTTTTTGTATATAAAAGGGGCATTGAGAGACAAAACTGAGACAACAAAAGAAGGAGAATAAGAAGAAGAATGAGTTGAGAGATATAGAGGGATGGGAGATAGAGAAAAAAATGAAAGAAGGGTTTGTTTGTGTTAACAGAGTGATTGAGATGGAAATGGTGCTCTGCAGAGCAAGTGCTTGTTTAAGTTACAAAAATGAACTCACTCGTTTTCCATCACATTCACATTGGAGAGAAAAAAATAGAGCAGTAATTTGACATGATAATGAATTAGTTTTATTTAATTGGTATGTACGGGATTAGTAATTTTTTACTTTAAGAAATGAATTGATGGACCGATGTTTGGCAAAAAAGTTAAAGCAAGATGAAGAAAAAATGGGCCCTTTAGGATTGCCTTGAAATCTACTAGAATTGGGGTATTTCGGTCATTAAATAAATCTTGTCCAGTCAATGTTATTGAACTAACAGTTTTGTTAGAAAATGAGTGTTAAACTCAATTAAAATTTAAAATGAGGGTTAAACTCTATTCAATATAAGTTAATGAGAGCCAAACTAAAAATAACCCTAGATTTTAGAATTCGGTGTCATCAATCCTCGTGGGATCAATCCGTATTTGCCATTGTCTACTAGTTAGACAACCGTGCACTTGTGGTATAACAAGTAGGGTTTATTAGCTTATTAATTTAGGTTAGTAAAATATGAATCAATCTTCCCCTACTACTTTACTACTCAACCTCTTAGCTTTCTTATAGAGCTCATAAGACTCTGAGCATCTATCTCTTTGCCACTCCTTAAAGCATTTTTTATTTTCCGTAATGTCTCGTTGCACATCAACGTCCACCACTACATCTCTTTATCATATACACCTCTTCTTTTGGCCTCTCCTAACTCTTCCTTCACATCTCTTCTTAAGGTTCGCCAAATGCTAAAAAAGATCTGTGTTTCTAGTCTTATCCTTTGGTTCTAGATTCTCCCAACCCTTCGAAACTGATTGTCTACCCAAAATCTTTTTTCTAAATTGTTGGCACACATCTCCCTGTAAGGTCCAACACTTAATTCTGGGTCTAACATGTTCTTTAGCAACACGATCCCTACTTTTAAGACAAAAATCGAAGATTAACAACCTATGTTGGTTTGGCCGATACTCCCCTAGTATAACCTTACAATTTTTACACCTACCTAAATTGTGTCTCCTAACAATAAAATAATCAATTTGACTTCGCAAAGGTCACCAAGTGATCTTCCCTCTTTTAATAAAAAGTATTAACGATCCCAAAATCCTTATGATCGATCTCAAATCTTATTGATTATCTATTGAGCTAGATAACAGCAAGTACGAGTTTAATCTCACAAGGAAAGCTATAAAATTTCGAAAACTAATCTTTAAATCTCTTTTAAAACTTAACCTAGCTAGAAAAGAAGTGATTGGTGAAGTGTTTGAAATAAAAATGCAAAGTAAAACTTAAACGTGAGAGTTAGGGATTTTAGTTTACCATAAGTAGATGGCACCATTAGGCCACTCTTAGATTAATCTTTTTCAAATTCATTAACACATCCTAAAGTAGATTCTCATCTCACCTTAGCATGGAAAATATGGCATTATGACCAAATTGATTTCAAGCTTAAGTTATTTTAGTAACCTAAGAATTAAGTGTGGATTTAAAAGCATACAAGGAATCCATACTTATATGAAGACAACGACTATTTCAGACCACCTAAAGTAATGTCCCACACCACCATATAACATTTTTCTCTCTCATGCCTCCTACTTTATTTTTCACACTACCAATAAAAACTGAAAATTTAAAATTTTCTCTCTCCTCCCCTCTCTTCATCTTTTTATCTCCCCTTCTTCTCCTCCCTCCCTCCCTTTTCTCTATTAGACACCGCAATCACCCTGCCATCATCACCACCACCACTTCTCTCCTTCCCACCACCGCCACTTTTCTCCATCAAGCACCACCACCACCCCACCACCTCTCTCACCCTCTTTGTCTCAGAAAATAGGGTATTATCCCTGACTTTGGTTCAACTTATATGCTTGATCAAAACCGATTCTCAAGCTCATCAAAACAGGAAATATGTAGTACTCTGAGTTATCTAACAAAACGCAATTTAAATAACTTGAAAATGTTTTGAAATGAGCAAGTTATGATCATTTTACTAAAGTCACGCAAATATATCCTACAAAGAAAATGAGATAGTGTTCCTAACTTTCGGTCAACTTATATGGTCGATCAAAACCGATTCTCAAGCTCATCAAAACATGAATATTGTAGTACTCTGAGTTATCTAATGAACACAATTTGAGTCACTTGAAAATATTTTGAAATGAGAAAGTTATAGTCATTTTACGATGAACACTCAAATTGTCCTAAAAAAGCAGAGTCTGTGTTTTCACCCATTCGCATAGGACAATGCAAGTGGGAGTCTCACACTCGCATATGTGCATGCAAGTAGAAGTCTCAATTTCGCATAGGTCTGGGTGAATTTCAGTCTCCTACTTGCATTGCCCAATGCGAATGTGTGAAAACAAACATTTTTTTCTCGACAGTTTGAGTGTTTGTCGTAAAACAGCCATAACTTCCTCATTTCAAAACATTTTCAAGCGATTTAAACTGTGTTTATTAGACTTAACCAAACTACAAGACTAATCTAACTAAACAATCTTCTCTAATACATGAAAATGAAATCAAATTAATCTAAAAAAACATTCTTGAAGCTATTCTTCCATGGGCTTACCCACACACTAAGGTGGGATGTTAGCCAAACATGGTAAGTTCTAAGCCAAACTTCACTTATTTCTCTCTAAACTACAACCACTTCAATTATTTATCTCTCCAAAGTGTTTCAAAGTATTCTCCCAAATGTGTTCATGTGTTGGGTATGTATAGATGAAGAAGGGTGAGACTTATGTGTAAGGATAATGAGGTGGAGGTAGAGTGTTGGAGTAAAATAAGGTAGAGTGTAAAAGTGATGGAGTAAAGATATGGAAGAGTGTAAAAGTGAAATAAGGTGGAGTGTAAAAGTGATTTAGTACAAATGTGAGAATGGATAGTTGAGTTTGTAGAGATTCTTTGGCTATGATTAAGTTTCCATATGGATGTCCAAATCTTCAAATTGATTTTCTCCAGATCCGTAGATGATGATACTTTGTGGGCTTGACTTCATGGGTCTTAGGGTTTGAAAATCTTTGATCTTTAACAATGCATATTTGAACTTCCAATGGGCTTTTCTAATTGTTGATCTTAGCCTTATTGTGTCACTTTGTGTATGATTTGAGATTAATGCTTGAATTTCTACAAAATACACATAATGAGATATTTTTATTAGATAATTGGACTTTGCAATTGTATATTTAGGGGCATAAAATGTCTCATTTATATGGTTATGACCTTAGATAAAGCAAAATCTAGAATAGAAATCCTCATAATATTTCGATCCGCAAAGCCTTGACCTCCATGAACCCTCTCATACCCAACGTTATCCTTACCGACATGGACATTCAAATCCTTGCCTAGTAAATCTCTATCAGAAGAGGGGATTCCATGAACTAACTCCTCTAAAGAGTCCCAAAAACCATTCTTAGTCTCCTCGTCTAAACCCACTTAAGGTGCATACGTGCTAATAACATACACTATCTCTAGTTTTAAAGCTAATTTAATACTTGTAATTCTATCCCCAAACCTCCTAACCTCACCTACTGCATCCTTAAAAACTTTATCTACCACTATTCCCACCACATTCCTAGTTCAATCTTTTTCAGAATAGAAAAGTTTGAACTCTCCTCCTAAATCTCTAGCCTTGTTCCCCTTTCACTTTGTCCTGGAGACAAGCTATGTTTACCTTCCAACTACGCAAGGCATCCACTAATTATATTGACTTACCCATCAAAATTCATATGTTCCAATAGGCTAATCTAATCATTATATCTTTAGCTCTAGTCTGGGCTAACTTATTTACCCGCCCCCGTCCGGAATTGTGCGAGAACCCTTGCTTATTTAACACTACAATCGGGCACCACTGTAGCATGCCTTGCTCATTTGTCACTATACCCGAGCGTAGGTGCAACATGTCTCTTGTAACGAGGGGGCCATATCTTTCTGCATTAATCTTTTTTAACCAAATTCCATGAAAAGGGATGTGACAGTTTTTTTATAGTTGGTTGTCACAAGCCTAACACCAACCCTCCTCCTTTATCCGGGCTTGAGATTGGCCATTGCACTGGGCGGAGTTGCCTAACATCTATTAATAAAATAAAATAAAATAAAAAATTGAAGAACATTCACGAGAAAGGTCGTTGATTCCAACCAGGATTTAAGTAGTAAATATCATCAAAGAAAAAAAATGAAGTAATATATAAATCAAAGCATTATCGGTTAATATACATAACCAGTATTTTTTATTTATTACAACAAATCAATAATAAGAAAAAAAAATTAGTATTGAATTTAAAAAAAAATAATTATATATAATTTTAAGGCCCCATGTATAGATTATAAATAAATAAAGTGCTTCAAATAAATTATGTTAGGGGTGTAGGTATAATTAATTAATTAAAGTTTGAAAATGGCTGATTTTTATTGTGAGTATTAAATTTGAAGGGCAAAATGGAAAATCTAAAGTTAGATATAGGGGCCTTTTATAATTTATAGATATTTGGAGTTATTCAAATAAATTGTATGAGGGGCGTAGATATAATTAATAAATGTTTACAAGGGGTTGGTTTTAATTATAAATAGTTTAACTTTGGAAGGATAAAATGGTAAAATGAGTAAGTGTTTTTCATTTGAATGACATAAACACCCCTTTCACTTTTTACCCACCTTTTGATTTTTCTTATAAATATCATAGAGTTGGGAGGGCAAAATAGGGAAGAAAATCAGGTTGAAGATGAATCACTGTTCATCAGAGGGAACTTTCGTTATATTGTTCAGATGAAAGGAAAAATTGAGTCTCCTCACGTGGCATGAGCAAAAAGTTAAAAATCAAATAGTTTAAAGTTGTTTATATTTTTACATAAATGCCCTATCTATTTTTATTTTTTTTTGTCTTATTTGATAGCTTAGGAACTTTTTTAGTTTGTGAACGACAAAATGGGAACCAAAACTTAGAGTCAAAGACATACATAGAAAATTGGGGGATAAAAAAAGTAAGATGTAAGGGCATTTTTATAATATATATAAAAAATGGGAGGCCTTCAAATAAACTACGATAGGGCGTAGGTATATCTTACAAATATTTATGAAGGGCTAGCCGGTTTGAATTGTAAATATTCTGAATTTGAAAGGCAATGATGATTAATAGTATTGTATTCAAAAGTAATATTTGTATGTACACAACTACCTTTGGTCATTGTTAATCCTCTTCGTGATTTCTAGTGTAAAAAGTATGAAATTGGGAGAGCATTGATGGAATCAGAAAATCATCACTATTGATAGTTTGAAAATTTATTGTTAATTGTAAAATGTACCAAAATACCCTTGGTCTGTTAACCTGAATGTTGATTTTTCTTGTAAATATAATAGAATTGAGAAGGCATTTTGAAAACAAAAATTAGAGTTGAAGAGATACAAATTCATTGTTCATTTGGGGAAGAATTGTTATATTGTCCAGAAGATTTGGAGGAGAAAACATTCCACCGAGAGGATCAACCTCTTGCTTGTTGTGCTTATTGACTAAAGACAAATTGCATAGTAGAAGATTCCATGTTTACAACCATTGCAAGATTTTATATATATATATATATATATATATATATAACATTAGCATTAGCAAATATGCCAAACTAAAGATTTTTTTTTCAGTTAAATGAATTATTTTTAAATGTGAAAAATGATTAACAATTTTGTGGTTTTTGAAACTTAAAACCATGGCTTAGGAGTGTCCCACTCCAAAAATAAATAAATAAAATAAAATAAAAATTCAATCATGCCTCCGCCCCTACATGGGCGCGAGACTAATCTGATTCTACAATAACATGCCTAAGCTAGCTTCATTTCTTGCCTAGCGGTGAGAAACACATTAAAAACTTTAGAGAAATTGGTAATAATGGGGGTGAGAAACTCAACAGTTTGTGAATTATGCTACACTGATGATGAAGATGTAAATCACCCATTCTTCAATTGCTATTATACCCCAGCTTTATGGAATAATTTGCTATCTGAACTCGACTTAAGCCATCAAGTTCAACCTTGGGAGTTGGAAATAAAATGTTGTGCCCAGAAGTTCAAAGGAAAATATCAGTATGCATTCATTTATTATATGTGGAGGAGAGAATGTGAGATTATACAAAGGCAAGTCAATGTACAATCGTGAAGTCTTTTTGAAGAATTACCACACAAATTCACAAGAAGGTCCCTTCAATTGATTTTAAAGTAGAAGATTCCTTAAAAGCAAGGAAATCCTAGAAAATTGGTGCAAGTCGAGTACTTCCACAAACAACCGAAGGTGTGTAAATGGTTAAAGCCACCAGAGGGTTTGTTTATGTTCAATACATATGGATCATTTTAAGGAAATGTAGCATGTTTTGGTGTCATTATCAGAGACAATCATGGAAATATGATTACAACAGCTGTTGGGTCATCAGTTCAGGAATCCATCGCGGTTGTAGAGTTTGTGGGATCCAAAAATAATCTTAACCCAATAGAATAAAGAAGCACAAAGATTTGGGTTATTTTCGAAAAAGCCGAATATTACCCATGAAAGTTACAAGTAGATAAAGCCCAAATTTGGGCCCAACGCAACCCAAGTCTGGGCCCAATACAATTCAACATAACGCTCTTTTCTCAGCAGAGGAATAGTGTTCGGCACTGACCGCCAAACATGAAGTTACAACCACCAACAAGAGGTTACAACTATCTATGGAAGTTACAACTATCTAAGAGAAATTACAACTACCTAAGAGAAGTTACAACCGTCTCCAAGTAGATGACTCACTTATCTGCCACGTGTCTCACTAATCTGCCACGTTTCTCACTCATCTGTCACGTGTCTCTCATCTGCCAACAGTTTACTTGTCTTGCCTCTATAAATAGACAAACACAAAGCCATCTGGAGGTAACTTTTTCTTGATTCACAATTTTCTCTTCAAATACAAAGAAATAAATATTTTCCTAAAGGCATTGCTCTAACTTTGGCATCGGAGTCCCCGCGACAGGCACCACACCCGTGTCAATAATTAATCTTTATTTTATGCAAATTGCTTTGCATGATCAGCACGTGATCCAGTGAAAATTTGCATCCACAAATTGGTGTTTTCAATGAGAGCTTGAATCAAACTCAGTGTATGCTCTCTTCTAATTATAAAAAAAAAAAAAAAAAAATTCATTCATTTACTTTAAATTTCCTTTCACAAACACTTTCATTGTCAAAGTTCTTTTCAATACTGATGCAGTCATTTTTTGCTCTTTGCTCTGATCTAGTCCCGCTGACTTGTTTGACCTGCATAAGTAGCACACGTGAGATACAAACCAACGTGGGGTGGCCGATGGCACTCCGATGCTAAAGTCAGACAAGGATCTGAGGAAAGTGTAATGTTGCAACAGGAAAATTGTAGCGTACCTTAGCTTACCAACCTCATGTCTTACTTATAGTGCAAGGAGTCTTGGTTTAATCAGGCCATTGTAGGTGTAGATTTAATTAGGAGTCATGCTGTAAAAGGAAAGTTCCCTGCTCCTAGATATGCGGGAGATAGTTCCCAATCCGATAGCATTCCTTGGAAGGGAGTTTCCCTGTGTGCAAGATACTCTGGTGTTTGCTTCCTAGTTGGAAGTAATGAGAAGCTGTGGTTGCTCGTCCGAAGCAGATCCTCGAGATACCTACCTGAAAAGGGATTACGGGTATCGAGGATAGCTGTGAGACGTGTGGGCCTAGCATGTTGTGAGAGTTCGGGCCTGTCTGGTAAGCTGAAGTTAAGCGGGCTAAGAACCGCTCGGGCTGGATCCGTATTGGGTTGTTGCTTGAACCCGTGGTTCTTCGAGATCATCATGATAGGGGTGGGCACGGGACGGGATGGGACAAGATAGACCCATCCCGTTCATACGGGATCGGGACAGGACGGGATGAGATAAAACCCATCCCGACCTCGTCCCATCCCAAACGGGTTCGGGACGGGACGGGATCAGCGTGTTTCAAATTGACCATGCAATTTCAATAATTAAAATAGATCTTCAGCAAATTGCATGTTCACACATAACCATGCCGAAAATGAAATAATAAACCAAAATGCAATCAACTAAACATAATGTAACCTATGCCATAATAAGCACATGAAGCTGTCATTGGAATCTCTCACAGAGTTTAATTTTCATGCATATTTATCCTTCCAAATGAGATGATACTAGGAACCAATTAAATTGTATTATAGGTTGAGTATCCAAAGTTTTCAATGAAATCGAATGTACCCTAGTTAAATACAATTAATCAAATTGGTCTTCAAATATGAATTGATAGTCTAACGACATTGAGAATTTTAGATGCTAAAATGTTATATGCATCAGGGAATTTGTATGGGCATCCAAATATTGCAATCCTAAAATAAATAAATATTGAAAAATTAGTTCGGGACGGGACGGGATTGGCGGGATTGAAAATCTTCATCACATCCCATCCCATCCCATTCTAGATCGGGACAGGACGGGATCGGGATGAAATTATTCAATCCCATTAAGACCCGGAAAAATTGGGAAGGGACAGGATCGGGACGGGAACGGGATCGCGGGATGGGATGCCCACCCCTACATCATGACATGTGTACGGCTTAGGGGTGTGACCTTTTTATGTATCATCAACTACAACCACCGAGTTAGTGGGTCGTCACATCAGTTCACTAAGTCGTATCTGGAAGGGATGTGTCGCTCATGATGACTGAATCTGAATCGTTGCTTGAGCCGTGCGTTGCATTAATTGAATGTGCATTGATTTGGCAAAAATAGCGGGAACCCATTGACTATATAGGTCATCCGCAGTGCAGCGTCTGACTCTTTTGTTTTTCTTGCTTTTGAAGATATCGTTCTGATTAGAAGAATTTTTCTATCTTCCCCATGGCCAGAAAATATCTTCTTGATGATGTTGTCTTGGCCGAGAGCCTAGAGTTTTTTTAAGATAGGTTGTTGTCTTAACCTAGTCTTGCTGATATCGGTAATAGGTTTGGAGTCCTGGAGGATCTACCGTTGTACCTTCTAACGGGCGACCAAATGCCAATGTCGCTTCCAGGTGGCATTTTCTGCTTACACCGGCGGATGCTTCAAACTGGAATGTGTTTCCCAATTATGGACGTGATCTGGGAATTCTTGAATTTGCTAGGGATTCCCCCGGCTCAGTTGGGACCCAACGGATACAGGGTTATCCTCACGATTCTGCTTCGTGCTAAGGAGGCCGGCGTAAATGTGACATCGCGGGTAATCCAGTTGTTTACCGCTCATCGGCTACAGAGCAATGATGTCTGTAAGTTGAGGACGCCAAAGTGCTTTGGTAGACTGCATGATGACTTCAAGTTCTAGCAGAAGTTTTGTTTCTTGGTCTCTGCAAATTCGAAGTATTTCTGATGCAAAGGTTGTCCGCTCGAATGACAGTTCAGACCGCTTCGTAAGTTTGACTTTTTTCTTGCAACTTTTATGTGCTTGACAATAGATTGACTAACCGTTGCTCATGTTCTTTTGCAAGGAGGTTCCCCACTACTCCTCTTACTTTGGAGGAGCGAACCACCATGGAGAAATTCCGTGACTTGCCTCAAAAGGAGGTGACTGATGTAATCAGAGTTTCCAACTTCATTTGCAGTGAGCTGTGGGACAATTGGCACGTAGTTCCCACGATGTACCGAGAGCGCGCATCAAGTCAAAATATGGGGCACCTTCCAGAAAGAGGAAGGTTGCTAGGGCCAATGCTCATGTCCTGTCTGATATGGAGGAGTTGTCTAAGACGCTTGCTTCCTTTATAAAGAAGAAGCCCCGTGTTAAAACTGGTTCATCTTCGGCACGACCCGCTCCACCGAGAAAGAAGAGCGAGTTTGCTAAGCCTGTTGAGGCGGATTCTAACGTTCCCGGTTTGGAGGGAGATTATTTGCGGTTGGCGAGAGTCACATATGGGACAAAACTTATTGATGCACAGGCTGAGGCTTTGAATGATTGTCTTGTGCGAGTTGCAATTGCGGCTTCTGCTAGTACTGATTCGTGTGGGGTTGTTCCGATAGAAGGCCCTTTTGAAGATTCACCCGAGGTAGTGGAATATGATCACCCCACTATGATTTGCCTGAGAGTGGTCATGGTACCAGTCGTGTTTCCTGTAGTCCGCGTGGTTTGCTGTCTCGTTGAGGACCACGGTTAGAAGTGTTGGAAGGCTTTTTGGATACTTCGCTTCCTCATTTGCCTCCGGATCCTGTTGAGTCGTCTCTCACTAAAGGGTTGGCTGCTCTTTATAAAGGAAAAACCACGGAGGAGAGTCTGAGGACAATGGTGACTGTGAAGGGCGGTGCTGGCGTAGTTCCAGATCAGGGGACACTTCATCCTGATGCGTGGATAAGCTTGTTTGCATCGGACTTGGTGAAGATGAGCTCGCAGGTCTGGCACCGAGAGGTGGATATAGAGTATGCTTCAAGGAAGCATATAAGCAAGCCTCACAACTGGCTGATGGACCACGCTCTGAAACCCTAAGAGGATTCACTTGAATGGTGTATGGATAAGGGTTTGAAGTACCTTATGTTGGGTATGTCTTATATAAGCCACGTGGCCGTTGTTGGAACAAAACTCGAGGCAGCTCATGAGAGAGTGTACACCTTGGAACGTGTCTTCTCACATGTGTAGAAGTTGTACTCTGTTGCACTTCATGAAATTGAGCGACTTAAGAAGCAGCTAAAAAGATACGGTTGGATCAATCAATTGAAGCCGCTAAGGCTCAAAGGGAATTGAGTCGGATACATCGAGAAGTCGAGGTTGCACAGGAGACTGCGGATAAAGCGCGTTCTGAGCTGCAATCCTTTGATGAAGAAAGTGCTTTAAGGGAAGATGGCTAGGCCGCTGAGAAGCAACAGTTGGAATCCGATGTGGATTTCTATGGTCAAGAAGCTAGGAAGACCGAAGACCAGCTGAAGCTGGGGTGTTATGAACTCAGTGCTATGGATAGTCTGGCCACATAGCAGTCTCAGGTTGATGCGTTGACTGGTAAGTTGGAGTTGCTGGAGCGAGAACTTATTGGTGCAAAGGTGCGAGAGGAAGAGCTTCTCAAGGAACAAGGCAAATGTGAATTTTGCTATGTCGTACATTTCCGACTAGAGCTATTGTCGCTGATGAAGAAGGAGCATCCGGAGTGAGACCTTGATCGCTATAAGAAGATGTCATATGTAGACTTGTCTATCTCTTTTGCGTCATCGGACGAGGAGGATGATTCGGTCCCTGACATCTAGGTTGAAGCGCATATGGATGCAACTTCCGCCCCTGTTTCTACTAGGCTTAACTCTACCGTTTTCGTGCCTTCTCCTGAGTAGGAGCGATTTTGTGTACTTCTACTCTTTTTGTCTTGACCATTAATGAAAGCAGTGTTATCCGTTTTACGTATTTTGTCTATATTGCATGTTTTTCCATTTTTCCTTATCGTCTTGCTTTGGCATAGGCTAGTTGAATCAATAAGATGTTGACTGGTCTGTCTGCGGTAGAGGGTTTGACTACTTTGTATTGTGAATGACCTGGGTCATTGCTTGTTTGTCTGACTAGTCGGCTGTAGTTGTTGCCTTGCAAGAGCTGCGGTGGCTGAGTGTTCGTGTTGAGTCAGACGTCGTAAGCTCTGGTCGACATCCTAATTAGCTTTTATGCGGGTACCGACTATACTATCTTTATATTGGCACGAGTGGCCTTTCCCAACATTAGGATGCCAATCCGTTTGGGCGTGAAGGTGTTGACTTGGCTAGATTCATATTTGTGCCCGCTGGTTGAGAGGGACAACGGAGGTCGCGTGGAGAGCTTCTTGAGACTCCCACCATCCAAATCATTTATGACCGATCAAGGCGGATGACAGATTCGGGGAGTAAGGGTTTGGCGACCAGGCTGAAGAGCAGTGGTCCCGTGGCAAGTTGTTTGAATCAGTACGGGACTAACTAGGCTTTCACCATCCAAATCATTTATGACCAATCAGGGCGGACAACATATTCGGGGATTAAGGGTTTGGCGACCAGGCTGAATAGCAGTGGTCCAGTGGCAAGCCGTCAGAATCAGTACAGGACTGACTAGGCTTCCACCATCTGAATCATTTATGACCAATCAGGGCGGACAACAGATTCGAGGAGTAAGGGTTTAGCGACCAGGCTGAAGAGCAGTGGTCCCGTGGCAAGCCGTCAAAATCAGTTTGGGACTGACTAGGCTCCCACCTTTTGAACCGTCAACACCCTCTCCGAGCGGTGGGGCTACAAATTTGAAGGGGGTTGGCAATCACGCTGAAAAGCAATGGTCCTGTGGCAAGCCGTAGAAATCAGTTCAGGACTTACTAGGCTCCCACCATCCAAATTATCTACACCTGAGTGCACCAGGCTACAAACTTGGTAGTGTTTCAGTTATCGCGCTGAAAAGCAGCGGTCTCGTGGCAAAGTGTCGAGATCAGTTTGGGACTGACTGGGCTCCCACCTTCTACACTATCTACACCCTTGCGCTGAGGCTACAAGTCTAGGTTTGGTGATTCGGCGGCCACACTAAAGAGCGATGATCTCCTAGCGAGCCGTCGAAATTAGTTCGGGACTGACTAGTCTCCCACCTTCTAGATTATCTACACCCTCACATTGGGGGCTACAAGTCAGAAGTTTGATCATAAGTTTTCGTTGGTAGTCGTCACTAGCTAGGCTTACCTGATTAGGTTAACCGATCATTGTATGCGAAAGGGGCAATAATCTCTGGCAAGTCATCGTCACCAGGCATGTTAGCACTGATTAAACTCCCACTTCCTAAACTGTCGATGCCCACATTAGGCGGACTAGGCATCCAGATGAACAAAAAGCTATTGTCATCAGTCATGGCTGACTAAGCTTGCCTGGTTTGAAAGGAGGTTTCGTCTGTTAAGGGGCGTGTGAACCCGATCCATCCACTTGGCACATGGTGTGGAGGAAGTTACCTTAAATCGAGTAGTGATCTATAGGTACGATATGTATGCCAAGGTTGACTAGGATCTTTTGGTGCTCGTGCCATGCATGCGGCAGGGTGTTGTTTGATTATCGGGCTGAGCCCATGGGCCCGCAGAGGAAGGGCTAGGGTTTCCTGCAAGGCGCATTGTGTGTATAGTGTAGATCGTGCAATGACACGTGTACGGCGCAGGTTGCGTGGCGGTTGAGTATCGGTTACTCCCTCCTCAATTGATGGGGTACGTGCAGCACCATGAATTGATTGACATGTTCTGCATAGTTTCCTTGGGAACCGTCGCCTTCCTGTTTTTCAGACGATATTCAATGTTTGGCATTTAATGCTTGAGTGCCCGTTTGGTGAACCATTACGCCTATATAATGGTATTTCCCAAAAATTGTAGGCAGTATCTTTCGCAGAGTTTATCTCTTGTAATGTTTTTGTTTGAGGAAGACGTTTTGGATTTTCCAAAGGCTGAAAAAGATGTTTTAGGTTTTTTGAAGGCTGAAGTTGTATCTCCATGTCTAGAGTCTCCGAGTGTTCTGATGTTTATGTCGTTCAGGCAAAGTGAAAGTTGTCGTTATGCGTGGTCACCTGATATGGGTGGGCACGTAATTGATCTGCTGAGGTCTCATAACTCCTTCTCATATCGCGGAGAAGTAGTACGGATTTATTAGCAAAGGAGATGCCCTGGTGTTACACCGTACCACTTGTATCCTCGTGCACTAGGATCCCACCGTTAACTAGTGGTTGATCGAAGTGTTGGCTGATGTGCGATGTCTTCGGGTGTGGTATCTCTCAGCCACACCGGGTATCGCATGTGTAAAAAGTAGCCTCCCTTGGCAGCATTGTGAGACCTCTTGTGGCCATCCTATCCACCCGCTTCGAAGCCGCTTGAGGAAGTGTGAAGGGGTGAGATGTTCTTGAAGGAGATCAGAGCTCTTTGGGAGGTGTTCAATGCCGCAACAAGGGTGTCTCCGTGGGGTGATGTGACGAAGCAATCTGTCTGCTCAGTCCTTTCAATCCCCACTAAAACTTTGTATTTATCTTGGGAAGGGGTCGAGCATCTCCCATTCTCTTGACTCCGTTGTCAACTTCGGAAGGGGTCGAGTAGCTTTTATCTTTCCTCTCACTTGCAGACCGTTCACAGTATGTAATCTTTTGTATCCGCCTCAGGGCGTTCGCAGTATGTAGTATTTTATATCCGTCTCAAGGTGCTTGTTGTTCCATCTTTCCACTAATCAATACAGTTTGTTTCTAAAATTCTTGTTTTATTTCTTAAATGATTGCGAATCACATAAGTTTCTTAAGAACTCTAAACTCAATTGTTGATGGAGATAAACTGAACTTTGGCCTCGAAGCGAATTCAGATAGCTTTCGCGGATTATTTAGCGGACTGTCAAGGCGTTACATAGGTTACGTACTGAAGAGCAAACCTTGTAGAGGAGCAGATCACCGCAACGACAGAATGTTGGGGAATGTGTTCCTGCTTGCCATTGTCGTTATGACTCGCTGGGCGGGAGAGTTGATTGTTCCTGTACTGCTAAAAAAGGGTGCCCCTTTCGTCTTTAGGCCTTGAATTGGGTCAGGCTGCTCTGCATGATGTAGCTGGATCTGGGAGCACTCTATCTGTTTCAGTGCGGCGTAGTGGAAGCCTCGTGTTGTAGGTTGGTCTCCACATATTGTCCCTTCTGAGTTGTTAGTAGTATACTTAACACACTAGTGAAGGGTGGAGACCACTGCTTCCATTTGGTGTAGCCACGGTCTTCCCAGAATGAGGTTGTAAGACGATGGTGCGTCTACCACCATGAAGTCTAGAAATAGGACCTTCCTTAACTGTGGCTTTCCGGCTACTATGGCTAGCCTTATCCTTCCGACGGCGAAGCACTTCTCCCCGCTGAACTCGATCAGCGGATGCTTTGATGGCATTAGGCTTTCCTCCTTGAGGTCCATGCTGCGGAAAGCATTGTAGAACTGAATGTTCAGCGAGCTTTCTGTGTCAACAAGGGCTCTCTTCACTTTCCACTTTGCGATGGACACAGAGATGACCAAGGAGTCATTATGTGGAGCTTGGAATCCGTCTAAGTCCCTGTCCGTGAAGGTCAAAGTGGGAATGGGGTTCTGAATTCTTGAATAGCAAACGCGTCTATCCTAGTCTACGGGTTGTGTCCGCATATCCAACAGAGTTCGCTTGCGGGACCTGTGCGACTAGTCTTCATTCCATGAAGAACGTATATTATCTCAGGAGTCTCATTTTCTACCTCTTTGACTGACTCCCCGTGTCCTTGATTTGTTCTGGCTGCTTCTCAAACTTCGGGAAGTCTTTCAATTTGCCCTCACGGATCCAGTGCTCCACTTCATACCTCAAACTCTTCCTGTCATTGGTGTTGTGGCTGCCTTCTTTGTGGTACGCACATTACTTGCCGTTATCCCTTCTGGTAGGGTCCCCACGTGTCTTCAAGGGACACTTCAATTCCTACCAGTTTTTCATGGAGTTGAGCACATCTGACAGACTAGCATTCAAGGGTGTCACGGTTCTAGATCCAATGTAGTTGGATGATTTCTCTGGCCTGGGGCGATCAGGATCTAGTCTGTTGTAAGTGCGTTTCCTCTTGCTCTGCTCTTATTCCTCGTGTCGCTTTCCTTTTTTCTTATCCCTCGAAGCATAGGGCTTTCGGTCGCCTTCGGTTTCCCTCTTGGCTGTCCTTGATTCCTCCAAGGTGATTGTGTCTCTAAACGCTTTTGATGAGCTCTGCCATGTCCAGAGAGGGCTCCAAGGTGAGGTCCTCGAAAGGTTTTCCTTCTCTAAGGCCCGCGGTGAAGGTCGTTACAGCTGTATCGTCGCTGCACCTGTTGATGAGGGTCAACTCGTTGTTGAAGCGCGTGACATACTCTCGGAGCATCTCGCCAAACCTCTGCCTTAGAGAGAGTACGTAGTGCGGGTCTTTTCTAAAACGCTGGATTCTTACGAAGCGGGTCAGGAATTTCTTCGCCGGTCACTACAACACAAGTGATTAACAATAGCACAAGTCCATAGTGTTTTTTGAACTTGTGCTATCAAAACCAATATAAAATTGACAAGATAGCATTTTGATTACAGTGAAAAACAGAGCGGGAGATCGAAAAATTTGGCCGCGCATTTTTGATCTATCAAAACCAAAATATATTTCATCTCCTCCCTCGCGACTCTCCCTCTCCCTCGCAACTCTCCCTCCCTCATAAGAACTCCCTCACAGACACACCTCTCCCTCGCGACTCTCCCTCGCAACGCACCTCTCCCTCACAAACGCAGCTCTCCCACCTCGACTCTCCTCTCGCCGTCACCTCGCCTCGCCTCGCCTGATCTCTCTCGCTCTTCTCTCGCCATAACCTGATCTCTCTCGCTCTCTGTTGCATCGCCTGAGCTCTCTCGCTCTCTGTCGCTTCGCCTCCACTTCACTCTGCCTCTGCTACTCACTATTCCTTCACTATTTCGTCCTCTTCATTTTGCACAAATTAGGGTTTCTGATTGAAGGTAAGTTGTATTCTGTGATTGCATTTCATTTTGTAGTTTGTTCAATAATTTATTGAGATGTTGATTTTTTGGAATCAAGAGCAGTTTTGTAGTTTGCATTTATTGAGATTTTCTAGTTTGTTCAATAATTTTTTGGAATCAAGAGCAGTGAATGGGCTATGGTAATACACTGGATGGAAATTTCAAACTCATTTATGCAATACCCGATAAATTGGTGATTGATTGGTCTAAAATCTTGTATGTCAAAGTTTTTGGTTGCTAGTTGGTCGAGGTCAACTTTGGGGCACTAAATTTGAATCTGAACATGGTACACGTTCTTCAGGTCGTACTCATCTATATTTGTTGTTTTTCAGGTCACTACAGTTGCATATGTTGGGCGCAGGTGTTTGCGATTAATTTCTTGTTTAACAACTTCATACAGTAAGCTTCTCTTTACCATCTCTAGTTTGATTATTCTTCAGGTTCCTTGAGTTGAACAAGGTTGTAGATGGATATTTGGTTGTTTTCAGCACTACCATTCTGCTACCTTCCCTTGCCAGCACTACCATTTACTGCGTAATATTTTCATGTGTGAATAGTTATACAACAGAGTGGATATAGAACAAATTTTAAAGAGATACATCTGTTTAATCCTAAAGAGTTGTTGAAAGGTTAAGAGTTTTGGACTCATCATCAGTGTTTATCATTCTTTTATTTCTTTCCAAATACTTACTATCACACTCTTGATCATGACTATGCTATGCATGTTTCTTTCTTTCACTTTTCTTGGGTTTTAAGTCTTTGATTTGGGTAATGCATCTACAACACATATGGGGTGATGCAGTTGGAACCATTTTGATTCTCACTGATTTGTTGATTATTAATATATATTTTTTTTCAATTAAGTAAAATGTAAAGTTGCTCAACCCTGGTTGGATTATTAGGGTGGTCAAAGTCCCCTTTTTCTGCAAATTTTTTGTAGCTGCAGATGGTCAAAACACTGCAAGGTTATTCTTATATTTTATAAGATGGTAATTCACTAATTTGGTTCTGAAAATCCATGTGATACACATTCATGTACGCATCAGTATTCTACATTTCTAAATATGGTCTACAGGTTTGGATTCTCTGCTCAGTTGGAGCAGCTACCCACACATTAAAGATTTTGCTTGTGTTCGGCTCAGGAGAGATTTCCCGTCGTCTTTCTCTTATTGCCCTGTACTTATAACAATTATGTTATGTACGCACAAAAAATACCATGCTTGCCAAGATTATACGTGTGTGGATATGCATTATGCAATAGCCTGGTCATAAGTGCATCTACATGTCACTTATCCATCAAAGGAATTCACAATTATTTGACCCACTTAACTTGATAGTGTGTAAGGTCACAGTGAATGACATAATGAGTTTGTGCTATTGTTTGAGTTGTCTAATGTTTCATTTTGTTAGCTTCCTTTGTTATTTGTGATGTTTTTCCTTATAGTTTGTCCTTTTGCCTGAATCTGCACTGAGAGAAAGAAAGAAAAGTAAGGGGAAGATAAGTAAAGTGAATGTCACACAAGGAGAAGATATATTATTGTACTATACTTTAATTTGCAGACATATATAGAAAGAGAGAGAGAGGTATGTGCTTGCCACACACTTTTATGACTTGGTAAAAGTTACCTTTCTTTCCCCTGCTTGCTTTTTGGGCTACTGGGTAATCTCAATTTCATCTTTATCCATCTTTTTAGTACAAAATTTCTCAATGGTATGTCTCCATTTTGGGGTGTTTGCATTCAGGTCATTTCTGTCCTGCATTGTCCAAAGCTGTGAAAACAATGAAGAAGGGGGAGAAGGTTATTCTCACTGTGAAGTCACAATGTAGGTTGCTTTGCTTTTATTATTTTTCTTTGTCTGCTATCACGAAGTGAATTTTGTTTGGGTGATGTGCTTGTATTTCGATTGCATTCAGATGGATTCGGGGAGACGAGTAGGCCTGCTTCTAGGGAAGAAGGTGCAGTTCCTCCTAATGCTACACTTCTAATAAATCTTGAGTTGGTCTCTTGGAAGTCTGTCACAGAGGTAACTCCTGATAAGAAGGTTGTGAAGAAGATTATTAAGGAAGGGGAGGGCTATGAGCGCCCTAATGATGGGACTGTCGTCAAAGGTGAGCTGAAAAATTCTAGCCTGTGTGCTTTGTAGCGTCTTTATGGTTTGATGAATTGAACTGTTGCTTATGATTTTTTTTTGTATTTGGCAGTGAAATTGACTGGCAAGCTGCAAGATGGGACTGTGTTCTTCAAAAAGGGTTATGAAGATGAAGAGTTGTTCGAGTTCAAAACAGATGAAGGTGACATTTAGTTTCTAGTGTCATTGCTGTTGCCATAACATCATTAATAAGAATCGTTATTGTTTAAATCATTTTGTTATTGTTTTGGCTACATATTTACTTGGTAGGTCTTAATTGAATTGGAGCTGTTTTAAATGAAATAAATGGTCTCTTCGATGGTTAAGGTGTGGGTGAAGTATTACCAGTTGTTATAGGTTTCTATATCATCGACTAAAGCTTAATTAGATTTTAGGCTTGTTTATGGTGAAATTAAATCTCATTGTTATGGCTGAAATTTGTGAAGTATTAGCATTTGTATGTACTTTGTAGATAATTGAGTCTACCTCAGAGTTTTTGTAGACTGAATATTTCTTTTCAAAATTCAAATTTGAATCTTCTTCCAGAGACAAAGTTGCGCCTCTAATGATTATGCTATAATTGCAAGTTTGTACTTTGCCATGGACTAAACTCTTAAATGCTTGGTCTTTTAAACAGAGCAGCCATATAGTGGCACTCAAAGTGTTGCTCAAGTCTCAGCTCAAGAAATCTCAAGTTGAGCATCAGTTTCGCATGGAGGTGGAGATACAAAGCCATCTCAGGCATCCCAACATTCTCCAACTCTGTGGTAACTTCTATGATCAGTTTTGGATTCCATTCCCCAATACTTTTTGTGAATAAGCCATTACATTTCATCTATTGCAGAAAGTCAGTGAAAGATGGTGATTTAGAGTTCTTTGTTTACATTTTGTTAATCCAGACTCAGGTTTATTTGATATTAGAGTACATAGCGAAGGGGGAGCTTTACAAGGAACTGTAGAAATGCAAATTCTTCAGCGAAAAATGCGTTGTCACTGTGAGTTTTCAGTGCATCGGTTTCTACTTTGTTTTTGTGTTGTTATCTAGCTGTTGATGACATTGTTTGTTATATATGAAATGGATAGAATAGTATATTTCATCTCTGGCTAGAGCACTGATATATTGCCATGGAAAACATGTCATACACAAAGACTACTTCCCTTCTTGTTATTCAGGATGAACAAAGCAAAACAATGGAGAAACAGCCAAAGGGAAAGCTGAAACCGCAGGTTGATGATGAGGGAAAGAAGGTTGGACACCTATGTTTGAGTTCATTTATGCCTGTGGGTGGAGCATCCAACCCAATAGCTGTGGTGTCGACTCGCGCTTCGCTGGCATCTGAAGGAGAGAAGGGTACTCCTCCTTGGGCTGCTGCAGGGACCTCCCCCATTTTTTGCCGGCCATCTCTGAGGGACATTCAAATGCAAAAGGTATGAAGATTTTTAAATTCCCCATTTCAGATTTTCAGCTGTTATGTTAACTGTCATTCACCATTTGTGAAATCATAGTTATGCTTTTGCCTATGAAGAACATGTTGTGTCGTTAACGATTAAATTTCTATTTATATTCACTATCATGCTGTAAAGGGTTTTTAGATATACCCACATATCGCTAGATTCATGTCCGACAGCTACCACTCAAATTTGAAACCAGATTTGGGATGTGTTGAAGAATATATACAACAATGAGCTGTGGGTTTTTTTTGTTTTCAATCCATCTCTCTTTCACTCACTCCATGTCATTTTTTTTCTTCTTCTTTGACTTGAAAGAAAGAGGAGAATCTCTGAAACAGCTAAAACAAAGAATGTAACACAGTTTCATTTGGGGTCTCTCATGTGAAATATTACCAAGGGAGAAGTCATTTACTTTGCACCATTCAACAATTAGCTTTGGGGAGAATCAGAGCACTTTCAGTTCTTTTGGTTTGATAGAATTTTCCCCATATCATCAATATACCTATATGTATTTCAGTTTTCTCATTTTAGTTACCCGTTTTCTTACATACAGGGATGGTGTGAGCGAATGCCAATTTAGTGAAATGTTACTGCATGAGGTTGATGCAATTAGAAATGTTACTTTAAACTAATACAACGATCTCATATTGTGCCTCAATTATACTTTGTTAAACAAAGATGTAGGTTGGGGTGCAACAACGTAAGGAAGCTATTCCTTTAGTTTGCATTTACTTTTTACTCTATTTCTGTATGCCTTTTAGTTTTCTTGGTAGGTTTTTCTCCTCTTCTGCTTGGTATATTGAAGATATTTAGATTTTACTAAAATTGTCTGGCTGCAGTAAGTTTTAATTTATTCATATGGAATCTCTTCTTTGCAAATGTCAGTCTCTGTCTCTCTCAATTGCCTGTGTACACATTTATCTTATCATGCTTATTTAGGTTTATTATTTGTAACTATTTTGTAGCCTCAAACTCTAGCTTTGTGATACACCTCCAACATATTCTGGATACATACATGGGCCTTGTAATGTAAAATAGCATTCTGGCTAGTCCTAAAGTTTAAGCCTTCAATGTCTCGTTTAATTTAGACTTTTGCTTTATAGCCTTTTTTAGGCAAATACATGTTTTTCTATTTTTGGAGCTTTATCTTGGTATGTTATTCTTGTTTGATTACTCGTGCACTCTATGTTGTTGCTTGATTGGATGCAAAACTGTCCTCTTTCTGTTTATTTATTCATATTGTGTGCCGTGCATCATCTTCATATATGCAGATTCCAGCATAATATAGATGTTCAGTAACTTTGTTGGAAACTTTAGATTATTTTCTGATTACTACCTTGCTAACTATCCTCTTTTGCTTCCTTCAGACATCACAGATACCGATTTCTGCCATTGTACTGCACCAGAAGACAACTTCAGGTTCTTCAGTTGCTCCTGCTTCTGAAGCACCCCATCCACTTGCTCCATTTGCCTCTCAGGGTACCTTATATCCATCTCCAATGCAGTTCTCTTCTGAAGCACCCTATCAGCAACTACCTTTTGGATTGAAGGAAACTGATCAGACGGACTCTCCCACAGTCCAAATGCTGGCTTCCATCCGTGACTCAATGGAACGTATTGTGGAGTCACAGAACCTGGCTTCCATCCTTGACTCAATGGAACGTATCTTGGAGTCACAGAAACAGCATCAGGCCTTGGTCCTGGAGGCTTATGCCAAACAGCAGGCCTTGCTGGATCAGATTCGGGTAGATCTTGGGGTGTTCCATACCAATGCAAGCTCATCCTCTTCCCAGCCTACTTCAGCACAGGCTTATCAGCTGTTGGCTCCTGTTCTAAGAAAATCCCAGCCAGCTCCATCTCTCTCTGTGGTGAAAGGAGACAAGCCGGAGGCTATTGAGTGATTATTTGAACACTATATACATATATTGATCTAGGAAGTGAATTTTCTTCTGGAACAAAATGTTTCAAGGAAAATATTGTGGTTTAAGATGTGGATGTTCCATATACTGTTTTTGCTGATAGGTGATAAGGTGGAATATGGTTTTCTGTTGCTGATAAGTTATAAAGATTATGGTTTAAGATGTGGATGTTTCATATAATGTTTTTCTGATAGGTGATAAAGATTGTGGTTTAAGATGTGGATGTTCCATTTCCTGTTTTTGCTGATAGGTGATAAGTCATTTGATAGTAAAAAAAAATAAAAAATAAAAAAAAAAAAAAAAAAAAAAAATTGCTATGTATACTTACCATAGCGTTTTTAAAACGCTATGGTAGAGTCTACCATAGCGGTTTTAGAGTCTATTATAGCGTTTTTAAAACGCTATGGCAGAGGCTACCATAGCGGTTTTATAGTCTATTATAGCGTTTTTAAAACGCTATGGCAGAGGCTACCATAGCGGTTTTGAAACGCTATAAAAGCCAAACTTACCATAGCGTTTTAAAACCGCTATAATATCCCCTGGGTCTATTATAGCTCTGGCTGTCATAGCGGTTTTTAAACGCTATTGATCACAATTTTTCTTGTAGTGGGTGTTTTGAAAGAATCAATTGACTTTGGCAGAAGGCTGTGAAACCAAGTCAATGCCTGGTAGGAAAGGTTCTGCACATGATGGATTCGCCTCCTTCCTTGAGAGCCATCATGTGCTGGTAGTAGCGTAGATGATTGAAAGGATTGGTGGTCCCATCATAGGAATCTAGCTTCGTGGGAATGAACTTCCTTGGGAGGGCCTCATTCATTATCCGATCTACGAATGGAGGGACGAAGAGGCGATACAGGACGTCAGGATTCCTCTGCAAAGAGGATTCCCGGGGCCGAGTCTCTCTGTCTTGGCGGCTGGATCAATGTTAGCCGCACAAACTCCCTTAGTCCAATAGGAATTGGCGAGGGTCTGGCTCTCCTGCACTTGCTCCCTATTTTCCACTGGAGGTGGAAGTCCGTGTTGTTCTTGGTCTCCATCAGCAGTGGTGAATTCTGCCTTGTGAGTGTCTCCATCGCCTTGATAACTTACTGTAATTGGGATGTCAGCACCTCGATTCTGGGGTCAGTAGGCTGCATGTGCATGGAAGAAACTGGTATAGGGACAGCCGGAGCGTTGGACGTGTCCCCTGGTTCGTTGTTGCGTGACCTAGTGGTCACCATCTCTCTGGGATTTGGTAGGATACGACGCTTAGTGTAAAGTTAATAACTATGTTCTCCCCACGAACGACGTCAAACTGATGCAGTCATTTTTCGCTCCATGCTCTGACCTAGTCTCGCTGACCTGTTTGACCCTCACAAGTAGCACACGTGAGCCACAGACCATCGTGGGGTGGCCGATGACACTCCGATGCTAAAGTCAGACAAGGATCTGAGGAAGGTATAATGTTGTAACAGTGAATTTGTAGCGTACCTTAGCTTACCAACCTCGTGTCTTATTTATAGTGCAATGAGTCCTGGTTTAACCATGCCATCGTAGGTGTAGATTATGGAAGAGATATTCGTGGAGATATCTCTCTAATTAGGAGTCGTGTTGTACGAGGGAAGTTCCCTGTTAGCTCCGCGCTCCTAAATACGCGGGAGATAGTTCCCAATCCGAGAGCATTCTGTGGAAGGGAGTTTCCCTGTGTGGAAGATACTCTGGTGTTTTATTCTTAGTTGGAAGCAAAAAATAGTTGTGGTTGCCCGTCTGACGCAGATCCTCGAGATACTTGCCTGAAAAGGGCTTACGGGTATCAAGGATAGCTGTGAGACGTGTGGGCCTAGCATGTTGTGAGAGTCCGGACCTGTCTGGTGGGCTGAAGTTGAGCGGGCTGAGAATCGCTCAAGCTGGATCCGTATTTGGGTTGTTGCTTGAACCCGTGGTTCTTTAAGATCATCATGACACATGTACGGCTCAGAGGTGTGACCGTTTTTATCTATCATCATATACAATGGTGGGAACTCGAAAATAAATTAGCAAAAATAATGTTGCACAGTCCCCTGTTTGAACCAGACTGCCATCAATTGCCATGGGTTCAGCTGCTTATTGCCAGACAGCCACTGGTAGTAGGTCTACCATCGTCGGCTGATCATCAATTACAATTTTCTGCCAAACAACCAAGCCCAATGAAAATGACACGACAAGAAAATCTTGCAGGTCAGATTGCTAATTTGACTAAAATATTGGAGGACCAAACTCGGGGAGTAGAGCGATTAGTTAGTATACAGCCAGGGTAGAAGGCACATTGTCATTTGCTAATAGACTATGTGCATAGGAGTAGAACCAGTCATCCACTGAGGGGAACTGATACATCTTGAAGCATTCATTCAAGATTAGGACACGGAGCAAATGTGCACTCTAGGGTCGAGCCTCAAACAGAAGTCTTCTCAAGGTTGGGTTCCCAAGCAACTCTACACTCAAGGCTGGGATCACAGATGATGCCAAATATGAGTGGTCGGCGCAGAAAAAAAAATTCCTGATGGATGTGAACAACGCAGAGGATCAAATCTGGATCATTATATTAACTTGCCCCGAAATTGCCATGTTGCTGAGCGGCATAGACTGCCCTACCAGGCAGCCGATCAGCGGGAGGCACTCAGGCCCTTGAGAGCTGATGATATAGCACGAATTATCAATGAGCAGTTGAGGAACTCGCCAGTCATGGAAAATCCAGATGATGTTCTGCGTAGAGAAGTGGCCTTGGTAAACACTTCACCTTTTAAAAATGACATTGAAGGGGATCCTCCGCCGGAAAAATTTACCATACCAACATTTACTCATTTTAAAAGAGATTTTGATCCGGAGAGACACTTGAAGCATTTTCGAAGTGTCATGACTCTGCACAAAAATGATGACCCACCTATGTGCAAAATATTTGCTATGACTTTACAAGGAGTGGCCCATGATTGGTTCCACACTTTGACCCCTCGGTCGATCAACAACTTTGGAAAGCTCTCCCTTATTTTCACAAAAGAGTATTCATCCCATCGAACCATAAAAAAAACATCATGTCCACCTCTTCAACATAAAGAAAAAGTCAAATGAATCTCTCAGAGACTTCATCAAAAGATTCAAAGTAGAAAGGGTGAGCATAAATGGGTGTGATGACCAAATTGCATCCTTAGCTTTCAAGAAGGGTCTGCCCGCAGATCACATATTTTAGGGCAAATTGACCATGAAACTGGGCAAAACTCTTACCGAGATCTTCACCATGGCAGAATGCTATGCATTGTAGGATGTCGAAAAAAATAGTGTTGAGGCACGAGATATACCTGAGAATGATAGTCAACCTGCACAAACAAATGCATATCAGAATGAGGATAAAAAGAACACGGGTGACAAGCGTAGATTACGCTCCCCAACAAGAGACTCCTCATCCAGTAAAACATACACAGAGTTCACTGTTTCGCTCAATCAAACTATCCAGCGCAGAAGAATCTGATGATTGTGGCAACTGACCATTTCACAAAGTGGATTGAAGCTGAGGCGTCCTTGCTTTTTCATTTTCAACTTTTTTAAAAAAAATGCAATGTACATGTAAGAAAAACTTGGTTGTATGTTATCTGTTTATTGTATTTTATCTCTTCAATAAAAGCATACACAGTGTTCTTCGTTCCGGTGTTCTTCGTTCCGGTCAATCAAATTCTCCACGAGAAGAACTAACCTTGGCCGAAGAAACCGCCACCAATGAAAGGAGATCCTGCAAAAAAAAAAGATCTGAACAAATATTTACATATACCTCACCAGGGGATACATTATTTTTCTTCTCAGTAGAGAACACACCTTTCTCAGTTGAAATAGGAAAATACGAGAATTCATTCTACATGTCTTTCAGCAGAAGTCATTCAGAAATACATATATTTATGTACACCTCAGTAGAGGATGGCACTCTCTGTCTCCGTGAGTGGGTAATTCAATTCATAAAGGAAACTTACTCAAGACTACTTAAATCCGTTTAAGTTTAGTCAATTGGTCATCAGATCACACAAGCAAAATGACTCAGTAGAGGATCACACCTCAGTAGAGAATGGCACTTTCATAAGTGGGTAATTCAATGCATAAAAGCATCTTACTCATGACTACTTAAATTTGTTTAAGTTTAGTCAAGTGGTCAGCAGACCACACAAGCAAAATGCCTCAGTAGAGGATGACACTCTCAGTGAGTGGGTAATTCAATGCATAGAAGCATCTTACTCAGGACTACTTAATTCGTTTAAGTTTAGTCAAGTAGTCAGTAGACCACACAAACAAAATTCCTCAGTAAAGGATCACACCTCAGTAGTGGATGACACTCTTAGTGAGTGGGTAATTCAATGCATAAAAACATCTTACTCAAGACTACTTAAATCCGTTTAAGTTTAGTCAAGTGGTCAACAGACCACACAAGCTAAATGCCTCAGTAGAAGATCACACCTCAGTAGAGGATGTCACTCTCCGTGAGTGGGTTATTCAATTAATCAATCACTGAGCATAGAATCATCTTACTCAGGACTACTTAAATTTCTTAAAGTTTTGTCAAGTGGTCACCAGATCAAACAATATTTCTATGCAATTTCCAAGATAAATAGATTTGAATCCATGATTAATTTCCTCAAGTTATGCTTAAATTCCGACTTAAGCATATTGAAAACTCATGGAAAAGGTCAATCAAGCTTTTGCGCCCTTAATGCAAATATTTCTAAGTCAGAAGACCAACAAACATACACAAAATTTGGGGATCATAAAAGCAATTAAGACCACTACTTGACATGAAGTTGCCATCAACTCCAAAAGAAATTCAAAGTCTCACTAGTAGAGCAACAGCTTTGAATCGATTCTTGAGTATATCAGCAGATAAATCCAGGAGAGGACATGTACATCTACTTGGTAGTTTCAAATGTAGCAATTAGTTTAGTTCTCATTAAGCGAAGAGTTGAGGGCATAACTTCCTCCCTGATGCTTGTCAAAAACTCATGAAATGGGTGATAGAGTTGAGCCAATACGACTTGATCTACCGACCAATGACAACTTTAAAGGCTCAAGCTTTAGCAGAATTCATTGCCTCCGCAATCGGGGAAACAAAGTCAGCCGGCAGATCAGTGTCGCGTCCTTCAACAAAAAATCTACCGGTCGAAGACAACTATAAAGGCTCAACAAAATTCATTGCCTCCTCAACCGGGAAAACAAAGTCAGCCAGCAGATCAGTATCGTGTCCTTCAACAAAATCTACCGGCTGAAGACAATTATAAAGGCTCAAGCCTTAGCAAATTTCATAGTAGAATTAACTCCCTCCTCAACCGAGGAAACAAAGTCAGCCATCAGATCAGTGTCGCGTCCATCAATAAATGCAGACTCCTTAACTCATGTTGAAACGGAGGTAGGTCAACCCAAAGATATGTGGCATTTATATGTCGATGGGTCGTCAAATCAAAAGGATGCCGAAGCAGGACTTATTTAATTTATTCACCTAAGGATGACCCTCTACTTGGACAAAGTTCAAGAGCCCATGAAATTACTATGTGTGACTCATCCGGTAGATCACCTCATCTGCAACAAAAGCCTCTACTTGTAGATCATTTTGTCTTCAGCAGACTACATTTCAACAACTTTTCTACATGCAGATCCTTTACTTGTATCAATAGAAACAAATAAACCAGCAAGATCAGGGGCATCCTACTTTTATTTTTATCGGGGTTCCTCCAGTGAAAATACATCTCCTCTGTTTTTAAGTAAGAAGGAAAAGAAAAATGGTCAGCTCAAAAGCAAAGGAGATAAAAGGCATTTGTGGGAGCCAAAAATAATCCTTAGCCCAACAGGATAAGGAAGCACAAAGATTTGGGTTGTTCCCGAGAAAGCCGAACAATACCCACAAAAGTTACAAGTAGATAAAGCCCAAGTTTGGGCCCAATGTAGCCGGAGTTTGGGCCAAATACAACTCAATAGAATACTCTTTTTTCAGCAGAGGAGTAGCGTTCGACGTTGACCATCATGCTCAGCTGAGCACCCAAGCTTGCAGGAGGAAGTTACAACTGTCAGCAGGAGGTCAAAACTATCTACGGAAGTTACAACTACCTAAGAGAAGTTACAACTACCTACGAGAAATTACAACCGTCTCCAAGCAGATGACTCGCTCATCTGCCACGTGTCTTACTAATATGCCACGTGTCTTACTAATCTGCCACGTGTCTCACTCATTTGCCATGTGTTTACTCGTCCTGCCTCTATAAATAGCCAAACAAAAAGCCATCTAGAGGTAACTTTTTCTTGATTCACAATTCTCTCTTCAAATACAAAGAAATAAATATTTTCCTAAAGACATTGCTCTAACTTTGGCATTTGAGTCCTCGTGGCAAGCACCACACCGGTGTCAAGAATTAATCTCTATTTTATGCAGATTTCTCCGCATGATCAGTACTTAATCCGATGAATATTTGCATCCACAGAGCTCAAAGGAATTGAGAAGGGGCTGAATTTTGCAGAGAACAACAACCAACGAGATGTGATCATGCATTGGGACTGATTCTACAAATTGCATCCAATTCATTAAACATAAGCTTTAACCACCATGGCAAACTATTCTCATTCTTAGAAGTCATCACTTGATTCTTAAATTTAAAAACCTTGACATTATGAATATTTACGCGGAGGCAAAAGGTTAAGTTGATCATTTAACAACCTTGTGTTCAGCAGTAGAATATACAAAGTTACACAAAGCTCGTTTGTGGGAGATTGAAATAAAATAGTTTTTGAAAATACTAATGGGAAGTAATATCTAAGAATGTAATTCTCTAGTTTTTATTTATTTCCAATAAGGTTCTGATGTTGTACAACCCCATTGAGTTTTAAAAAAAAAATGCAATCGTGAACAACTGAAAGTAAAAAAGACAGAGAACAAGAAATAATACCGCAACACACTAATATAAAGAGGCTCGCCTAAATTGAGGTTTGATTGGTCACAATTTGTTCCTACCTTGGTGGAAAGGCAATTGTGCGCCACTAGTCTTTCTTATTGAATTCTCTGAGAACCAAAGTAAAAAAGTTGTGTCTAACAAAAAATTTCAGTATTGAAACTACAATCCGCAACCTCGTAAGGTCCTTCAAGTCCACAAAGAACTTGGGGTTGCGAGTAAAGCACTCGACATTTGGCTTTCAAAAGCAAATTAAGGGGGTTTCACTAGTTCTTTCATTTCAAGTGAATCAGCTTCTCTGGAATTGTAACATCATTCCTCAACATGTATAGGCGAAGATCTTCAAAATAGATCAATTCCGCGAAAATTTTAAAATCTATATCGCTTTTTCGAAAAAAGACTATCCTCTCCTCTTTCTTTGGTCTCATTAGCCTAATCATTTTCAAAGCCTATTCCCTAAGGCCAAGTGGAAAAAAAAAAATCTGACACAAGAACAACGTACTACAGTGGATACATTTTGGTAATAAGCCTAAACACCTTCATGATTTGTCTCAAGATCTTTCCAGTAATACTCGATATTGGAGTTTCAAAGTCCTCGTCTATAGGCGAACATTTTAGCTCACACAATAACAATTACTTTTTTTTTAGTGTCAAAGTTATAATATCCAAGACAAATACCTTCTGTTCAATCATCTTTTTCGTTTTTATCACAACCATCACTACTGACCTTCCTCCTTCTCTAGCACTCATTTTTCCTATTGACTACCTTCTTTATGTAATGGTGGATAGGTCATTTTGTCTTCGGCTTTATCATGAATTAGCTCCAAATCTTCTCTCACTTCAATATGAACAAAGGCCACCTTGTTAACTTCCTGTATTATTTTTAGGTAGCTCCGCCCAAATAACAATGAGCCACACTCATTTCTGACAATGTTAACTGTATTTTTATGCATAGCTTTGCCCAAATACGACCCACACTCATCTCGGCATTGGTTTTGGTTAACAGCTAACACGTGCTTGGAGCCCAATTCATTGGACCACAAGTTTACCCTCAAAGCTCAATTAAAAACTCAAATTTTGATTTGAATTGGGTCAGGTTATTGGAGAATTACAAGGCTACAAGATCCTTGAGATAACGAACACATATTTGCATTTCCACCTTTTGTAGAAGATGGTTAAAAAATGGAAATTTCTGACCCATCTTTCTGTTGCAACTTTAAAAAACTATATAATTTTGAACCAGAAAATGACTTTTAAGGCTTATTTTTTTTATAAATTAGACTATTTAGATACTATAGTTGATATAATGACTAAGTTGTGCTTAATTTTATAACCAACAAAGACTCTTTTATTAACCCAAGTTAACCCATAAAGTTATAAGACGTCTTTACTCTTACTAAACAAATAGAAAATCTATTTTTATACTTTTATGACCAACAAATACTATTTGATTAATTATTCTAATTATAACCAACTAATTGCTAGTTGGGTTAGGCTATATAAGTTTACTAGGGTATTCCACATGTCGTTAGCAAGATAAAAGTTTAAAACTTGTCAAAACATAATCACCCTTAATTTTTCATCCTTCATAATTACATGCCTAATCACCATCATTAACAATTGAAGAAAAATAAATAAATATCAAAATGTTGGATATGAGAATCAAACCCATGCATTCTTGGTGCTTTAAGTTCTATGTGATCCGTCGGATTCTTAAAATTGGGTAAATCTCAACCTCCCACCCCAAACACCATCATGTTTTGTATATATAATAATGATTTCTAGCCTATTATTTATACAATCAATCTCCAAAACATATCTAATGGAGCCAGAAGTATCACATTGTTCTTTTTATTTATTTATTTATTTATTATTATTTTTATTTTTATTTTTTTATTTTTTCTTAAAAGTAGTGGTCGTATTGCTAAATAATGTGTTAGACCTAGAATTAAGTGGTGGACCTTACAGGGAGATGTGTGCCAAAAATTTAGAAAGAAGATTTTGGGTGGCCAGTCAGTTTCAGAAGGTTGGGAGAATCTAGAACCAAATGATAGGACTAATAGCACGAATCTTTTTGAACATTTGGCAAACCAAATAAGAAGATGTGCGAAGGAAGAGTTAGGATAGGCCAAAATAGGAGGCGTATATGATAAGGAGACATGGTGGTGAAACGCTGATGTGCAACAAACCATTGCGAAAAAGAAAATATGCTTTAAGGAGTGGCAAAAAGATAGATGCCTAGAGTCTTATGAGCTTTATAAACAAGCTAAGAAATTGAGTAGTAAAGCAGTAGGGGAAGCTAAGAAGAGAGCATATGATGATTTGTATAATAGGCTAGGTATAAAGGAAGGGGAGGAGAATATTTTCAAGATAGCTAAAGCTAGAAAACGAAAAACTAGGGACTTGAGTCATGTTAAATGTGTTAAGCATGAGGATGGAAGAGTTTTAATGCAGGATAAAGCTATTTTAGATAGATGGAAGGATTACTTTTGGAACCTACTCAATGAAACACACATGTAGGAGAGTTAAACTTGGAGGGGTATGCTTCACAAGAAGGGAGACATTGTGTGTTCCATCGCAGAGTTAATGCCACAAAAGTGAGAGAAGCTTTAAAAACAATGAAGACATGGAAGGTAGTTGGATCAGATGATATACCAATTGAATCGTGGAAATGTCTGGAAGAAGTTGGGATTCAATGGCTAACTAAGCTCTTTAATAGGATTTTGAAAACTAGAAAAATGTCAGATTCGTGGAGGCATAACATTGTGGTACCAATTTATAAGAACAAATGGGGTATTCAAAATTGCTCGAACTATAAAAGGATAAAGCTTATGAGTCATACGATGAAACTTTGGGAGATGGTTATAGAACGAAGACTTAGGAGTTTAACCACGGTTTCGAAGAATCAATTTGGATTTATGCCGGGTAGGTCTACTACGGAGGCCATCTTCCTGCTAAGGCAAATTATAGAAAAATATCGAGAGGAACGTAAGAGTTTTCATATGGTTTTTATTGATCTGGATAAAGCTTACGATAGGGTCCCCAGGGAGTTAATTTGGTGGGTGCTTTAAAGGAATAAAGTGTATCCATGTTACGTCGATATCATTAAAGATATGTATGAAGAAGCTGTAACAAGTGTTCGCTCAGTGGGTGGGATGTCCAATGAATTTTAAGTGTCAATAAAACTACATCAAGGGTCGGCCTTAAGTCCATATGTCTTTGCTTTGGTCATGGATGAGTCGACGAGACATCTGCAAGAAGATGTACCTTTGTGTGTGTTATTTGTAGATGATATTTTCTTAATTGATGAAACTAGTGAAGGTTTAGGTCAGAAATTAGATTGGTGGCGAGAGGCTTTAGAGAGTAAGGGTTTTAGAATTAGTCGTTCGAAGACGGGGTATCTGCAACTTTGGTTGTGAATCACGATGGAGGAGTAATGCAATTGAGATCGAAGGTGTGGAGGTCCCAGAGTGTGAGACTTTTCGATATCTAGGATCTATAATTCAAAAGAATGGGGGCTATTGGAGAAAATGTAGACCATAGGATTAAAATTGGTTGGCTGAAATGGTGAATGACGTCAGAAGTATTATGTGATAGAAGGATGCTTGCAAGGCTAAAAGGGAAATGTTATAAGACAATTGTTCGACCAACCATGCTATACGGTTCAGAATGTTGGACTACTACGGGACAACATACGCATAGGATGGCAGTAGCAGAAATGCGTATGTTAAGGTGGATGTGTGGTAAAACCCGTAAGGATAAAATTAGGAATGAAAGAATTAGGAGACATTTAGGTGTAGCGTCCATAGAGGACAAAATTAAAGAAAGACGTTTAACTTGGTTTGGTCACGTGCGGAGGAGACCAAGCATGGCGCCAATTAGAAAATGTCTAAATTGAAAAGTTAATGGAGAGTGTAGATGAACCCACCCAAGATATGTGTTTGTTTTTATGGCGCCAATTAGGAAGACCGCATTGTTGTAACCCACCCAAGATATGTGTTTGTTTTTATGGTTTAGAAGAAGTATCCATTTGCAAAAGGGGTTTGGAAGTTGCTGAATAGGTCCACAGCCAATTCACTAAGCACTAGAGGTGGTCGTATTCTCAATCACTAACGTCCTTAAATAAATAAAGCACGCACACCAACCAACCCATTATGCTTACTCATTAGTCATTTCAAATTCAACACTCTTCACTAAGAATTCTGAAGTATGACAAAAAAATTTATTTTTTCTTGAACCCTTTCAATTTTATGTGGAAGAAGAAAGAGATTTAATTCCCTAATTTTTAGGTATATAATGAAGAGAGAGGTATAAACTATTATCTACTTAGAACTAAAATCACCCCCCTCCTTCCCCACCCAAAAAATAATAATAAATAAATAAATAAGAACACATGGCTCCATTAGATATGTTTTGGAAAGTGAATGTAGAAGTAAAAGACCAGAAATCATCAACTTATATAGCCTAACCCAACCAGCAATTGATTGGTCATATTTACTGATTAATAAAAGAGTCGTTGGTCATAAAAGTTTAAAAATTAGGTTTCTATTTGTTTAGAAAGGTTAAAGATGTTTTATAACTTTATTGGTTAACGTGGGTTAATAAAAGAGTCTTTGTTGATCATAAAAGTATAAAAGTAAGCACAAATTAGCCATTACATCAACTATGGTATCTACATGGTCTATTTTGTAGAAAAGTAGGTCTTAAAAGTCATTTTTCGAAAATTAAAAGTTCAAACAAGTTATATCCGTTGTTTTTTTAAGGCATATTGCTAATATATATTAAAGCAAAATACTATTACAACTTAGAAATATAGCTGAAGTGGCTAATTTATGAGCCTCGTGGTTTAGGTTCCTAGGGATATAATTACATAACCAAAAAGGATGAAAAGAAAGTAATATCGTAATTCTACTAATCAAAGGGCTCCACATCTAGTTGTAGTCTGTGTGGCTATCCACTACACCATCCATTGAGCTAGTCTGAATAATCGTATTCAGAGTTCCACGGTCCCTCAGCAGAAAACTAGTTGTCCATTGTCGTGCTTTGATGAGAAGGAGTGTTGCTTTTGCTGCAAAACATTCGGCCATAGTGTTATCCAAGACTTTCCCAGCGATCCTACTTGCTATCTGACACGAATCTTCCCAAAAGCATCAACCGCAAAAACCCCAAAAGAACCTTGTTGAGATGAGGCACAAAAGCTGACATCATAAGTAACCATAATCATATTGGATCCGAGCATGGTGGGAAAAGGATGAAGGTTATTTGAAAAGAGGTTGAGACGATGGTTTTTTACTGCCTGGAGTTGTAGAGAAACGACTTATAGTTTGGATAGTTCGTCATTATTTAAGAGAACCGTAAGGGGATCCTGGGTCTCACAGGGGGATCGACTTTGGGCAGATAGGTCAAAAACAGGTTTGTCAAGGACTTGGTGAAGGGAGGCAACCGTTGTTTTTGCCAGGTAAACCTTGTATGCTGAATGGCTCAAATAAAGTGCAGAGTAGAAAATTTGAGATTATTGAAAATAACATCATTTCTTAATTGCCAAATAGTGATCAAGACCACCATGAATTGCGAAAACAATTCCTCCTTAAGAATGGGATGAGCAGAGGCAGTTTCCCACATGAAGTTAAGAAAATGTTGAAGACTGAAGGGTGGAACATTGGCTTTTGTCCAATTGATCGGGATTGGGGAAACGTTCCAAATGCGTTCAACAACTGGACAGAGGAAGAAAAGATGAGTGACATCTTTCTAGTGATTTTGACAAAAGGCACAGCAATCATCACTAGGCATGTGTAGTCTGTTGAGGTTAGACATGGTAGGGAGAATGTTTTGGGATACCTTCTAGAGAAATAAAATGGCGTTGGCAGGGGCTTTGATCCTCCAAATTTCTCTAGCAATTCTAGGGTTTAAATGTGACAAGGTTGTGGAAGGTGAAGAATGAGAGGCCTCCAGTGCTTCAGAGACAAAGGCCTTTGTTGCGCTTTTAACCGAAAAACACCCATTTTGTCATATTTCCAAATTAGAGCGTCCGGGGTGAGAGAAGGTCGGATGACAAGATCAATGATGTCTTGGGCCACTAGGGAAGGGAATAAGGAGAAGGTGACATCATTATTCCACTGGGGCTGAGGTCCTATCGAATAAATCCAGAGATCAGGAATTTTTTGGAAAGAGCCAGAGCGGATTGGTCTTTGCACAGTCCACTAAGAGTAAACCAAGTTTTACCCAACAGTCTGTCCAAAGGTCAATTTCATTACCCAACCTGATTTGCCAAAAAAGATGGCGTTTCATTTTTTCCATAGCACAAATGATACTTTTCCAAGCAAAAGATGCAATGTTAGGGAATTTGGAGATTTGAAAAATGTTTTTGTGCCTGAAATAAATAGCCTTGAGTTGAAAAGAACATGGGTTTGTAGAGATGTTGAGACCCCCAAGTGTCTGGGTAGTCCAATTCGGTCTCATGTACAGAGATGTTTGGCCTTACTATTTTCCACCTCATTCCACCTGAAATTCCTAGCTAGGGAGTCAAAGGTTGGGTAATGGAGCATGGTATAAGAAAGTTTGCATTGTGTAAACTGGGATAGAATTAGTGACCGCTTTAATCATTACCATTCTACCAGCTTGAGAAAGGACCTTGGCTTTCCGAGAAGAGAGTTTGTTATTGATCTTGTCAATCAGAAAAGAAAAAACCCAAAGCTTTCTTTTTGGAAAAAAGAAGGGGGTGCCTAAATATTTTTATTGCTAATTAAATAACTTGGATCCAAGGATTCTATTGATCATTTTGCCATGTTTGGGATGAACATTGGAGGTGTAAAAGACAGAGGATTTGTCAAAATTGATTGCCTGGCCAGAGGCGATGCAATAGTTTTCCAGGATATCCTTTACATAGTGTGCCTCCATAAGAGAGGCGCGACAAAAGATCATTAGATCATACACATAGAAAAGATGGTTGATAGAAGGCGAATGTCTTCTAATGTGAATGTCTTTGATCGAGTTGTTGCTTTCAGTTTTGATAAGAAGGCGGGAAAGAGCCTCTACCACAAGGATGAAAAGGTAGGGAAAAGCGGGTCACCTTAACTAAGACCACGAGAAGGCTTGATACTATCAAGGGGGTCCTATTGAGTAGTTTGCGGGGAGAAGTTGTGGAGATGCATTGGTTGATCATATTGATCAATCCTTTCACAAAGCCTAATTGGCAAAGAATTTGGAGCAGAAATGACCATTTTACTCTATCATGGCCTTTGGTCATGTTTATCTTAATCATCATCCAACCTTGTTTCTTTTTCTTAAAATTGTGTTTCATCTGGTAAAACGTTTTATGAGCCAAGTTGACATTGTCAGATATGGAACGGTCTTTAAGAAAAACACCTTGGTTGGGGGAGATAATGTTATCTAGAAGGGGTTTCAATCTGTTTGCCAGGATCTTGGAAATCACTTTATAAATTACATTACAAAGACCGACGAGTCTGAATTTATCAGGGGTGGTAGGGTTAGAGATCTTGGGAATTAAAGCTAAAAAAGTTTCATGTAGCTTTGGATCCAAAGAATGGGAATTAAAAAAGTTTACCACCATTGCGATAACTTCATCCTTGACAATATCCCAGTAATACTGGAAATAGAAGGCATGAAAACCATCGGGGCCATGGGCCTTATGACTACCCATATAAAATAGAGTTTTCCTGATTTCCTTCTCATTGGGGATTGCAATGAGAGTTTCATTCTCCTGATCAGATATTGAGGATGGGAAAAGATTCAGGATATCCGGTTGGGGTTCAGGTCTGGAGGAGTTAAAAATATTACTGAAGTACTTGTTAATAACAAGACCCATCGAGGAAGGGGAGGAATGCCAGTTATGGAAATTATCCTTCAAGCGGGTGATGATATTCCTTTTACAATGATCAAGGAAAGAAGATGAAAAAATTTGGTGTTTCAGTTCCCATCTTGGAGCCAAGTTTCACTAGACTTGTTTTTCCAGAACAATTCTAAGAGACAGTCCTCCAGAACTGAGATCGCGGAAGCATTAGTCAGAGAGGGCGGGGAGTTCTAGAGTTTGTCGAAAGCAACCAGGGTATCCTTGATATTGAGATCAATGTTGCGAAAAACTAGTCAGTGGGAAAAATTGTATCTAAGGTTTTTGGTATTGAGATGAAAGTTACGTGAAGGTGAATGATGATATCTAGAATTTCAGGAATCTCAGATAAGCTTACGACAACTAGGGTCTCTAGACCATGTGGAAAAAAGGGAAAGGTTTCTTCCTCTATGTAGTGTTGGTGATGATGTTAAGGGAAAGAGCTCTATGGTCAGAAAACGATGTGTGGATGGTGTGAGCCAGGGCTGATGAGAATATAGTCAACCATTCTGTGGGGGTAACGATTCGGCCTAATTTGGCTTTAATACCATGATGATCTTTCCTTTTATTATTCTATGTAAAGAGGGACCCATTGAAAAAAAGTCCAAGAGGTCATGAGTGGATATGAAGTCCCTAAGATGTTTGACCATGGAAGTTGTAACTTTTCTACCTCCTAATTTGTCTTCGGAAAGAGCAATAGCATTTAAGTCACCGATAACAATGATCGGGTGTTGTGATTGAGCACAAAGATGGTTTAGATGTTGCCAGAAGGGCTGTCTGAGGGAAGGGTTTGGTTCTCCATATGTGAATATAATAGACCAACATTCAATAGTGTAATAATTATCTAAAACACAATAGAAATAATATTTACATGAAGAGATGATACTGAGAAAAATATCTTCTTTCCAAAAAAGAGCAAGGCCCACAGAAAGACCAGAAGCTAGTACTAAAGCTCTATATTTGTATCCTAGTCGCCGACGTATGCGATCCATCGTAGATGATGTTGTTTTAGTTTCAGAAATAAAAACAATATCATAATTGGATTGTTGGGAGAGGGTCTTCAGGGTTCGGAATGCGCAGGGCTACCCCATGCTCTTTGAGTTTCATGTGAGGATCATGATGACCGCGATGACCCTCTGGCGGCGGTCGCTCGTTCCTCAATAATAATGACTGGGTTTGCAGATAGTTGACTAGAAGACTCATCTGAAACAACCTGTGAAGCAAGGTCCACTAAAGTGAACATAATCTTTGCACCTATGAGAGTAGGGAGACCCAATGGAGCCTACTGGGAATATTGACTGTCTCCTAATCTATATGTTGTTGCTGAGCATCATTTGTACCCTAGGTACTAGCCTGTTGATACCAGATAGGGGAGATCTGAGTAGAAGATTCAATTAACTGAATTATATTGTTGGTCATGGACCTTTTGACTATGATTGATTGCCAAAGGTGTGATGGCTCAGTGGTTGAGCAATAGCGGATGGTATCACTATGTCACAGGGTCAAACACAGCCAGCGACATCTGGGGTGGGAGGGGTTAAGGGAAAAAAAATTTATAATAAAAAAAAAAATTGTGATTGCTCGGTCATCCACAACATGGATTGTTTCTAACTTCCTATTGCCTTTGATATTGAGTTGAGAGGAAGTACCACCACTATTTTGGATTACTATAGTGTTCCCAGTACTTTTCTCATGAAGAGGAGGAGAAGCAGAAGTTGTTCGTGCTAATTGCTTTGCACGTAGACGGAGAATTGATCTCCTTCTAGCAGCTTGTGAGTGTCCTATTGTATCAATCACTTGGGTCTGACTTGATTAGTTGTTATATGTTGCGGTTATCTAATGAGTATACGAGGGCTTGTAATCTTGAGTAGGGAGGTCCTATGCGGAACCTTGAAAGAATCCATGCATAGGAGGTGTCACAATTATATTGTTGATTTGCTCCATTGTGGTGGTGGTGGGGGGGGGGGGGGGGGGGGGGGGGGGGCTCTAAGGAAAAGGATTCTGGAATTGCATTAAGAGAGGGAGAAGGAGACCCAAAGATTTTCTCAGTGAGTAATTGTGTGGTACTAAGATGAAAAGTGGAGGGGTGTGGATGAGATGGAGGTTGAGGGCTTTCCCAAGCTTGATATCCCTTGGCGTGTGTCACGACCTGATCCATAGAGTACTATATTGTCCGTTTTGGGGCCAAGGCCCGCACGGCTTTAAAACGCGGAATACTTTATAGATCCAACCTCGTACATATATAGTACATCACCCTCCCGCGCCCAGGCGATGTGGGACTATGATCTCCCCTGTGTAGCTTGCCAACCCTCTTAGGATCTATGAGCTTCTCCCTCAACCTCCCCCTCAGGTCCGCCCACACAAGGGTATCACAATCCACCCCTCTTTAGGAGCCCAACGTCCTCGTTGGCACACTTTCAGTTGGGTTAGGCTCTGATACCTTTCTGTCACGACCCGATCCACAGAGTATTATATTGTCCGCTTTAGGCCCAATGCCCGCACGGCTTTAAAATGCATAGTACTTTTTAGATCCAATCTCATACATATATAATACATCACCCTCCCACACTCAAGCGATGTGGGACTATGATCTCCCCTTTGTAGTTTGCCAACCCTCTTGGAATCCATAGGCTATTGTGTTTCTCCCTCACCCTCCCTCTCAGGTCCGTCCACACAAGGGTATCACAGGGTGGGTGCCTGGAGGTGGAATGGTGAATTGCATGGCAGCCAAATTGGTGTGCCGAGATGGTGGGTGAGATGAAATTGTGGGTTGATGCGGGACCATGGTCTGTAAGTTCTGTGAGAATGAATGTAAGGAGTGGGCTTCATGTTGTACTGCAGCATGGACATGAACTGAGTGACTGAAATCTTGAACTCTATCTACTAGCTCAGTGGGCACCACGCGTTCAAGTAAGGAACTTTTTTCCTGACTACCAGAATTATTTTCATTAAAAAAAAGGAGAGTTTACTCCAACTCTTGTCTGGGGATCCTTGCTAAGTTGACTGCCTCATGGAGCTTGTGACTATTGTTGTTGTCTGTTGGTGGCAGGGAGAGAGCTTGTTGACATATGATTGGAGGTGAAAATGAGTGAGAGGGATTGTGATAAGAGCTCGTTGACTTTGAGGAGGGTGGGTGTAAATGAGATGATTGATGGGAATTGAATGAAGGTTGTTGTTGGTTTGAAGGAGTGGAAATTAACTTGAGTGTGAAAGGAAAATATTTCTCTATTCCAAATTACAGTGAACAGTGTTATTCCTCCTCCAAAATTTTCACCTCTCTTCTCCAACCTTCCCTTCTTCAACTCTTTGTTCGATCCTAACCAATTCAGGCCTCCTTCCTTCCTTGATAGCTTTTCTCTTGTTTTTCTTGCTAAAGAATTGTTTGTTCTTGTTCATTTGGCAAGTCTTTGGTCATACAATGCATTAACTCTTCCTCATCATTACATTACCCCTCATTCTTCACTTCCCATTCCTATTGATCCTTCTGCCACTCTCATCACATCGAGTCTCAGGCGATGACTTCCTCCTCTCCTCCCCCAACTACCACCACTCACTCACAAGATACTCCTGGATTCTCCATACTCACGCATATCATCTAATGTTAAACCCCCTCAGGTATTTTTTTACGCATCTCAATTCCTGGCAATCTCACTTCTGTTTTAGGCCTCTTCAGATGGACTTCTCAGGCTCCTCACTCAACCCACTCCCAGCCCCCCCCCCCCCTTCTATATGATTTCCCACCCACCGTGATCCCTACACCATAGGGGTGTGCACAGGACGGGATAGGACGAGATGGACCCATCCCTATCCCATCTCGTTCATTCGGGATCTGGACGGGAAAAGATGGGATAGATCTCATCCCGACCTCGTCCCATCTCAAACGGGATCGGGACAGGACGAGATGGGACAGGATGAGCACGTACTAAATAGTCCTCTAATAAAAAATAGTAAAAAAAGCTTTATCTCACATTACTCACACAAACCAATAATGTCAAATTTATACACATATAACTTACATCATAAATAATAATAGATAATAAATAAATTAATATTATATTTTTTTAGGAAGACAAATAAATATTAAACTTCATTTAGAATTAATGATTCAATTCATTTAGATTTCATATAGAATTTCATCGTACATTGATTTAATTTCAATACATCCTAAACTTTAATTTAAAATAGTATTTTGATTAAAATTAATAATAATAAATATTAAATAAATGAATTCGGGACGGGATGGGATAGGCGGGATTGAAAATCTCCATCCCGATTCCATCCACTCTAGATCGGGACGGGATGGGATCGGGATGAGCTTGATCAATCCCAAAAGAACCCAAAAAAATCGGGATGGGATGGGATGCCCACACCTACTACGCCATGTCTTCCCCAACCAACCCCAGTCAACTCCTTCACTTCTCGGTCCAACCCCATCCATCACCCCTTACTTATATCTCCATATCTACTCCCGCCCATTCTTCTTCTTTCACACCCCTTAGCCTCGTAGCACATCTCAAGCGAAATCAGACTATCCCAACACCACCTTTCTCTCGCCGCTTAGTTCATTCGAGTGATGATACCAATCTCCGTATTGTCATCACCAACACCTGCATCAAGAAGTGTTCATCCAACGAATGGCTTCCCAATGGGAAACTAAACACACCTTTGAAGTTGAACTTTTGGCTAGAAAATGGGACCTTCATAGTAACTACTATCCGATTTAGTTTACTGATACGGCAGATATGCTCCATGTTCTCTCCGGCCCCTGGGTTCTCTTCAGATGGCTTGTCATTCTAAAACCTTGGCATGCAAATTACCTCACACTTGATTTCTCAGATATTCCTATATGGGTAAGATTTCATGAATTTCTGGCCAACAAGTTGGAGGAAACTGACATCCAAATGCTTGCTACAGATTTCCGTGAACTAATGGAAATAGACGTTGATTCCTTACATGACCTCACCATACCATTCATTAGATTTAAAGTATGGTTCAATGTGGACAAACCTTTCCCATGTTCTATGGAAACGGATTTTGGGATTCAATATGGTCGGCAATATGTAGTCCGGTTTTGTTATGAAAACCCACCTATGTTCTGCTTTTGTTGTGGCTACATTGGCCATGTCTTCGAAAAAATTGTTCTATGTAGTATGAAGCCTGGCAACTTTTACCTCCGGAACATTCACCGAACTCAATCACTCTTCCCCTTTTCACCTAAGGCTCGTATTAAAACAAGAAGAAAAGAAAAACCACTCCTCTCTTCCCTTATTCTGGTCCGTTCTCAGCGTCTCCGCTACTCCCAACCCTCCATTCCCCGTCGGCCTCTATTAAAGGATATCGACAGCCAACCAATTCATGGCAGCGGCGACACCATTAGTTTGGGTTCCGACAACCAAGCAAATGAACACTGTTCGCAAACCTGTCTTGAACCCACATGTCACTTGTAAGAAATTGGGACCACTCCCTCTACATGTGCTTCGGTTGAAAAATGACCTTTTGAAGGTTCTTTGTCTTTTCTCCTCCTTGTTGACTCGTGAAACAAGGAAAAGCAAACTGACACTAGTCTCAATGTCATTTGGTTTTCTTCTCCCCTCTTGACGCAAAATAGTATTTCTACTACGAGGGCATTGAAGCACAATTTCTTCCAATTTGGTTTTGTTCTATCTAGACCCATGATAGCGTCTATTTCGAGCCCAAGCAAGCACTTCTAGGTCATCTCCTCCTCAGAAGCCCAGTCTGTTCAAATTACATCTCCTCTCTATTTGTACCGAGCCTTTCTCTTAGGCCCAGCACATTCTGAGGCTCTTCAACCTGTTTGGCTGAACTTGGACTAGGTAAGCGCTTTAACAACATTTTGAGCCCACAATCAACTGCACTACATTTTGGCAGGCCTACCCGGAGTAAGGTCACCACTTATGGGTTGTTCAATTCCATGTTCTACTTCTCCAGGCCCAATCTGCACAGGCCCGTCTTCTACTAGGCTGACTTTTTCTGCAACAGGCCTTCGTGAAGGGGTCCTTTTAAGCCTTGTCTCTATAGTCCCTGCTACTGATTTTTCAGGAGCTTTCTGCATTGCTACTTCCTTGATCTACATCCTTAATGCAGTGCCCTCTCCACCTGCAAACTTCAATCAGGTCGTCGGCACTACTCTTCACTCCAAATCGCATGCCAGTTATCCTCTTCCATCTCAGTCTCAGACTGCCATCTTTTCCTTCACTACTACATGCTCCAGTGTTCAAGATCCTTGCAAGTTTCCTCTCTCATCAACAATCACTCCCCCACTTCCATGATAGACTATTTCTCTCCCAAGTACCACTTCGAAGCAAGCACAATTACCGAGCTCTCATCCAAAGGTTCTGGTTCAGTCGGCCAATAAAAAATCAGGGACAACACCACGCAAAAAGGTCGTCATTCCACGATTAAATCTGGCACTCCTACAATTAGTTCAACAGGTGATGACTCCTCAGTCATAATCCCATTGGCCATGAATCGTGTTCACGAAGGCTTTATCAAAGCCAATACAGTTGTTCCAGCTCGTAGAGAAGCTGTAGTGCTAAAAGGTAAAAGAAAGATGCATCTTGATCAAGAAATTAATGTTGGGCGGGAAAATTCCAAGAAACAAAATTGTTCACTGGATCACTCAGTTCTCCCGGGGCACCTCTCCCAGTCTCATTCTCTGATCCCTATTACAACAGTGTATGGTTTTGATATCGGTTCCGTACTTCACACGTCTACTGCTCCAGTCAATACCTCTGCTACTCAGGTTCTGACGACTACCTCGGTAAAGTTGCCACCATTACCATGATTCTTGCCTGAAACGTTTGAGGTGTTGGTTCTACCAAAACGTTCCGGCACATAAAGACTTTCTCCTTACAGTCCAATGTAGATATCCTTTTTCTCTCTGAAACAAAGGCCACTTCCGTTCATATGCATCGTATGCGCCAAAGGCTGGGCTTCTGACTTGGACTTTCGATTTCAGTGCTAGGACAGTCAGGAGGTATAGCTCTCTTTTGGAAGGAAGGTATCAATCTTACTATTATTTCATCTTGCAAGTATTATTTCAATTGTACAATATCATATTACTTTGCTACTGGTATTTGGTCGGCTTTTTTGTTTATGGCGAACTGAACCTGGTGCGTCGGGTTGATTTCTGGAATACTATGCTACAGGTTTATAGTTTTCAATTGCTCTCGAGGGTCATCATCGGAGATCTTAATGCTATTTATGATCCCTCGGATAAGATCGGCGGTGCGGCGCCGTCTTTAGCTTCTCCTAATCATCTCAGGCTCTTTGTGGACACACACCAGCTTGTGGACCTCCCCCTCAAAGGTTCTCAGTACACTTGGTATAATAAGCACCAAGATAAACATGGCATCAAATCGGGTCCTCGTTAACACAAATTGGTTACACCTCTTTCCTTCAGCCACTTGTTGGTCAATTCATGCCCCATCCTCGGATCACATGGAAATTTCAATACAACTGGTCTCCTCACACAATTCTTCCCCCAAACCGTTCAAATTCTTCCATATGTGGGCGCAGGATCCCGGTTGCCGCAACACTATCTCCAACTCTTGGTCTCTTCCCCGAAAGGGATCCCCTTTTCGTGTCTTTCCCACCAAAATTTGCAACCTTAGTCATGTTCTCACTAGATGGAACAAAACTGATTTTCGTAACATACAGGTTTGTATCCTCAAAACTCGTGTCGTTCTAGATGCACTTCAAAATGATCTGTTGTCTAGACTCAATGCTTTATCTATAGCTTTCTTGGAAGCTCATCTCGAGGAACTGCTAATCAGATAATAACTCATCTGACGCAACAAATTAGGAGTTTTTTGGCTTTCTGAGGGTGATAGAAATACCAGATTCTTTCATCTCTCAGCTATCATGCGCCGCAAAACTATTCTTATTATGCACCTCAAATACCAGCACAATTGTTGGCATTGTTCCCCTCAAGGAGTGGGTCAGGTTTTTAATGGTTACTTTTTAAACATTTTTCACACCTCCCATCCTCAGATAGATCACAATATCCTCCATTTTTCCAGCCGGCCATCACTGACTCTGTCAATATGATTTTACTGGCAATCCCCGACGGCGATCTCATTAGGGACACCTTGTTTTCCTTTGGTAGCCATAAGGCTCCCGGTTCAGACGGTTTTTATGCATTCTTCTTTCAACAACATTGGGACATTGTCAAATAAGATGTTATTAATGTGGTTCATAATTTCTTTGCCACAAAACACCTGGATCCGAAGCTCAATGAGACTTTCATAGCGTTGATACCTAAGGTCGGTACCCCTACTACCCCTGATAAGTTTCGGCCTATTAGATTGTGCAATGTTATCTACAAAGTCATATACAAAATCCTCGCCAATAGGCTTAAACCTCTTTTGGATTGCATCATTTCCCCTTATCAGGGTGTCTTCCTTAAATGTCGATCTATCACAGACAATGTTTCCATTGCTCATGAGACTTTTTTCCAGATGCAACACTTTAAAAGAAAAAAAGCAGGGTTGGATGCCTTTTAAAATTAATATGGCCAAAGCTTATGATCGGGTTGAATGGTCGTTCCTTTTACAAATCTTTCATCAATTGGGTATTTCGCCTTACTGGATTTCCTTGGTGGAACAATGTATCTCAACTTCTCTCCGAGTTCTCTTGAATGGCTCTCCCATGTCTTTTTTGTCTCCCTCCCGAGGTCTCGGACAAGACGATCCTTTGTCCTCTTATCTTTTTATCCTTGTGGCTAAGGCTCTCTCCCGCTTATTGACAAATGTAGTGGCATATGGAACCATTCAAGGCATTAAGATTAGGCGTTGTTCCCCTTCGATAAGTCATCTTTATGCCGATGATCTGCTTCTCTTTTGTTGGGCCTCCCTGGTCGAAGCTCATGCAGTCAAAGATGTTCTTCTTCAATAGTGTGCAGCTTCTGGTCAAGGAGTCAACTTCGCCAAATCTTCAGTTTATGACATTTTAAAAGTTTGTGTCCGAGCTGCGTCTTGGCTTGACCGCCTCATCTAGACCGGTGATAAAAAGGGTCTCTTCTCATTCAAGAATGCTACTCGGGTTTTCTCTTAGGTCTCGGGAGCAAGCTCCTCTTCAGCATCCACACTCTCCTTTCTAGAGCCCAAGATTTTCCGCCACATCTGGCATCTAAACCCCCCCCCCCCCCCCAATTCTACTATGTTTCTCTGAAAACTTAGCCAATACTTATTGCCTACCATGGAAAATTTGACAAGGGTGCACGTCCCTCTTGAGAATATGTGCATATTTTTCCATTTCCAACCGGAAGACTCACTTCACCTTTTCTTCTTCTACCCAATCACTAGTCGGCTCTGGCGTCTCTCTGCGCTCCCTATTGATTGGCTCTTTCCCTCTCTTTAACCAGTATCTGTCATCAACTTCTTCATATTTATGTGGCAATCTGCTAAGGAGCATCCCCTATCCACAGATGAGATGTTATCTCAATTTACTGCCACTCTCATTTCGATCTAGAAAATGAGAAACAACATCATTTTTAACATATCAAAATTCCACACCAATGAGTTCACTTCAACTTTGTCCAAAATCTAAATCTTGGGCTACTCAATGGTTTTGCCACCCAACCCCGGCCTCCTCCTTGACTCTGACATCAATCCATTGGATTGTCAGTACGGCCCGAACAGACAAAATTTGCCAGACTCTATCTGCGTCCTTACTACCTTCACCTAACCCACATATGACACCTATAGCAAATCGAAAATCTCTGATCAAAACCCAACTTCAGTTTGCCAATTCTCATAGAGTCAATATCGGCATGCCCGCTCATTTCCAGTGCTTTGAATTGCTTCACCCTGACGTTGTGATTGTTAACTTTGACGCTTGCTTTTATGATCATTCGAAGCAGGGCTCCTTTGGAGTTATAGTCATGGATCTTGGAAGACGTGTTCTGGCTACAGTGGCAAGTACGATCTCTGGTAAGATTTTGGACAAAACGATAGCAGAATTCTTCGCAGGAGAGGCGACACTTATGTTGATCCAGGCCCAATGGTGGAAATGTGGTCTTCTTTTTGGTGATTCAGCCAATCTATGTCAGGCTCTCTCTTCGGAGGATGATACCTCTTCTTTTATTGTGGATTGGGCTTGGAACCCTTTTTTTTTGTAATATCAAATGCCTATTGTTTTTGCTTAAGGATTGGCATTTTATGTATATTAATAGAGACCTCAACTATGAGGCCCATGAACTCGCTTCCTTAGCACGGAAGTCTTTGTATGCTCTCTAACTTCCTTAATGCATTATGCTTTTACCAAAAAAAAAAAAGGAATGGAAGTTATTGCATTAATAGTGGGGTGTAAGTTTGGAGGAGCCCTTCTGGGGAGCGAGGGTAAGGGGCGACCCATCCCCCTCGAGATAAGCGACATTGCACATCTCTAGGCAATTTCACTTATCTCGAAGCATCCACCCCTCGCTCCCTAGAATTTCTGAAGTTTGGAGTCAAAGGATGGAGCCCTTCTACGGAGCGAGGGAACCCCATCCCTCGCCCCCTAGAATTCCTGCAAAGGATGATATGTGGGTCCCCTTTGGACCGAGTTAGCTGGGTGCGATTGATATGGAGTGGGTTTATCCTGATGTGGCATGATTTGTGGAGTAGTTAACTCAAACCGAATCAAACCCAGAACCGAGTTTGGTTGCATCTCATGCAAGCTGCTGCCGTTTGCTTCCATAGAACCAACTGTAACATGGTTACTCTGCCTTCTGTGCGGTTCCAGCACTACCGTATGCCATGTGTGTAAGTTGCAACGGCTGAGCAGTTTGATGCATCCAAGCAAACCTCGCCGGATTCAAAGTGAAGCGTTTGTGGTGTGCTAGGCCAATGCTTTGAGGTATGTATGATTGGAACTCTGGGTAGTGGCGAACCCTAGATGCCGCAGTGAAAGGTAGAAAACGATGGAGAGCATTGTCTCTTTGATCACTTACATTAACAGAGGTAGATGTTTGAGAGTACATGGGGTAGTCAGGTCCAACTTTGTGTCATACCATTCCACAAAAAAGCTGAAAGTTGGTATATTCTCATACCGGAATTTGACATGGAATTGTTTGCCATGAAGGATGCCAAATAAGGTTTGCATCATGCTGGGTAGGGGGCGAGATGTGTCTAACCAAACTTTGAACCTCAATTAGGAGATGTTCTTATCTTGTAGGGATTGCATATCCACCTCCATAAGCTTGCCTAAGCATTAAGCAAGGCCTTGTATAGTTTGAAGTGGAGGTTTCCTACTAGGTAACTCATGGATTCTTATCCAACATGGAACCACCTCAAAAGTTATAGAAAGATAATTGGGGAAACCAAACAACCTGAAAGTGACCATGGTCCTGAAGTGAGGACCCGTTCCGCGTCTGCCATGCATGTGAAATCAACTACATGGTATTGATGAATGGGATCTTCAAGTTGTTCAAGCAGCTCCACATGGAAAGGTCGAGTAGGTCTCCATTGAGAGTACATTCTTTTTGCAAAAACACAAGGACGGAGGGAGTGGGAGTTTTACTATTTAGCTACTGTACGAAGAACTTGGTCTCCTTCCTCATAGTAGGCAGTGACAGCATATGTTGGCTCTGGAATAGTAAGATGATGAGTGAGTTGAAATCCTAGTTGGGTAATCATAGTTTCTTAAGAAGATGCTGAAGTTTGGATGTCATTTACTAAGGTGGATGGAGAGATATCTACAACATGACAGCTATTTATCGTGGGAGGCACAGGAGGTGGTGGTGGGGTTGTTTGGTTGGAGGTTGGTGTATTAGGATCTTGTGGAGTAGAGTGTTGAGTGTGCATGTTGTTCGAAATATGAGGTGATGAAGAAGATGAAGAGAAGAGGGGGAAAAGTGTAGATCTAGGACTGTATGAAGAGTGGAGGACGTTATGGAAAGTAGGGAGAGGGTGAAAAAATCAGGCGAGGTGGTGGGTGTTGTGTTTGTTGAGGAGGGGGTTGTGGTGAATTTGAGCTTGAAGAAGGAGATATTGGGGGTAGGTTTAAATTAAAATCTTGAGTAGTTAATGGGTTAAGAGAGTGAGAGTGTGTAGATGAATCCATCGTCAAATTACGAAAACAATGATGAGTTTGGAACTGAAATGTATGAGTATCTGGATTCGACGGGAGATCTTCGTAGTAAATGAGAGTTAAATCTTGGGAGCACATCAGAGGATCTGGTGGGGGGGATCTTGGCTGGAATTCAAGAGAGGAGGTGAATGATTATACATTTTGAAAAGGAGCAGCTGATGTGATAACAGATCAATTGTTAGCAGGTGATGTGATGAGATGATGAGGGATAAGATTCTGAAGTGACCTAATAATCAGAAATTCTAGCTGGCCCGGAAAAACCGGCCTGGTTTCATGCCTGGGGGAGGGGGCGAAAATACATTTTTGCCCTTTTTCCTTAAACTGTGTTTAAAGAGCGGGCAAAAATGTATTTTCGTCCTCCAGGCGAGAAACCAGGCCGGTTTCCCAGGACAGCTAGAAAATAAATACTGAGTCCTAGGTGTCGAGGGAAGGAGCGAGGGATGGGTGTAACCACCCATCCTCCTCGAGACAAGCGTCAGCACTCATCTCGAGAGGGATGGGTGCCCTCGCCCCCTTTTCCTCGCTGCTTCCCTCAACCCCTAGAATTTTCGATAAATACCAGCAGGTTCAGATATGAACATAGCCAAAAAATCTAGAGAGCCAGGCCTGCGCCAGATCAGCCAATATCATCAATCATTATAGAGATTGGGCCATTTTCAGCATCTCTAAGATGATGGATGTTATTGAACGGGCCTGGCTCTCTAGAAAGGTTCGAAGGTAGCAGAGTGTGAAGAAGTTAGCAGGTTCGGAGATGAAGGTAGCAGGGTGTGAAGAAGTTGTTCGTTGTAGAAAGAGAAAAACATATGCGCAACAGGATCTGGTATCGCGATACGTAGAGGACCTCCAAAAACAAACACAAAAGCAAAAAAGATATCCAGTACAAAGACTAAAGGTCTTGCGAGGTGGCTTGCAATTTTTTAAACGAAAGTACGAGTAAAAAGGAGAAATTAAGATGAAAGATATGAGGAAAGGGTTTGAGTTTAAGTAGGATCGAAACTCAGGTAGACCTTCTGGCGTCCATTGCTACTGAGCTGTCTGAAATCAAAATATTCAAGTTATATCCGTTGTCAAAAGATGTAAAGATAACTACACTATTTTGGAAGGCATAAAACTTTCTATGTAACAAAAACTAGTGAAGCTCTGTAAAACTGACTTTGTTAAAAACAAAAGTAACGAAAAATCTAAAGACTAGGTTCCGGACCATACAGTGTACTACTGAAGCTGATAATTCACCCAATCATTAGTTTTTTCTACTCCTCATATTAACTGAACAATTATTTTTACTGACACCTGCAGCCTCCACAGGTGAGTTCGAACTGCTAGCAGCAGAGCTATATCTTTGAGAGCTCACCTATGGGGTCCTGGGGTCCATCATCATGTTGCTAGTATTCATCTGCTGCATTTCAGTCATTTCAGACCTCTGCTGCAGTGGGATTACCTGCGTGTTTGCTAACCTGGTGCTGGCTAATCTCAATTTCTGGACTAGTATGCTGCGGATTGAAATGATTTATTTGTGAACCTACTTGATCAGACAAGCTAACCACTTGAGGGAGCTGCAGCGAAGAGCACATCTGTTGGACCTGATCTAAATATTGTTGTGAGTGCAGTTGTTGCAGCTGATTCCTTAATTGTTCATGTTGCTGTTGCATGTTGTCTACATCAAAGTTCATGCCTGTCATATTTGATGGACCTATACTTGTCCTACCTACACTTTGAAATTGATCCAAATGACCTCTGTTCATTGCTTGACTCGAGAAAAGGCCATCATGCATCAAGTTATTTACCATGATTCCATCAACTGAACTTCCAGGAAAAGACACTCCTGTTGGCATTGCCCTACCCCTGCAGTTTTCCTGTCTGAACTCTGCAGCAAGAGAAGCTTGGGCTGCAAATGATAACCTACCAAGGAGAAGCTGTGGAGCAAGTTTGCCAAAACTAGAGACTGGACTGCAAAGGTTCTGGTTCTGACCCACATTGCCCAGACCAGGGATACGGTTTCCTATGGGAGCAGAAATGGATCTTCCAATGCCAGAAATATTGCTCATGGAATCTAAACCAACTATATTTCCTAGCCCTGGGAACCCACCACCTGGTTGCATTGTACCTAGTTTTCTCAAGCTAGAAGCTGCCCCTAATCCTCCCACCATCTCATTTTGCATGTTTTGATGCGGTTGTTGTCGCAGCATTTCTTGTTGCTGAAACAGAAACTGTAGCTGGGCAGCATCATTAACCATATGATTGGATGAGTTTGTTCTTGTAATGCCCAATGGATTAGAAGTGTTTCCAATGAACAAGGATGATCTCTGGAAAAGAGGATAGTGTCGCTGATTCAAGGAGTTAAAGTGGAGAGCATCATCCACTTGATGTGGCCTGCACAAAGAAGTATCTGAGAACCTTCTTGCTAGATCATTCTGGAATGGAAATGGCTGAGTGTTTATAACTGAGGTACTGCTGCTTGAGGGACTCAACATGTAAGGTGACTGGTCAGAAGTTGGCGTCGGCGGAGTTGGTGTGCTTGATCCATTCCCAAGCATGGAACTTGCAACAAAATCAGTCTGCTCACTACTAGATGCGTCAAAGTTGTGGGATGGATTAGGTTGCAGTCGATCATCAATCCATAAATAACCCTCACGCCTCATCTATAATAAAACAAAAGATATTAATAATAAAATAAGATTGGACAAAGCCGAGAAAGTTTTTTAGAGGATTCTCTGCCCAAATGAATGGCATATATCATAAACATACCAGCGAACTGAACTGATCAGCAAATAAGTCTGCATGATACTGCCAAATACATAAGAGTGAATGACAACTATTAAAACTGATCATGGAAAAAACTGAGCAAAATTTCGGAAGTAATCAATAAGTTAAAGTAACTCACAGTATTAAGCAAAGGATGTAAAATATATAGAGGACAAGCAAGAGGATCACTCTCTTCACCTCCATATTGTAAATGTACTTCTACTATATGATCTTTCGGCTTCTCTGTCATGAATAATTTCTGGAACTCGTGAAAAACAACAGGAGCACCATCTGTGGTGGTCAAAAAGGTCGGCTGCTATTCAATCAACCAGGGCAGAAAATGAATCAGATCCTTTAAAACCAAAATGACTTACCCTGATAGATTCGTCTTGGGCGGTTGAAGGTGAGAACCCTCATTCTGCAGATGTAAGAACTTCCCCCAAGAAGGGTCTTGGACATGGAAGTCTTATCAGTAGGAATAACTTCCCCATTTTCAGTCTCAGCCTGAACAAGTTCCCCATTTTCAGTATCCTTAGTTTTGTTGTTGAGAAGGGAAATGAGGTCCTTAGGATCATGGGAAAATGATTTTCTTTCAGGAACTTGGTCAGGTTTGCACTTTTTTAATTTAAGATCATACCTGACAAAATTGAAAAGAAAAATTATCTGGTCAAAAGGTCCATATGAATAGTAACTAAATTATCTGGTCAAAAGGTATGGATAGTAAATGAACATCTAAATCCAACAAAATAAAATTTAGGGCAACCTTTTGACGACCGTTTCAATCTTCTGAAAATTCTCAAGGATAGGGTCACCTTCAGCTTTTGACGGCAAAAATAAAGGAGAAGCCCCATTGGAGGTGCTGTTTGCAATGCATGAACCATTCACATGGCTCAAGCTTGAAGAAGGTCGAGCTCCAGTCAGAGTGTTTGAGAGAGAATTACTTTTTCTTTTTGCTGATGGAGAAGTGTGATTTCCTTTCTGCTTAGAAACACGCCCAGAATTCGCAGCAACATTTTTAACAGCTACAGTTGATGCCGATGAGGCTTTTTCCTTCTGAAATCCAATAATGGTTGTCTCAGATATGCTGCAAGGGACACCCATAGAGATGCTTCCAGATTCTCCTGATCTGGATGAGTCTGGGGCATGCTCACGAGAAACCTGTGATGATCTCCTTTTTTTAGTTGAGTCGTCCCTCCTGATGTTCTTGTCAACAATCTGACCCAATGGCACTGAGGGAAGGATATCAGATCTGGCATATGGTGAAAACTGCTTCACTTGTGACTGCAAATTACTATAACTATTCCTTCGAATATCTATTACCTGATTAGCACTGTTCATTTTTTCCATCTCAAACTTATATGTAACATCTTCAATCTGCTCTTGTTTCACTCTATATTGCATTAGTCTGTAGTCTTGATAACAGGGCATCCCAGGTAGGAGCCTTGGATTACCTTTAGTTCTGACTTGCATGCTCTCATTAGTTGGGAACTGACTACCAAACCTTGCATGGGCTCCTTCAGCCTCCTGTTGCTGATGTAGAAGAATGTTGTTGGACTCACTATTAGGTCCAATACTGGAGTCCATTCGAATAGTTGTAAACTCTGGCGGAACTTGAGCCGTCTCCGGTTGCACTTGTTTCAGTCTCTTACTATTAGGCCACAGGTTCAATTGAGCAGTTACACTATCCCTTTTCCCAGGAAGTGATGAATCAAGCATCCTGAGATTAAGATCATTTTCAGGCAAGTAAATGGAGTTCGAATGAATTCCCATGGCACTCGGAGATGACTGTGAAATTGCTCTAGGACAGTTTGACTCTGTGGTCCAAGGGGGGTCTTGGGCAATAATCTCTTGTGTAATACTCTTTTGCTGTTTATCTACTAAACCTGTTGTGGAAGACTGCTGAGTACATGGAACTCCACTATCTCGCAATGCAAGACGTGGCTGAGAATTCAAATTAGAATGCACAAGGTTAGCAGCTGGTGTCATGTTCTGATTGCTCTTGTCTCTTGCCATGAAAATTCCCAGATTGAGCTGTAAAAAGGTAGGGATCAATGAACTTCAACTTGACGAATGCACATACCATCTAGAAAAAAGGAAACATATATAGGTTATGGATGCAACAATACCTTATTACAAACTGGAGATTGACATAGTTGGTCCAACCTCAATCTAGGATCCAGAGAAAGCTCGGGTTGCAAGGACTTCAGAATACGAGACTCGACTTCCTGATACATAAAAAAATAAATTAAAAACATGTGTGTATTGTGATGAAGTTGAAAAGAAAACATCTTTGCTAGGCAAAGTCACCAGCCAGGTACACTAACCAACAAATCGTTGTATGTCCAAGAATCGTCCGAGATTAAGGACATGTCCTTGACAACATTCTCCATGCATATCCGAAGGCGCACTTTTTGAACAAGTGGAAACTTCCGCTCAGCGTAAGCAGTTTGCCGGCATGCTCTATAATCTCGAACCTACAAGAAGATTTATCAGTTAGCACTCATATACAGAAGTAGAGAATTTATATGCCGAGATCAATCATAATAGAAAGAAGCACAATATCTAGTCATTGACTGTGGTACCCACGAGATTTCTTGAATTCACAAGATGTTGGAGATGATACGTGTCGTACAGATCAAAAAGTCTAGCCGTAGTGATGGAAATTAAAATTAATAAATGTTTTAATTAAATTATGTATGTAGTTCAGTCGAGCTTATTACTCGCCCATAATTATCAAGTCAGGGTTGGGTTTTCACTGGGAGTCTAGGGTTTCTTTGAATTGTATAAACAAGTCAAAGAATATATAAATAAGGCTTTAAGCCATATTGGTCTGAATTTAAGAGAACTCATACAGAGATTTATTTTATTTTACCTTTCAGTTTAATTTCAAGTTACTTCCCTTCCAGTTTGTATTTTCATCATTTATTTTAAAAAGTATAGATTGTTTGTTCCATTACATTAAGCTGCTGTATATAAATACAGGCTAAAACAGCCAGGTTCGATATTACAAAATTTTCATGTATGTTCCTTACAGTGATGATGCCTACAGGAGCAAAATCACAGAAGATAATCATTTTCCATGATTTGCCATGTAATACATATATAGCTAAGTCATTCAACGATAGATACTCAAACTTCATTGCTTTTTACATTTGACCATCTTGGAAATGATAAAAATAAATAAATAAACAACAATGACGACGACAACAACAATGTCAACAACAACAACAAAATAAATCAAAAGATGGGATGATTGAATTCGGAAATAAAACACACACACACAGTGATAGAGTTATTCACTGTGCTCTCACAAAGTTACAGAAATGCTACCACTTTACAAAAGTTAAGCATTCATACTCGTACATACTATATCCTTTACTGTACCCAATTATTTCCCCAAGATATTACTTTAATTTCTGAGTACAATACGGAGTTTGTCTTCACATATTCCGTCCCTTTCTCACCAAATTCTCCAAGTTACCACATCCCACATCCTATCCAAATCCGTGGTGAAATTCACATAATACATACGTATATATGCTTTTCAATATGCTGGTTTATGTCATTAATCCTGCGTTGTGTTTCAAAACATTTTTTTATCAATAAAATCGAGCAAATATATTAAACAAAAACTGGGGGAAGAAAAGTACACCTGCTAGAGGAAAACTGGGGGAAGAAAAATACGCATGTTTCGTGTTTCAAAACATCAAAAGGTAAAATTATGGTTTTGTGATACTTCCTCGACATGGAATGAGAGACCCCAACACCCTTCTCCGCTTGGAGAAAATTTTGCACCTTCTTTCTTGCAATACCACAACATTGGATTTCAGAAACACCTTATGCATGCCCAAAGAATTTTCTGTTTAAAATTGATTGAGATAAAGTTTTTAAACTGATTGATAAAATAAAACACTGGAATAAAACTCAGAGCTCAAGGTTCAACTATAGGAATTTAACATAATTCTCCCACTAACATTGTACGGAAGAAAGAATTACATTTTGAAAGAAGATTTCTTATGTTGCAGCCTTGGAGGTGGTATAGAACCAGCCCGGTGCTAAGAATGTGTTGGCAAGACATGGAGCCTGGTGCTAAGAATGTGTTGGCTAGACATGAAACACGAATTAGATGGAACTTGCAAAGGATGCGGAGTTTTGGCGGAACCGAAAGAACATATTTAACATGGTGGAAGAATGTGGGACTTTTCCATTTAGATTTGAAAGGATGTGGTTTGACAATCCATCCCTCGTTCAAAATCCACTAGGAGACTTTCTCATTTCATGGAAATAAGGATGTACTTGATTTCAAGGAAAAATTGCGATGAGAAAATTTCAAAAATAAAGAAGAAATAAGAGTAAGTGGAAAAAATTTCTCCATTTTGAGGTCGAAGATGACTTCATTTTGGCAGAAATTTTCTTAGCTCCCTGCAAGAATTATTTTTCACAATTTTGTAATAGACCAAGAGGATGGTGATCATCACAAAACTCATGTACTCTTTCCTTCCTCTCCCTTCTCACTTTCTGTCACGACCCGATCCACAGAGTATCATATTGTTCGCTTTGGGCCCAAGGCCTGCACGGCTTTAAAACGCGTAGTACTTTGTAGATCCAAACTCGTACATATATAGCATATCACCCTCCCGCACCCAGGCGATGTGGGACTATGATCCCCCTTTGTAGCCTGCCAACCCTCTTGGGATCCATGGGCTCTTGGGCTTCTCCCTCACCCTCCCCCTCAGGTCCGCCCATACAAAGGTATCACAGTCCAACCCCCTTTAAGAGCCCAACGTCCTTGTTGTCACACTTCCGGCTGGGTCAGGCTCTAATATCATTCTGTCACAACCCGTTCCACAGAGTACCACATTGTCCTCTTTGGGCTTAAGGCCCGCACGGTTTTAAAACGCGTCGTACTTTGTAGATCCAAACTCGTACATATATAGCACATCAGCCTCTCACACCCAGGCGATGTGGGACTATGATCACCCCTTTGTAGCTTGCTAACCCTCTTGTGATTCATGGGCTCTTGGGCTTCTCCCTCACCCTCCCCCTCCCCCTCAGTTCCGCCCACACAAGGGTATCACAGTAGCAAATTTTCTTGAGAAAAATTCCCTTGAAATCAAACACACCCTAAGGGTTTCATCCTTAGGAAAAAAAAAGTTGAAAATTCTCAGAAGTTTTTGAAAACCTTAAAAGTGTTTGGAAAACTTCAATTTCTTATTGATAACAACCAAGCCTCGACCTAATTGATTGAGGAAGAAAAGAACCTTAATGATTTTGAACATGAACATGAACTTCAAAGCATCAATATAATCCCATAATAAACAATAAAAACAAGTCAAAAGACAACAATCTATATGTATATATTTATATATATCGAGCGCCTAGGCAATGACCTGAAACCACTAATTTGAGGAAGAAAGAGACCTTAATGATTCTGAACAAGGGAAAGAGTTGAGAGCCGAACTTACCAAGCTTCTTAAGAGGGAGTATTCTCTCTGTTCCAAACTGTTTCACAAATTAGCCTATTTCAAGGAGGTGTCCAACAAAATTGGTTCTCTATCAGTGAATGGTGTCATATCAGATAATCTCCATGCTATTTCTACAAAAAGCTTTGCACTGAATCTGACGACGTCAACTTGAGACAATCTTTGGACCCTTTGTGCTTGGATAGTGAATCCAAAGACAGACTCCAGGCATCACTAAGACTCACAATATTTGGGCTAACCAGAATCTTAATCATGATGTGGCACCAAATCATGACGTGGCAGGACTTGATGGATTCCCAATGGACCTATTCCACGACTCTTTGGAGTTTATGAAAGCTGACTTCATGTTGTTTCCAACTTCAATCAAAGACACTTTATAGCGTGGAGATTAAATAGTACCCTGGTTATTCTCATTCCAAAGACAAGAGAACCCAAATTTATTTTGGAATACAGGCAAATCCAGCTTGCTCTCTTGAGTTTATAAGTTTATCTCCAAAGATATCTCTCACAGGCTTAACAATGTCCTCCCCCACTTGATTTATCCCTTTCAATCAGCTGGAGTTGATATCAGACAGCTGGTAGATGGTGTTCATATAGCTAATGACATTATCGATTCTAGAGCTAGACAAGGGAAACCAGGGTTAATGATCAAAATGGATTTCTACAAAGCTTTTGAATCAGTTTCCTGGGCAGAGTTTGCCTAGCATCCTAGGCAACCTTTGTAGGATTTAGGCAACCTTCGTAGGATTTTTTGAAAGCCTCTACATATGCATCATTTCATAAGTTAATATTACAATAATTTAACTAAAATACATGAACTTCAAAGCATATATATATTTATCGAGCGCCTAGGCGATGACCCGAGACCACTAATTTTAGGCGGCACTTGGGCTAGACGAGGAGGTGAGGCCATGAAATCACTTGCCTAGTGCGCCTGGGCACAGCCCGAAGGGAGGAACTGGAGAGGGGAAAGAAGCCCTTTGAAACGCCCCATAGGACTGGTCAATCACCCCAAAGCCACCATGAGATGGCATGAGGGGCAACCAGGTTTGCACACATCTTTTCAACCTCACTTGATCTTGTTGCGTCCTCTTCTTTTCAACCCCTTCTTGATCAAGCTCACCTCAATAAGATCTTCCATTAAATCTCTTGAATCAAATCAAACTAGAGCCGAAATTGAATCTCTTGAATCAAATCAAACTAGAACCCTTTCGACTCTGGTATATGATGTAATATAACCTAGGAAAATAACAAAAATAAAACTACAAAACAAAAGATAAATAATAACTTAATACTTCATAATCAATCAACCACCCTACACTACTTTGGGTTCATTGGCATAAACATTACATTGCATAAACATTACAAAAGGTGAATAGCTATAATCTACATCACTCTTTCTTTCAAATCTCAGTTCTCTACTCTACTATTTAATATTCTCTCATGGACCCAATTCCATGTACAATAAAGAGCCTTAAAGCCCAATATATCAATCTGGCCCACACTACCATCTATATTACCATCACTCTCCCCCACTTGAGAGGAACTCATCTTCCAGTCCGCACAAAGAAAAACACTAAGCAACTCAAGGTCAAAGTGAGCAAGTAAATTGATCGAAATCTAGGCATAATCCGGAGTATTTTTCCACTGGACGTAAAATCTATATGACTTTTCATAAAGGCAGTTAACCTCTTCAAATCATGAATTCTCTCAATCTGATTTGTAGCATGAGGCAATCTAGTGCTCAAAAATAGCCAACGGAATTTGAGGAGCACAATCACCTCAAAACATAGACAATCCTTCACGGTATGGTCCTTAAAGTTGTATTTTTGTTTTTCTCATGCTTTCTGAGAACGGGTCAATCTATGCAATTTCACCAATGGATGTGATGCATCTTCTGTGTATTTTTTTCTCATGTGCTTGCAAGGGAGTTCATTCCCACATTCATGTTAGAGTGGAAGTAATTTTTTAGCAACCATAGGGTTTTTTTTTTCCTTGTTTAGGAGGTTTCAGCCTTTTGTATTTTCTTTGTTGCAAAATTTACGTAAATTTGGAACTTCACTTAAAAATAAAAAATAAAAACTATTTCTTTATGGGTAGCATGAAGATGGCGTAAAACAAAAAAATTATTCACAACTTTACTTCATATGGATAGCATCTAATGTATCTTGATTAAACTCCACGACCATCTATATCAAATAATTAATTCAATCTGAAATCCTTTCAGAGTGGAAGAAAGCCAACCAAAATAGATGGAACCATGCATTTTTGTTTAGAGTTTTGTGGTGTTAGTTGTCAAATTAATGTGTTGCAAAGACTACCAACAGTGTAACATATTGTAATGTTGTCTTTTGTGGTTGTTTTTTTTATTTTTTATTTTTTATTTTTTATTTTTTATTTTTTATTTTTTATTTTTTATTTTTTATTTTTTTATTTACTTCAAATCCTGGATTTGAAATCACTGTGAAAGTAGAAAGATAGTTACACAAAACATGCAAAAGGGAGTTATAAAATATGGAACTTTGTTAGAAATGAAAATACTTACCTACCTATTTGTCAATTCTCAAAAAGAGTATTAGAACTCATATTAAAATGTATTTAGCGTCCTTTTTGTTTCCATGTAATGAATTTATAGATCAAATACCCATTTTTTCAAAAAGGGTATTAGAACTTCTAATATCAAAATGTAAGCTAAAAGGTAGGTATACCTGATCTATGTAGTTACATCGTTAATGGTACCCTAATCAATTAAGGAAAGTTATGGAATTAATCGAGATTATTCATCATCATCATCATCAAAGCCCGTTCCTGATACTCTCAGGGTCAGCTACATATATTTTGGTTCTCCAAGCAATGCGGTTTTCCCACATACCCTCACCTAATCCAAGCTCAAGGATGTCTTCATTCACTGTCTTCATCCAACTTATCAACGGTCGTCCCATCCGTCTACACCCTCCACTAACTTGCCAATCTAGACATTGTCTAATTGGCGTCGTATTTGGTCTCCTTCGCACGTGACCAAACCACATTAAACGCTTTTCTTTAATTTTGTCCTCTATGGGTGCTACACCTAAGTATCTCTTAATTCTTTCATTACTAATTTTATCCTTACGGGTTTTACCACACATCCATCTTAACATATGCATTTCGGCTACCGCCTTCCTATGCATATGTCGCCCCGTAGTAGCCCAACATTTTGAACCGTAGAACATGGTTGGTCGAACAATTGTCTTATAGTATTTCCTTTTTTAACCTTGCAAGCATCCTTCTATCGCATCATATGGTCTACATTTTCTCTAATAAGCCCATTCTTTTGAATTACAGATCCTAGATATCGAAAAGACTCACACTCTGGAACCTCCACACCTTTTATCTCAATTGATTACTCTTCCCTCTTGATTCGCAACCAAAGTTGCACACTAGATACTCTATATTCAAACGACTAATTTCAAAACCCTTACCCTCTAACGCCTCCCGTCACCTATCTAATTTCTGACCTAATCTTCACTAGTCTCATCAATTAAGATAATATCATTTGCAAATAACATGCACCAAGGTACATCTTCTTGAAGACGTTTTGTCAACTCATCCATGACCAAAGAAAAGAGGTATGGACTTAATGCCAACCCTTGATGTAGTCCTAATAATACTAGAAATTTACTGGACATCCCGCCTACTACCGAACACACCCCTTCACACATATCCTTAATGATATCGACATAACATTAAGACACATTCTTCCTTCCAAGCACCCACCTTATTAACTCTCTGGAGACTCTATCGTAACCTTTCTCCAAATAAATAAAAATCATATACAAACTTTTACGTTCATTTCAATATTTTTCTATAATTTGCCTAAGCAAGAAAATGGCCTCCATAGTAGACCTACCCAACAAAATAAAAAATGATTATCCGAAACAGTGGTTAAACTCCTAAGTCTTTGCTCTATGACCCTCTCTCAAAGCTTCATTGTATGACTCCTAAGTTTTGTCCCTCTATAGTTCGAGCCAGAGTAGTCAAAGTCATGGCTTTTCACCGCTAAAAGCCAAAAGCCAGGCCAAGCCATGACATCTCGCTTCGGTCAAAGCCAGACCACTACTCTAAAGCCACAAAAAATGGCTTTTTACGCTTTTTTGCCGAAGCCTGAAGCGCCCAAAGCGGGGGCTTCATGTTACAAAACATCTATTTTTAATTATTTTTTTTAAATTCTCTTACTGACTGATTTTCTCTGATTTTGGTCGGAAAAAATAACGGAAAGGGAAAGGGAAGGAAGAGGAATAGAAATGTGAAGATTTTAGGAGAAGAAACCAGACGGATTGCTCAGACGCAGGCAGAAGGGAAGGAGGAAGAGAATGAACAGTACGCAATTATCTTACTGATTTTGGTCGAAAAAAAGAACCGAAAGTGAGAGGGAAGGAATATAAATAGAAAAAAAAAAAGAATATGATTTTAAGCGGAGAAACCCGCCGAATTGCTTGAACGCAGGCGGAGGAAGACGATGAACAGTACATAGTAGAGGAAGAAGAAGATGAACAGTACGCACAGGGGAGAGGGAAATTTGTAACACTGTAATTAATATAGAAAGGAAATCATGGTTTTAAGTTTTCAGAGCACATACTTCCATTATGCATTTTTTTTAAATATAATATGAATTGTTTTTTAAGGGTACAGACTCTGCGAGTTAGGTTTTTTATATAGCAAGAAATCCGCGAGTTGGATGGGTCCAATTTTACGGTGACTCGCCGATTTCTCTGAGTCTGCTAAAACAAGCTGATTTTTACCCTTGTCAGATCGGTCTAACCCCGATTTAAGCATAATCGCCGCATAAATAACCAAGTGATGAGTTTAGGGCAAATAAACACTTATTCTTTCTCGTTTATTTATAACATATTGTCATGGACCTATTAATCGGTGAATTTCTAAAGCAGTTAATCGGTAATGCGGGGAGAAATCACCAATTCTTGGCGATTAATGGACAAAAGGTTATTCAAACGATTAATGAAAAAATTATCGCTCTATTAGTGAGAAGCAATTAATTCCTGATTAAATAACATTAATCCTGATATATAAAGTAGTTTTGGGAAATAAAGCACTCGTTTAATGGATAGGTACTTAATCTAATTATACCTAGCAACGAGTCGAGTCATGTCAGGTTGGTGGGTCATTTATAGGACATGAACACGACCTGTTTGATTATCGGGTCAAAAATAAAACACAAAACCAACCTGCCAAGAAGCGGGTTGACCCGATCCGACCTTGACCCAGTCCAACCCGACACAAAACGACTAATTAAACCAAAAATGACATGTTAAGCAGGCCTAAACTGACACAAAACGACTTGTTTGACACGACATGCACGTTTGATCCAAAAGTTATCAGTCACAACCCAACCCGTGTAACGGGTTAGACACAGGTCCACCCAAAATGACACGAAAATAAAACTACATGACCCAAACCTGTTTATATCGGGACGGTTTTGGATCGTGTTATCGTGTTTGGGCAAAATTTCCAATCTAAATCTAATCCCTCTTGGATTTACCGTGATGCAAAACTAAATTTGGCATTTGTCAGGGCAACATATAGATGCATATTGTAACATACACATGCCTTTAAAACAAGAATTTGCAAGTAGGAGATTCCATTCAACAAAAAATAATAATTTAACTCTTTCTCGAGCCAAATCAATTAGGATACTAACTAAAATAATGCTTTCTTTAGAAAAGAAAGAATATTTGATAATTTTGAAGGAGACATCAAGGAATAGACAGTCTTGTAATCCTTGATTGTCAAAATCATAGTTGGAATTTCCAACATCGAGGAAACCTCAATGGCAACTAGCAAGACAAATGGCACACTGAAATGACAAGGACTCCCCTTATTCAGTAAAGGACTGGTATAAGATCTTAGCTCCCACCGTTCCTTCTAAATGATAGAATCCGCAAGCTGCACATTTGATATGGTCAAAGGAAGTTCCTCCCATAGCATCCTTCCTCTTGTGGAGTGTCATCCAAGGCAGAACCCTGACAGTGGACAATATTAACAAAAGAGGTCATCTTCTCCCCAACCATTGTGTGCTTTGCCATCAAGCAGAGGAGTCCATTGATCACATCCTTATCCTCTGCCTTTCGTAGCCCAGTTGTGGTCTATGGCCTATGGCCTTATCTGAATTCCACATTCAAGCTACCCTTTGTGAATCTTTTCTGCTCATTGGGTTGAACAGCTTCAAAGAGCCACAAGATATCACTCATCAAAGAGCCACAAGATATCACTCAGGTCTCACTCTTTTTTGGTAAATGGGCTTGGGAACTGGGATAGATTGGTTCATGCATTAGTATGGGTAGTCTGAAGAGTCAGAAACAACAAGGTCTACAAAGATGTGAACAAATCGGTGGATCAGCTTTGGATATACATCAAAATCACTCTTTGGTTGTGGGGCACAAACTGGGATAGATTTAAAGATGTAATTTGCTTCTGGCATGTCTGATTGGGAATGTATAATTTTCCCACCTACCACAACTTGATGTATAGTTTCAGGGAGCCCTGGTGCATTATCTTGTTACCACCATCTCCGAACCTTTTTACACTCTACATATATATATATATATATCACAGTTTTACAAATTAAGGCTCCGCTTGGTACACTGTAAAATAATGCATTTTGCAAATTAATGCATATGCATTAGTTTGCATTGTATTAGTTTGCAATGCATTACTTTATGGGCGCTTGGTAGTAATTAAGGAAAACCTATGCAAATTAGACAAGTAATTTAGGTGGTGTTGATGATGGTATTAATTGTAATTTTTGCAGGGTCGTGGTGGCGGTGATTGTGGTTGTGATGATGGTGATTGCGAATGTGAGCGATGATGGTGGTGGCAGTGGTTGTTAAAATGGTTGTGGTGGTGGTGATGGTTGCAATGGCTATGGTTGTTGTGGCGGTTGTAGTAGTGAAGGTGGTGGTGGTTGTGGTGATTATGTTATAGTAGTGGTGGTGGTGGTAGTATTAGTGGTTGGGGTGAGTATGCTATGGTAGCAGTGATCGTAGAGTTGGTGGTGATGGTGGTAGTAGCAGTTGTAATGGCTATGGTGGTGGTGGTTGTGATGGTTTTGTTATAGTGGTGGCGATGACAATGGTGGTGGTAGTAGTGGTGACTATGGTAGTGGTAATGGCAATGGCGGAAGCAGTGGTGGTGGCACGCGACGACATGGATTTTGGTGGTAATAGTGAGGTGGTGTTGGTTGTAGTGATTATGCTATGGTAGTGGTGGCGGAGGTGGCGGAGGTGGCGACGATGGTGACAGTGACGTGGTGTTGGTGGTAGTTGTGATGGTTATGGGTGATCGTGGTACTGGCGACAATTGTAGTTGTCGAGGTGGTGGAGGTTGGGGTGTTTATGAAAAAGTTGAGAGTGCTCGAGGAGATGATAAAAGTTTTGCAAAGTAATGCGAGAGATTTTGTTCCGTAAAGTTTCGCAAAATTTTATACTAGGAGATGCGGAGGTCCTGAATTCAAATTCCATTAACTGCTTTCCGCAAAGTCAACCAAGCACCCAAGTTTATGTAACCGCCGTAAACTTTTACATATGCATTTTTTTACCGTATACCAAGCGGAGCCTAAAAATTTGAATAAGACAAATGAAATGTGAATTTTTGCTTTAACATTACTTGCATCTAAGAATGCACACCGTACATATTTTCTTCCCAATGTCATCAAGGATGCTTAGCATATAACTCTTGGTGACATCAAAATGCTGTGGCATTATGTACCTTCTCCTTGCTTCCTAATAAGATTTAGTGTTAAGTGTAAGGCGTTCAAGGTGGCCCAATTACTTGGAAAGCTTTCTTTTTATCATGAAACCTAATAAGCTTTCTTTTTATCATGAAACCTATGTGACTGAAGATATCACTAGGCAAAAAGAAAGATACAACTGAATCATATTACAGATTGAATAGACTCTCCTAATAAAAATACAGACCTGAAAAATCTGTATTAGTGATTATTCCCCAATTCCAAAGTAAAGCCTTGATAACAATTAGTGTTAAGGGTGGCTTTTATTTTGATGCAATTAGTTCATGTTATGAGAAAATAACTTGTGATTTACTTGGTAAAATATGGCTTTAATTTTCCAAATGTTTAAAATTCCATTATATCACTTATAGTCCCTCCCCACCAGACAATAGTCTGTTATCAGCATGTTTTTTTCTTTTCTCACTTCTCTTCTCCAAATTCAAAAAAGTATCAATCCTAAGCATAATAGAAAACACTAGTTTTTTCAACTAGAACAAAAGACATATAAGTGGAAGCGAAATTACCTCGCAAGCAAGTGCTCCATCAACAAAATTGCAGGGGATATCATCAAAAATATCTCCAGGTAACAAGCCGTACTCAATTGCCTGAATAGAAGACAGGAAAAATTAGATAAGAAAGATCTTTATAGCCACATAAGGTCGATGATTATATTATATAGTTTCATATCAGAAGGCAAATATTGGATAATGAACTGATGACAAGATTACTCAGGAAAGAACTGCGATAAATAATGAATTCCTTCCAACTTAACCTGATTTTTGTTGGGTTATTATCCAATCCTTAGAGATGTGTTTTTTAGGGCAAACATGGTTTTATGCATCCTTAATCCAAGGTTTGGTTCGAACCGTGGACCTGTGATGCACAAGTCTTACCATGTTCCTCCAATGAGAAGATTACTCTAAATGGAAGTGACCCTTCGTATCCGCTTTATTTACTGTAGAAAAAGATTAGTCTAAAGAATTGAATATACATGTGTGGAACATACGCAATCAGATTTTACAAGGTCTCAAGAGTCGAACGCATGAAAAGCAATCAGTGTGACTAGAGACTAGGAGAGGCTTGACTCATTTCTGCAAGCCAAGTCTGAAACATCAATATAATTTCTTTGTCAAAGTTTAAATTTATTAATATCCCCCAAAGAGATTTAAGACCCAAAAACAGGGGCATCCCAATTTACACAAATAGTTTTAAAAATACTCCATTTAATGCTGGTAAATGAGACCTCCAAGACCATGTTGAAAGCGAATTATTGTTCCCATTGAAATGAATCAAGATTGAATAGATGAGTAGTTCAATGATGCTCCAACATGTACTTGTTGGAAGTTCCTGTGTATTGTCCATTGGCATTAGGGATTAAATGATTGATTACAAATCAAAATATGGTAAGAGTACTTATGTCTCTTGAGCATATACTGAAAATACATAATTGGCATTAATCCCTTATTTATTTCATTGCCCCAAAGATATTAATACTAGCACTGATGGTTCGAAAATATGACTCATTGTTCAACTACTCTTGGCTTCTTTTTTCTTTTCTTTGTCATCCTTGCTTAGAGGAACAAACCAATTTACTAGGCAGAAAAAAATAATAAAAATAGAAGACGGATTGCAAAATTAACCGTTTTGGGAACAAACTAATTTCTTTATACTAGTAATAAGCATGCCCTCATATCACACTAAACTTATTGAATTTAGATATGCCAAATTAATATAGAATAATTAATTCAAAATGTCATGATTATATAACAGGCAGCAGGAATTGGATGCCAAAGCTTGGGAAATCGGAGTTTTATATATTTGTTGACCTTTCAAATTTTAATGTGAAGGCAGGTGTTGACAAAGGCAGAAATGTGAAAGAATAGGATATTTTTTGTAGTGCGCTTTTCTTATTCTTTGGCACTTGAAACATGAAATGCTTGTAAAGTAGCAATATTAAAGGTCCCTTGGTTTCTCAATTGCATGGCTGGAGAAAACCCATCATAGATGTCTTGTAAATTTTGGAGTAAATTTGATGTTGGTCATTTCTGCTTATAGGGTAGTTGCTTTAGTCTCATATGTCATGTTAGTTTAATCATGGTCCCTCGCCTTTAGTTGACTATCTAGTCAAGGGGTATCTTGAGTGTGGATAGCACGTGCCAAGACAAAAACCATGGGCACACAGATAACCCTTAAGTTGATGGTCAACAAACGGCGAGTAACCATGACCAAATTTAATTAATGTATTGTACTAAAGCCATTTATCCTATTAGTAGAAGGGGGCAACATCAAATTAACCCTTACCCTTAATCATATATTGAGAGAGCTTCACTGAATCCAACCAAAGTTCATCAATTTCTTTCCAGCAAGTATAAAGATGGGACTGAGGGGCAGCCATGAGATTTGACAAACAATTTAACAAACTGTTGATTATATAACTCACAATGGGCTGCCAAAAACTCAACAGGTTTTGTTATTCGCCCATCTCCTGGTACCATCACTTCATGTTTTTTCAAATGTTGATTGGACAGGTTGTCCTTTATAAGACGTTCTATGCATATCTTTGCCCCAATCTCGTTCGTTGGTTGCCAAGAATCAACCCACTGTTTCTCGTTCAGTACTAAGTTGGAGTATCATTCCCTTGCTCATGCGTGTGCTTACACTATTTGGATTGTTCATGTTCTATTTGAGTTGTGTTTGCCTGCTTCATCATTATCACTCTTTATTGTGAGAATCTAAGTACTACATGATATATGTCCTCCAACCAATTTTTTCATGTTTGCACACAATATATGAGTTTGATTATCATTTTGTTCATGAGTATCACTTCTCACACCCGCTTATCTAGTTTGTACCATCAGTCAATCAGCTTTGTCGACATCTTCACTTAAGGGCATAAGCATCCCTCTTATAGATTTTACGCTCTAAACTTGTCTTTTCTAAACCACCAAGTCTGTTAAAGATTGATGAATCGCCTCTTTGGCGTATTGTACAATATGGTTGTATATCACGTGTGATGCACATGCTATTGTAACTCCTTGTAGATATAAATACCCTAAAACGGAAGCATACAAAGTTTGGAAGATTTCATACTCTTACGCTTCTTCCCTTAGATAGAAAAGGTTTCACAATTCCAATCATAAAACTGTTTGACAGTTGATTTAGAGAGCACCCAATGCTTCCAACAAATGTGGAAGCAATAGGACAGCAAGTCCCTAGAGAAACTGTAATGAAGTGATCTCGGGACTTCAAACCTCCTTCACACATAACACAATCCATGTCAGTATCCATTTTCTCTCTGAGCCAAAATGTCATGAATGACAATACAATTCCCAAACAAACAAAAAAACCTTCACAGGAACACCATTCCTCCAAATTAGTATGAATGGGAAACGAGATGCACCAAGTAGTTAAGAAATCAAAAAGGAATCGTGTCAGACCATACCTACTTCCAATCACCCTCATCATTATCTGCCACCATCAAATGAAGGGTATTCTAGTGTAGTCAGGGCACAAAGGCACACTCAAGGCACAACACCCTTGTTGTGCCGTAAGGTCCAAGGCGAGGCACTCGCTAACCTACTTTAGGCGCATGCCAATTAGAACAGTTGGAAATACATTCAATGATAATTAGAAAGTAATGACCCGCACATATGGTTTCTTGCCAAGCTAGCAAAACATGAACATATAGAAAATATATTTGTGCATCTTCCTTTGTTACTCACTTATCATCCTTATCCTCAAACCTAATTCCCTCAAAAAATCAGTGAGTCGTAGACTTGTTTGCTTGCCCCACCAAAAGATTAAATGAAAATTCAAGTGCATATCTCCCTCAATCGTGCTACCAAACTCCATCAACACACGGTACTTCCTAGCAAAAAGAGAAAACAATATCGCGCATCTATCTGCCCCCCCCGACTAGCACTTTAAATCCCCTACATAAACTGTCTTGTGGTTCGAAACTTTTCTTTGCATACTCATGCCATGAGAAGCTAGGAACAACTTAGAAAGCCAACTCAAGCATACCATACCAGATCTTCTAGTCACTACTTTCCACAAACACTCCCTTCTTTACCATATCTCCACAACCACCTGCAAAGAAAAGATTTGTTCATCATTAAAATAAGCCTAATACCCTGACCACCCACTTCCTAAGGCATACACATCAAATCTAGTTCAACGCTTGAATGTCTTTATCTTCCTTACTCTCACACCATAAATTTTATAATCACCCCCTCAATTTTATTTATTTATTTATTATTATTATTATTATTTTTTGTCACAGTTGGGAGCAGCCTTCAAGAACAGCTTAGCTTTCCATATTGCATCCCGTCCCCATTTCCTACTAAGAATTCCTAAACCGACAGTGATCATTCAAAGAACTTGAAAGAGCCTAGGAAACCTTTCTTTATTAGCCACTATGCAACACCACTTATTATTCCAAATTTTGGTTGTGTCCCTTTTCAAAGAATATGTTCCACCCCCTTGAGATGAAACATTGGAAATGTTCTTCCAAATGTTAATACCATAGGACCGACAAGGGTGTTGAGGAAACTACCTTTCCCGCCCCTACATACTTAGCTTTGATGATTTTTTTTTCCAAAGACTGTTTGGTTCCTTGTGATACCTCGGAAGCAATTTTCTCGTTAGAACAATATTCATTCTTCTTGAAAACTCTAATCTCCACCACACCTCTCTCTCCTTTAAAGAAGCCACCAACTCCAATTGAACGGGATTAAACATTTTCCATCCCTCCAAACCTCCCCAAAGAAGATTATGAATTATTTGCTATATCCTACTCACAACCCACATAAGAAGTGGACTAATTGGTATACGATAAGCACGGATGTCAATCAAAGAAGTTGTTGCCAGCATAAGCCCATCACCGTTAGAAAGACACACACTATTCTATAAAGCAGGCCTATGCACAAAGTCCCTGCCACTGGATCCCACAACTTTTACTACTGCATTCAACCCCAAACAAGACCAAAGCTCTGACACGGAAGCATAACTACCTCACATCCTATAATGGAGGCTGCTTGAAGAGAAAATGCTTTCTGACATTATCAAGTCAGATTGGGCGAAATCTGGGTCCAAATTCTAAAATCTGAAGTTTTGAACTAAACTTTACTGTATAAAAACGGATGTAATAACAGATAAATATGACCCAGTGAGATCCCTACTCTATCTCAAAAGCTTAATCTTAAAACATCACCTTACTTTCGGATATAAGGCTCGAGCTTAAATATTAATAAGCAAATAAATGAATTAAAAAAGTAAAACCTTCATTCTCAAACTCTAGAAACATAGATACTATCACATATGTTCCACACCCCTTATCCCATCTAAGCCACCTAAAGTCAATTTACTGACTATGTTTCCCATGGTCCTTATGCAACATAGACAAATATTGAGTTTCAACATCATTAAGAACAATCGTATTTTCTTGCTACATGAGCTAACAAGCACATTGGAAATAAAAATGCTACCACATCCTAGGAGAAGAAGGCAATAAAGTTGAAGTGTGAGCTAGAACTGAAAGATACCATCCACCAAATAGGTTATAAGAAGCAAGTCCATCTAATTACCATGATGAACGGATATCAAGGTAGCAGGTGACAAAAGGTGACATAAAGACTAGTGATAACCGTACTTACGGAGAATAGCATCTTAGATGCCCTATCATAAGGATGCAAGAGCTTTGGAACACCTTGGAGCAATGGAAAAAGCAATTCCTTCAAAATATGCATACTCAATTAGCACCATGCTAACAATCAATGTCAAATAACAGTAAAAATATCTGCAAATGACTCATAAACACAAAAATCTGGATGATATTAGTAAGAATAAAATATTTTATATAATTTTATGCTCCACATTACCATAAGTACAAACCTCATCGGGTTTTCCAATGCAAAAACCATCAGGAAACAAGTTTATCAAAAAGGACACCTCAGGATCTGCCATAAAAAACATTTTGCAAAATAGATAAAATGCTCTCACGCCATCGCAACAGCACAACAGGTAAGTATTTTACATCACCTTGCGTACCAGCAGTGTGATCTCTTACCCGGACCAACTCATCCTGAAAAGGACAAACATGAACTGTAACTCCAATTTAAATAATATGAATAAGATGTTTTTATTGAATTATATGCAACTCCAATGTGCATGCTTGTAGTTGAACTATATTTGATGAAAAGTAAATGCGTGTTTTGGATAAATTTCAATTGGAAATGTCGTTTAGGGTTTATTTGTTTTCTCGATTGTCTTTGAGCCATGATGGGTTTATTTTCAGTGATTGAGATGCGTAGCGAAAGTAATAACGGCTTCTATACATGAAGAAATTTTGAATTAATTGACCCATGTATGCTAATGTTTGTCTACACTAATATTTTTAAGCCAACCCAGGAGGGAAGCCCCTAATCACAAAAAGGGGAATCAACACGTTCAAACGTTAAAGTCAATCCCCCAAGCTCTCCTTCTCGTACTTAGATTATGTTGGTGCTCATTTTTCTTTGCCCTTGATATAATCATGTTTTTATTAGACATTGACATTGGATAGGGTGCATGTTAACTCTGGAACTTTATGGGAGAATCAATCCCAACCTCAACTCATGCATATCTTGACTGGAACAAGATTTATATTGGGGCCTCGATCACACTACAACAAACATGAACATGGATGTTTGGCAGGTTACAACCTCCTAAACTATCATCTAGTGACTTTTACTCAGTTGAATTGTGCATGATAATTTTTCCAGTCGGAAAATGAACCACACAAAAACTCTAAGTACTGTGGTGTGCTAAAATGCCTAGAACATTAATAATCTAGAAAGTGAGGAAGCTACATAAGTAGAAACCAAGTTATCACACTACTAAATGCAACCAGCTATGTCATTCTAGATTCTAACGGATTTGCCTGTAACACCTGAGAATCATTTTTCTCAGTAAAATGGTAATCCAACCAGTTCCTTTAAAGAGCTATAGTTCACCTCGTTTCACTTCATCTGCCATTTGAACCCACAAATCGGTTCATTATTTCACACAATCTCAAATTGGCTGCTTGAGACCCAATCAAAGCAATACCCAAACACACACTATCCAATTCCATCCATTCAAACGCCTCAAAACATCGGGGAAAATCGTCTCCACGAGCCTCTAGATTCATCAAACAGCAATAAATCACCGAAAACCCAACATGCAAATTCATGAACTATCGGAAACACACACCATAAAATAAAACAAAAATTCTAACAATCAAAACACAAAAACATTGCTAAAACAATGAAGAGTGCCCAATTTTACCTCCACGTCAATCTGCTTAGCAACCTCTTGTTGACCTCCTAACGAAGGTTTATTACTCGAGCATTCATCATCCTCATCTTCCTCTTCAATCTGATTCACCTTTGGTCGGTACCTGGTTCCGACTTTGGCTACCTTGAAAGATACCCCCATTGTGTCTCGTTCCTTCGTTCAGGAATTTCTTCAAACAAGTGATGAGAAAGAGAGAGGGAAAGGGATTAAGCGAGAGGGTTTGGTTGCAACGCGAGAGATTAACCCAGAGAGGGCACTGTGCCCTAGGTTAAGGAGCGAAAACTGTATGAGCGACGTTGGGAGAGATTATTTACGTGGGTTTCCCCATGAACGCGAAGGCGAACCACGTAGTGGTTGGAGACTTAACTTTTGCCCTTGAAAAGTATGTGGATTTACGAACAAGAAGTGGCCCTTTTGGTTTTGATTTTGTCTGTGTCTTTTGCATGCTGGAAATGTGGCTTTCGATAATAAATAAAGGTTCAACCTGGTGGGGTATGTCGGCTTTCTACGACAAAACTTTGTAACAAGATAATTTGTTCTTATTGTAGGTAGATGTTATGTACATCCCCCAATTCCAATATGTTGATAATACATAAGACGTTCATTTGATCATAACCGAACATGTGGCATAAATCATCTCTCATTAGGAACAGGTCCAATCACTAAAGCCCAAGCATTAGGCCCAAACAAATATCTCCATAAGATAACAGAGACGTTATAAAGGAAACAAATCATGGCGAATGATGATACATAAAAATGGTCACATGATGATCTTGAGAAATTACAGGCCTCAGCGTCAGTTCAACACTGATTCGGCCCAAGCGGTACCAAGCCCGCCTAATTTAGTCTGTCAGACGAACCCAAACTCTTACAGCATGTTAGGTCCACACGTCTCACAACTATCCTTAATACCCGTAAATCCTACTAAGGCAAGTATCTCGAGAATCAGCTTCGGACAAACAATTACAGCAGCTCTCTGCTTCCAACTAGGAAGCAAATACCAGAGTACATTCCACGCAGGGAAACTTCCTTCTACGGATTGTTCTTGGATTGGGAATTATTTCCCGCGTATCTAGGAGCACGGGGCTAACAGGGAACTTTCCTCCTACAGCACGACTCCTATTAGAGAAGGATCTCCACGAAGATCTCCTTCCTAAACTACAGAATATGCATGCTTCATGGAGCTCATTCCAAGTCCGAACTATGTCCAGGAAAAGGGCTCTCTGAGATATGAGGATCCAAGAAATATGCGGCGAGCAGGTGATACCGCATGATCGAAAGCAAGGCCCTTCTGCTCCTCTAGTATTTACGGAAAAATACCTCTAGGGCATACAACTCTCGCATAATGACGCCCTGATGGTAACAATTTCCTTGGCAGACTGGGAGGAAAGGAGGTCCTTAGTAGACAGAGGAAGCTCGAAGAATGTCATGTTTCTCCGTACGTTCCGCAGCATGCAACTAAAAGAAACAGCGTTGAACCCTGATAATCGTCCGATGATCGACTTTAGTGGAGAGAGACGATTCCCTGTGGGAAAGGTACAACTAATTGCAACAGCGGGAGAGGAATCGGCTCAGAAAACCATGTTTCAAGAGTTCATAGTAATTGACGCGCCTTTGGCGTATAATGTGGTCCTAGGGAGACCCTAGATACACCAGATGGAAGCGACGGTCTCCACTCTACACCAGTGCGTCAAGTATCCGACTAATCGAGCGATTGGTACATTGAGAGGTGACCAGATAGTTATCAGGGAATGTCAGTACATGATGACCCTACCACCTGGCGATTCTCAATCAGCGACTGGGCCAACGGTTAAGACGACCATCCGTTCTACCCGAAGCATAGAAGGAGAACAACCGACCCTGAATAACGAGGCACCAGTAAGCCCTCAGGGCAGGCCCAATGTCGGACAATTGGAGGAAGAGACTGTTACAATCTACCTTGACAGCCCTCACAACAGCAAAGCTATCCAGATCGGTTTCCATTTGAACGAGGAATTAGTGAAGCAACTCACAAAGCTACTACAACGTAACCACGACATCTTCGCATGGACCATGCGGGACATGGTGGGGATCGACCCATCGATAATCACCCATCACATAAAGGTGAACCCCTTGAGGAAAATTGTCAGGCAGAAGAAGAGGCTCGTAGCACCCGAAAGGAATACGATCGTAAACGAAGAGGTACAACGTTTACTCAATACGGGCATGATAAATGTAGCACAATACCCCGACTGGCTGGCGAACATTGTTCTTGTAAAGAAGAAAAATGGGAAATGGAGAGTATGTGTGGACTACAGTGACCTAAACAAAATCCTGCCCAAAGGACAGTGTCTCACTCCCCCACATCGATCAGATCGTAGACGCCACTTCCGAACATGGCTTACTCAGTTTCATTGACGCCTATTCATGCTACAATAAAATATTAATGCTCCCCCAGATCAAGAGAAAAATCTTTCGTGATGGAAAAGGGAATGTGCTGCTATAGGGTGATTTCATTCGGCTTAAAGAACGCAGACGCTACATACCAATGACTAGTCAACCGAATGTTCAAAGAACAGATCGACAGAAAATATGGAGGTTTACATAGACGACATGTTGGTCAAAAGCCTCCACAGCCCTGACCACATGCGTGATCTCGCTGAAGCGTTCAACCTACTCAGGAAATATCAGATGAAGCTCAGCCACAAAAAGTGCACGTTCAGAGTCAAGTCTAGAAAATTCCTAGGCTATATTGTGAACAAAAAGAGGATCAAAGCCGACCCAAAACAGATTCAGACCCTTCTCAATATGAAAGCTCCAGCCAACATTAAATACATTCAGAGCCTGACTGGGAAGGTAGCAACACTCAATAGATTTATATCGAAGTCGTCTGACAAATGCCTTCCTTTCTTTAAGATACTAATAGAAAGAAAATGATTCTCTTGGAAAAAAGAGTGCGAACAAGCCTTTCAAAGCTTGTAAACATACATGGGGAATCTAGAGCTACTCTCGAAACATGCGACAGGAGACCCACTCTACTTGTATCTATCTGTTGCCAGGCATGCTGTCAGTTCAGCCTCGTACGAGACGACCGAGGGACCCAAAGACCGGTGTATTACACCAGCAATACCTTCGTAGAAGCGGAAGCACACTATCCAGACCTGGAAAAGTCAGCTCTAGCACTGGTCGTATCCTGCAGGAAACTAAGGCATTATTTTCAGGCTCACTCTATAACAGTCTTGACCAAGAATCTACTTCGCTCGGTATTACATAATCCCGAGCTATCAGGCAGAATGGTGAAATGGTCAGTAGAGCTTGGACAATTTGACATAAACTACGCTCCAATGACCGCCATTCAAGCCCAGGCACTGACAGATTTAATTGCAGAGTTCACCGGCAGATAAGAACTAAAGACAGACCACCAGCCCTCGGATTCGAGTCTGCAAGCGTGAATCTTGCGCTGTGACGGGTCCTCCACTAGGAAGACAAGCGGAGGCGGCATCAAACTCCGCTCCCCCAGCGGCTTCACCCTCGAAAAAGCAGTAAGGTTTGGCTTCCCCGATTCAAATAACGAGGCCGAATAGGAAGCCTTTCTATCTAGCCTAAAGCTAGCATTAGGGATCGGTATAGTACACCTAATGGCATATAGCGACTCAAGACCGATAGTCAACCGGGTCAAGGGGGACTTCAACGACAAATACCCCCGCATGGTAGTTTACCGCGATAAGGTACTTGGCATAATGGGCAGGTTCAAGAACTGCGAACTCATACAGTGCCCCCGAAAAGGCAACAAAAGCCTGACGCACTAGCCAGAGAAGCCTCAGCCTCTGATGAAATCTCCAGCGGCCTCACTGAATTCCAAGAACAATCAAGCCTCGACGAAGAAGAACATAGAGACGTATGCGCTACATAAACACAACCAAATTGGATGACTCCTATACTGGAATACATAGCAACCGGAGCCTTACCGACCGATAAGGTCGAAGCAAGAAGACTAAAAAATAGAGCATCAAAGTACACTCTCCTAAACGACAAGTTATACAGGAGATCAGTGATAGGACCCCTGCTCCGATGTCTATCACCTTCAAAGGCAAGCTAGGTCTTGAGAAACATCCATGGCGGTATATGCGAGAATCATCTGGGTGGGAGAACCCTCGCCCATAAAGCCCTAACTCTAGGGTACTATTGGCCGACCATGCAGCAAGAAGCCAAAGATATTGTTCGCAGATGCGACAAATGTCAGAGGTTCGCGCCATACACGCATATGTTGCCCCAACCACTGACTCCGATGACTAGTTTGTGGCCATTTGCACAAAAGGGAATGGACATCATCAAACTGTTCCCAGCATCAACCGGTAAAAAGTTCCTTTTTGTGGCCGTCGACTACTTCACTAAGTGGGTCGAGGTCGAGCCTCTATCCAAAATCGGGCAGGTCCAGATTGAAAAATTCATATGAGTCACCATCGTATGTAGATTTGGCATCCCCGGAATATTGGTCAACAACAACGGAACCCAGTTCAAAGGTATGAAGATCAAGAAACTGTGTAAAAGTTTGAGTATTGATCACCACTCCTCCTCGCCAGGCACCCCCAAGCCAATGGCCAAGCGAAGGTTACCAACCGGACGATCCTAGAGGCCATCAAAAGAAAGTTCGTCGCGGCTAAAGGAAAATAGGTTCCAGAGCTACCAGAAATACTCTGGGCGTATCGGACAACCAAAAGAGTCCATATCAAAGAGACACCTTTTCGCGCCAGTATATGGGTCGGAAGCTATTGTTTCGGTAGAACTCGAAGTGCCAACTTTCCGAACGGAGGAGTTCAGATCCGATGGCAACGACGAAGCCTTGCGCGTAGGGCTAGACCTCCTCGACGAAAAGCAGGATCTAGCCTCCGCCAAGATAGCCGCCTACCAACAGCGAATGACACAATATTACAACAAGAAGGTCAAACCACATGAGTTCAAGGTGGGAGATTTGATACTCAAAAAGACCTAGCATAACAACTAAGAAACCGGTGCGAGAAAGCTAAACCCGAATTGGGAAGAACCTTACAGAGTCACCAACGTCAACAGTTCGAGAACATACAGGTTGGAAGTTGCAGACGACGACGGACTTAAATGACCATGGAATGAAGAGCATCTCAAAAATTATTATCAATAAAATATTTGCTTTTATCAAAACTTTCACTGTTGTCCGTTACAACCCTCGACAAGCTCGGATATGGCCAAGCTCTAATATCTGCCCAATGCCTAGTTTGCTATGCGTGGACCACGACGATCGAGGAAGTGGGAGTCTAGTCAGCGATGGTCCACTGATGACGACGATTCGCCAAGGGATCATTGCTCTCAAACAGACAATGATTGTCGAACTTACCAGGTAAGCTTAGTCAATTCGCGACTGATGACGACGAATTTTGGTGCAAACGCCTAGTCTGCTGGGTGTAGACCACAATGGCCAAGGAAGTGGGAGTCTAGTCAGCGCTGGTCCGCCGATGACGACTCGCCAATGGATCATTGCTCTCCAACAGACAATGATCGCCGAACTTACCAGGTAAGCTTAGTCAATTCGCGACTGATGATGACAACTTCTGGTGCCCAACAACTTGTTCGCTGCACGCAAACCACGACGGCAGAGGAAGTAGGAATCTAGTCAACGCTGGTCCACTGATGATGATGACCCGCCAAGGGATCGTTGCTCTCAAACAGACAATGATCACTGAACTTACCAGGTAAGCTTAGTCAGTGGTGGCTTCTGGGGCTAATGCCTAGTCCCCTGCGCGTGAACCACGATGGTCGAGGAAATGGGAGTCTAGTCAGCGCTGGTTCACTGATGATGATGACTCGCCAAAGGATCATTGCTCTCAAATAGACAATGATCGCCGAACTTATCAAGTAAGCTTAGTTAGTTCACGATTGATAACGACGGCTTCTGGTGCCCAACGCCTAGTCCGCTGCACGGACCACGACGGTGGAGGAAGTGGGAGTCTAGTCAGCGTTGATCCACTGATGATGACGACTCGCCAAAGGATCATTGCTCTCCAACACACAATGATCGCCGAACTTACCAGGTAAGCTTAGTCAGTTCGCTACTGATAACGACGACTTCTGGTGCCCAACGAATAGTCCGCTGCGCGCGAACCATGGCGGCCGAGGAAGTGAAAGTCTAGTCAGCGTTGGTCCGCTAATGACGATGACTTGCCAAGGGATCATTGCTCTCCAAAATGATCACCGAACTTACCAGGTAAGCTTAGTCAGTTCGTGACTGATAACGACGGCTTCTGGTGCCCAACACCTAGTCCACTGCGCGCGGACCACGACGATCGAGGAAGTGGGAGTCTAGTCAGCGTTGGTCCGCTGATGACACGACTCACCATGGGATCACTGCTCTCCAACAGACAATGATCGACGTACCTACCAGATAAACTTAGTCGATTCACGACTGATGACGACGGCTTCTGGTGCCCGACGCCTAGTCCGCCATGCTAAAATCATGACGGCTGAGGGGTAAGAGCCTAGTCAGCGCTTGTCTGTTAACGACTCACCAAGAAGTCATTGCAGATACTGATCGAGGGAGCATGGTCAACCCTCGACCAACGACGATTTCTGTTGACTAACCCATAATCTGTCACAAGGTCAACGACAACGATCCAAAACAACAATATTTTTTACTGACAAAAATAGACATTTTGGCAAGTAGTACAAGTTCTATGATCTTCAAAGCATCTAAAATGAATGCGGCGATATGGGGCAAACAATATTTTCATTCAAAAAATATTTGTCTATCCAGGCAAGGACGTTACAACCATTTTAAGGAGAAGCATCCTCCTTAGCAGCTAGTCCTGTGGTGCCAGAGCCATCCCCTTGATTAATCAGTCTGAATGCAACCCTCCTATAGCGGGCAAAATCTAGATCAACGCCAGAATTCTCTCTATCCTGATTAGCTCTAGAAGCTCCAACCCACCCTGAATGACCTCGAACTAGATCAACGGCCTCCTTCCTGACACGTCGAAGTCCACCGCACCCACCAGGGTTGCGTAGTGCGAACGCTCTTCCGCCAACTGTCGCTCAGCCTCACTAATGCGGCGAAGCCCCTCATCAATTGCAGACTCTAGCTATTGTCGTTCAACGACCCATTCCGCCTTCGCCCGTCTCCTCTCGGCCTCTTAGGCCTCCAGATCAGAAGACCATCTGTCCACGGCTGCATCCGGGTGCTTCAATTTGGCCCTAGTCTGCCTTAGTTTAGCGCAAGTAGACGCCAAATCAGACTCAGCCGCCCTCTGCTGAGATCTCACACCATCAACTTCAACTTTGGTGATAGAGGCTGCAGCCTCCACGGGTCCGAGGTTCGCGGTTGTCCCAGAATTTTGTAGTTGACCATTCAGGGAATCCACCCTATAGAGGGCATTTGAGTATAACTCTCGCAAATTCGCGAAGGCCTTCTCTAAAGCAAGAACTCTCCCGCGGGCTTCGGGGGTGCAGCAAAACAAGACTGTACGACTCAAGGGCACGAGCGACCATCTCGGGACCATGGCGACACGATGCTTTGATGCGTGGTTCAACCTCCCCCCCTCTGAGTCAACAAGGGAAGTAGAAGCATTTGGAGGGAAGCTACGACCCCCCAAAGGTGCTGCACCACGACAGCCCAATGGGAGAAGCCGCCCGGCCAGAGGGTTGCCTCTTCCTTGGAACAATGACGGGTGGCACAATCGCCTCAAATTCAGCAAGCCTTGACGGGCTGGGCTGGGCAGGGCCAGACTCCTCTTCCTTGTATGACGGTTGACAACCCCCTCAGTCAGTGAACCTGGCACAGGGCGAACACCATGAGAGCACCGCAACAACCCAGAGCTCACAACATTGCCTTACATTATGACCACCTCAACGGATGCCCAAGGGAGCTTGAGAAACTCCTTTATCCGCCTCTCTTCCTTGCTTAGAGACGAAATAGCTAACTTACCTGAAACAAGAGAATAGCGTCAGGACTAGCGCCACATAAGGGATGTACAGAAATATACATATAATACGCCGACAACTTAGAAACTTACCAAGATCAAACTGAAAGTATCGAGACACTCTACAACTCCCAAGCTTGAAGTACGCAGAATCCACCGAAGCCAAAAACCAATGCTTCTCCCAAGATTCAGTGCCATTCTTCACCAAGTGCAGACAAGAAGGATAGTTTAATATGCAGAGACCCCTGGGGTCCAATCGAGCAATGGTCATGAGATGGATCACCACCGGGGTCAAACGGAGACCAACGTCATGAGCTCTCAGAAGAATAGCAAGCATAATCTTGAACCCTCTTGGAACCATTTGGGTGGGAGGTATACAAAAATTAAGAAATAAGCGCCAAACATCATCTGGCATTGGAAACTGAAGCTCGGACTCAAACATACATTGGTGAAAACTTATGTACCCTTGAGGAGGTGTAGTCGGGCCCAAACTTCCAAACGTGGGAACAATTTCCTAATCTCCCAAAATACGGTACAGACTACAAAGCCTAATCAACTCGGTTTTGTCAACCATCCTGCTTTCGAATAACTTGACACAAGTGAAAGATAGCAGATCCTTGGGGAAAAGCTCAACATTGTCAGCCATCAGTAGAAAGAGCGAAGAAAATTTCATAGTGATACTATGACTTGAAATAACAGTGTAGATAAGAATGAGAAAATCTTCATCGAAGTTGCAAATATTTATAGGGAAAGCAAATCGCAATTTCCCTCCTTGAGCAGTCGTGTACCCATTAGAGTCATGAGCCGCTAGAGACAAAACATTTTTTCAATCATCACGACGGTACAGTTACTTTTTCAAAAGAGTTAGTGGACCGACTTAACGCCCCACTAACTCAGGGGTAGTAGTTGATGATAAATAAAATGGTCACATCTCTGAGCCATACACGTGTCATGATGATCTCGAGGAATTATGGGCCCAGCGTCAGTCCAACACTAATCCGGCCCAATACCAAGCCCACCTAATTTAGTCTTCCAGACCGACCTGAACTTTTACAACATGCTAGGTCTACACGCCTCACAACTATCCTCAATACTCGTAAGTCCTACTAAGGCAAGTATCTCGAAGATCACCTTCGGACATGCAATTACAACAGCTCTCTGCTTCCAACTAGGAAGCAATTACCAGAGTACATTCCACACAGGGAAACTTCCTTCTACGGATTGCTCTTGGATTGGGAACTATCTTCCGCGTATCTAGGAGCACAGGGTTAATAGGGAACTTCCCTCTTATATCATGACAACTAATTAGAAAAAGATTTTCACGAAAATCTCTTTCCTAAACTACGCCTACGATGACCTGGTAGAACCAGGACTCCTACACTATAAATAAGACATGAGGTTGGTAAGCTAAGGTACGCTACAAATTCCCTGTTTACAACATTACACCTTCCTCAAATCCATGTCTGACTTTAGCATCGGAGTGCCATCGGCCACCACAACGGTGGTCCGTGGCTCATGTGCATTACTTGTGCAGGTCAGTGGGACTAGATCAAAGCAAGGAGCGGAAAATGACTGCATCAGCAGAAATTTCTCCTTCAATGATGTATCTCAATAAAAGAGGATATCTTATGAGAAACGCTCCCTTTCATTGTGTCATGCATGCTTGAGTCACGTACATAATTAATTATTATTATTATATAAGGTAAATGAGAAAGAAGAGGAATGTACATATGAAAAACCCTACAACTATACTCTGTCCAAATTCATATTCTTTCAAAATTTATTGACTCAAGCATCAGAGTGCCTTCAGCCACCAACAAGGTGGTCTTTGACAATCTAACATTGTTTTGTAGGTCAGATCTCGAGGAGAACAAATTTGGATGCATCAGTTTGGCATCGTCCATGGGGAACAACAGTTTCCTTAAAAATAGAAACACAGAGTTGGTAATTTATTTAGAATGAACCATCAACAAAAGATGTAGTGGAAATGGAATCTCCTACAAACTCTCATGTTAGCAACACTCAGGGTAACCCTACCGTTGGCAAAACTCAACTGTCAAGTGGACACATCCCTAATCCAGCATTGGAGGACCAGTTGTGCAAAGCAATGAATTGCCACCGCGGGATATGGTAGTCCACACAACTCAACTAGAACCCCAACAAGCCCCTACTCTTGAGGGAATGATAATGGATCCTCGTGTGGATCAACTTTTGGCCCACATGGCCCAACTCACCAAAGTGGTTGAAAGACTCACACAAGAATCTGTTCAACCTGTTGAGCATGTCAGAGATCCACCTCAGCAAAACTCTGCCAATCATCCCCGAGAGAACCAAAAAGCCCCTGTAGAACTTCTAAGGTTCAACCTTAAAAGAAACAAACCTCAAGACGATAGATTCGAATTTGGTGGACTTCCCCCCACTGATCCCACTTAGGGATGGTAGTGGAGCAGATTTTAACAGATATTCGCCCCATTCGCCCAAATGGGGCATTTTGAATGTGCCTAAACAGATTTCAAAGCAATTTCAGGGATCCAAACAATATCCATCAAATGTTCGAGGCGGATACAGATTTAGGCCTATTCGTCTGCGGATATCCATTTATGTAATGAATTTACTGAAATACCGTTAACCCTTAAAAAAAAACTGTAACCCACCATCACCATCTATCTCATAGTCTCACTTTACTACTTTCTCATCCGCTTCCATTAACAACAACAACAACCCTCCTTTATCTTTTATTGCTCATTCGGTTATTTCATAACTTCACAAGTTTCCATCTTTCTTCTCCTTCCCAAGACTTGAAATGGAGAAGGATTGAATAATTGAAGAGAAGTATTTTTCAAGTTGAGATCGGCGACATGAGGGGAACGACGTATCATCTCTCTGCTCTTCTGAGAGATATGGGGGAGAGCTGTAGAAATGTGAGGGAGAGGTGGAGAGATTTGCGTGAGGAGATCTACGCGAGAGAGATCTTTTCTTCTCGCCTTCTCGTCTTCTTCATGAGCGAGAGTGAGAAATCATAATCTCAAATCAGCAAATTCAGATTTGGTGAGGAGATTGCACGACATGGGCGCAATACCCTTCACTATGCACTACTGCCTCAAGTATCACATCTATAATAATGTTTGGGGTCATCAGAGGTGATCAACTAGCTGCTCGTGAATGCCACTACACAGCACGAAGACAACCAACAAATAGCAATCACATTCAGAAATAAGGGAGCCATTACAACAACCGCTCAGTCAACTGCAGATGGATCAGTCCCTTTCAAATGGCAATGCAACTCCAACTATTCCACGGGGACGATCGAACACTAGCCAACTAGAGGAAGAGACGACACCTATCCACCTTGATGGTTTAAAAGGAAGCAAAATTCTTCGAATTGGGACAAAACTTCGCCCAGAATTGACCAAACAACTAATCCAACTGTTGAAAGACAAACATGATATATTCACCTAGACAATAAAGGACATGGTGGGTATTGACCCCTCTATCATCACACATAGACTGCAAGTCAACCCGGACAAAAGCCAGTCCAACAGAAAAGAAGGTCAGTCGACCCATAGCACTACCCAGACTGACTAACCAATATAGTTTTGGTTAAAAAGAAAAAAGGGGAGTGGCGGGTCTGCGAGAATTACACGGACCTCATCAAAGCCTACCCAAAAGACAACTTTTCACTTCCCGTATAGATCAGATATTGGACACTACCTTCGGAAATGGACTCCTCAGCTTCATGGATGCATATTTTGGTTCAACCAAATACATATGCATCCATCAGACTAGTAGAAGACATCCTTCATAATAGAAAAATGTATGTACTACTAACGAGTGATGTTGTTTAGTTTAAAGAACGTGGGAGCAACATACCAGCGACTAGCCAACAGAATGTTCAAAGATCAAATTGGCAAGGATGACCACATCAAATACCTACAACAAGCCTTCTTCCAACTCCACAAGTACAAAATGAAGCTCAATCCAGAAAAGTTTACATTCGGAGTAGAGTCAGGAAAATTCCTCGGGTAAATGGCCAACCAAAGAGGAATCGAAGCTTATCCAAAACAGATACAAGTACTGCTAAACATGCAATCGACCACCAACATCAAAAGTGTACAAAGCCTTAACGACAGGTAGCAGCCCTGAATAGGTTCATCTCCAAATTGTCAGACAAATGCCTACCCTTTTTCAAGATTTTGAAAGGGAAAAAAATTCAAATGGAATGAGGAATGCAAACAAGCTTTCCAAAACCTAAAGGCATACATGGGGAGCACAGAACTACTTTCAAAACCAAAGGTAGATGAGATATTATACTTGTATCTGATGGTATCAAAACACATAGTCAGCTCCGTGAGGAGAAGGGAATACAAAAGCCAAACTACTACATCAGGAAAACATTTGCGGACACGAAAGCAAACTATCCAGCCTTGGAGAAATTAGCACTGGCGCTGGTAGTAACTTCCAAAATGTTGCGCCCCTATTTTCAGTCCCATTCCATCACTGTAATGACCGAACATCCACTTCGGTCAGTACTGCACAGACCTGAGCTATCCGATAGAATGGTAAAATAGGCTATAGAGCTCGGTCAGTTCGACATCAACTATACTCCAAAGACATCAATAAAAGCTCAAGCACTGGCAGACTTCATCACCGAATTCACAGGTGGTAGCAAGTATCAACTAGACAATAATAAGGAGCAAATAATTTCTAAACCCCACACTCAATGATGGATCATGCACTGTGATGGAGCATCCAACGAGAAGGGAAGTGGAACAGTAATAATTATGTACACCCCAAATGGGATGACTTTGGAAAAGGCTATCAAATTCAGTTTCAACGCCTCCAACAACGAAGCTGAATATGAAGCGCTAATAGCCAGACTACAATTAACTAAACACCTCGGAGTAAAAGAGATCAATGTTTTCACTAACTCCAAATTGGTGGTCAATCAATTGAACGACGAATTCCAAGTGAAAAACGCACAAATGAAAGCATACCATCAGAAGGAAAGTGATATGCTCGAAAGCTTCAACGCAGTCATCATTCGACGTTGTGCAAATGAAAACAACCACAGAGCAGACAGCTTGGCCAAAGAAGCATCACATGGAAAGGAAGTTGGTAGTCCCCTTGTCATAGTACAAGACCTGTAACAGTCTCCTCCTTTATGAAGATACGTTCTTGGGGGCATAACTCCCTCCACGACTCTTTTTCTTTGTAACATTCCTTCTCTTTAAGGGAGAACTTTGTTGGGCATGGATTTGTGCCTCTGATTATAATTTATTCTGTTGGGCGTTGTTTGGGCTTTCACGACCGAATCCGCCCTTTTGGGCTTTGTGAGTTGGCCTGGTCTTGAGATATTTGATCCCCACGATGGACGATCTCTACCACGTGTATGGTTGTGATGGCAGTCTTATTTGATGTATCATCATCTACTCCCCCCTTAGTTAGTGGGTATGCTGATGTTGCCACTAACTGTATGACGGTTGGATTTTCGATTTTACCATCACGGTGCATTTAATGTCGTTACCAGTTGTTACTACATTTGTTTCTTCGATGTATTATCCGCCTGTTCATTTTTACGTGATTTTTAGGATTTCATGCGGCCATCATGTCCCGCACATTTTCCCATAGGTAGTCCTTTCGTTGCTCAACCCTATAAAAAAGAGGAAGTGAATACGATATTCTCTTCTTTACATTTTCTTCATTCCCAAGTGTTGATTTCTCTATTTCATTTTTGTCTCCTAACGATGTCCAATTTCAGAGTTCTAAGTGTTGATGTGCTCGTTGCTTGCGAAGCTTACTTCTCGCCTAAGCGGGCGTCGTGAACGACTCTAGATAGTGTTCGTTATGACTACTCATTGCCAGCTGACCTTGAGATCATCCTGCCTGAAGAAGATGATAGTCCTTGTCGTCCTAGGCCTGGCTACATTGCGTTGTACCTTAGCATGTTCCAAGCGGGTCTTAGGCTTTCGGCTCCAGAAATCTTCTGAGAGTATCTAAATTTCTTGGGCATCACTCCTGCGCAAATGGTTCCTAAAGGTTGAAGGGTAATGATCGCGACCTTAGCGAATGTCGTTTTATCTAGGATTCCTATGAACATCAAGGTTTTACACTCCGTGGTGGGGTTTACTGTAAATGCGAACCGCACTTGCTATCTTTGTGGTCCATATTGTTTTGAGAATCTTAGGGATGAGTATAGCGGTTGGTCAAGACCTTGGTTTTACGCTTCCATTTCTTCTAATTATGTCAAGTTACGCAATGTACATATTCTGCAATCGTTCCAAGAACCCAAGAGGAACAAATTGTTTTTGTCTGTGGAAGAGCAATAATTTCATGATCGATTTAATAAGTTGCCTGGCAGATATCATCGATCGCAGTGGTCTGTACATTACCAGCGAGGCGGGTCGTGCAGCGCTTACGACGACTTGTGCTTCGAAAGTTACTATTTTGCGCACCGAAAATGTCGTAATTTCTTACGAGGGGCAGGAGCGTACCCCTCCGACTATTGTTGGCGATGCAAGCATTGATTGGGAAGTGAGCTCCATTAAGAAGCCTACGGATCGCAATGCTTCTGTTATTGCAAGAGGTGTCGTTAATGCTGGCTCGAGCATTAGAAAGAGGAAAGTTACCAAGCCCGCTAGTCTGTCTAAGTTGTTGGCAATCAGTCCTGGTCATGTCACGAACAAGAATAAGTTTGTTACTTCGATTCATGGTGCTACCAGGGCTCTCCCTCCTTCGGTACCTTTCGAAAAAGGTAGTGGCGATGTTGTTGATCCTACTGCTGGAGAGGCTGAGGATATAAATCAAACTCTCTAGAGGAGCAAAAAAAGGTTTCTCGTCCTTTGGATAATCGTGATAAGGGTCTTGTCTACTCGTATGGCATGCCCGACTTTGCCGAATTGTTGGTTGATGATTCACGTATTATCAACCACAAGATGTTTCAGCTTGGTGTTGAACTGTCTAAGAATCCAAACAACACAAAGACTTTGGCTGATTTCAAGTTCGACTCCTCATTGGAAGATCAAGTCGTTGCTCGTGTTCGGAGTTCTGAGACTCATGTTTCTTCTGTCATCGCGGGTACCTTGGAGTTGCCTGCTACTCATCCTACTATTGTTGCTTTTAAGAAGTTCAACTGGTCCTCTGAGGTTGACGTGCAAAATAGTACTCGTAATCTCATCGTCGATTGCCATGGGCGGTTGGTCGAGAGGACTCCTATGCCCATGCATTCGTCATGTACACCTCGATGAAGGTCTCAATCACCTCATGGAAGGGATGAGTCACCTTTTTTATGCTGGCATTATGGGGTTAGATTATAAGGTTGCACGTGATCAAGTGGCGGTCGTTGAGGGAAAGATGGCGAGGCAGACATTGGTTATTTCCCATTTTCTCCGTAAATTTGATCTACTGAGAGTGCAATGTACGGAGCATGCGAAGGTTGCAGAAGATGCTCGAACTTCGCTGAAAAAAGTCGAGGCTGTTTGGAATAAGTTTGCTTCCGAACTTGAGACCTCCGAGATGAAGTTGAATAAGCTCCATTCTCAGTTGAGTATCGCTGAGAAGGAGTTTTTTGAAGGAACGTTTGATCGTGACGAGGCCAAATTTTTGTTGCAGAATACTCTGCCAGTCTGAAAGCTTCTATGGAGCGAGTTGCTCAGTTAAATACCGAGTTTGCTACTGCCAAATCGTCAGCTTCAGCTAGGCTTACTGCTGTTGAGAGCGAACTCGCGTTGAATCAGGTTGAGCTTGCAACAGTTACTGATAAATTGAAAACTGCAGAATCGGCGGACTAAAAAAGAGTAGTCGATGGTCTTCATGACTTCCTTGATTTTATAGAGTCGCAAGGCTTAGATTTGTCCAAGTACCATTGTTATGCCAAACAGGCCTTCGAGGACGAAGAGGAACCTATTCTGGATATACCGAGTGATCCAGTCGATGGGGAACCGTCGTCTCTTCGATTGTCTGAACCTGTGCCATTAAGTGATATTGTCACTGATACGAATACTCGACCTCCTCCGCATGCTTCTCCTTGAACACTTTGACTTAGGTAATTCCTCTTGATGTAATGAGATGAAGAATCAATGAAAGTTTTGGTTTTATTTATCATTGTCATTTGTATTCAGTATGTTTTTTCAGCTAAATTGTTAGACTTAGCTGTTTTTTGCTTTCGACATTCCTGATTGAATTCTGACTTTGTTTGTCCGAATTTTCCCAAGTGTGCTTCATGGTTCGACTTATTATAGTGCAAAAGCTCTTTATCTAATTTGACTTTATACGTCTGGATCGTATTTTGATGTCGTACATTTTAGTCGACAAAAGAAAAGGTCTGGCTCATATGTCCAGGTACGTATTACTTCATGGTTGATTAAACCAAAAGTTTCATGTTTATGCCCGATTTGTTTGTCCTCATACATATATTTAGACTTTACTTGTAGCTCAATACTGTGGTCGTGCTATGTGTTTTTCGAGTAAACTCTCAAGTCTGACTTTGTCGTCCTGACTACACTTTATCGCTTGAGCGTGAAATGGAGGGTGTAAACTTTGAAGTTTCATTGATAATATTTTTGTCAAATGCTCTACATTCCACGGTAGTGGTAGTTGTTTGCCCTCCATGTTTTCCAATCAATATGTTATTGGTCTTTTGATTTTTACCACTTTGTATGGTCCTTCCAAATTCAGATTCAGTTTGCCCGCTCCTAGTTCTTTTGTGTTGAATGGAATTTTTTGGAGTACCCAATCGCCGATACTAAACGTGCGAGGCTTTACTTTTTTGTTATAGTAGTTGGCCATCTGTTGTTGGTAGGCTGATGTTTTGAAGGAAGCCTTTTCTTGATTTTCTTCGAGGAGATCCAATCCAACTCTCAATGCTTCATTTTAATCCTTTGCTTGGAACTCTTCGGTTCTGAATGTTGGCATACCAATTCTACGGGTATCATTGCTTCAAACCCGTATGCTAAGGCAAAAGAAGTTTCCTATTGGAATCATTTTCGTTGTTTTGTAAGCCAAAAGGATGTCTGGCAATTCGGTCGTCCACAATCCCTCCGATGCTTCGATCTTATTTTTATTGCCTTTAGGTGTTCTGTTGGTGACCTCGATGTGTCCATTTGCCTGTGGATGGGTGGGTGCTGAGAAATGTTGTTGGGTGTTCAAGTTTTCACACAACTTCTTAACCTTTATGCCTTTGAATTGCTTTCCGTTGTCTGTGACAATCATTCTTGGGACTCCAAATCTGCATATTATGTCTTTCCAGAAAAACTTTTCGACTTGAGCTTCTCCCATCTTTGCTAACGGTTCCACTTCTGCCCACTTAGTGAAGTAATCTACCGCTAAAAGGAGATATTTCTTTCTGTCGAACATTGGGAGCAGCCCTACAATGTCCATCCCTATTGTGCGAACGGGCATGGGATGCTCATCGGAATTAGATTTTGGCCTAGCATGTGAGTATACGGAGCAAATCTTTGGCATTTGTCACAAGCACGAACGAGTTTATTTGCATTCGTTTGAATTGTCGGCCAATAGTATCCCAGTGTCAGGGCAATGTTCTTCCTCCTGGGTGGTTTCCACATGTACCATGATGAATCTTTCACAGAACATAGTTAGCGTCATCGAGTGAAAGGCATCTTCGTAGTGGGCCAGTGGTAGATTTGCTATAGAGTCTGTCGTTGATCATCATGTACCATGCTGCTCGGTTTCGCAGTTTTTGAGCATCCATCTTGTCCAATGGAAGCTCTTCGTTCATTATGTAAGCGAGGATTGGAATCGCCCAATTGTTTTCCTGGCCCGTGCACATGCTTTTTGCACTTGATTTTTCAGTATGGAACTTTCATGTATTGTGACGAGCGGATTATCGTTTTCTTTAGTCCGTGATGCTTCATTGGCTAGTTCGTCAACTATTTCATTATCTGCCCTTGAACATCGCTGAATGGTTGTAGCTTGGAAACTTTCCATCAGCTCGATAGTTGTTTGGAGGTAGGCTTTCATTCGAGCATCTTTGACTTGAAATTCGCCATTCCGCTGATTGACCACCAATTTGGAGTTAATGAAGACATTGATTTCTTTTATTCCCAAGTGTTTTGCCAACTGCAACCTGGCTATTACTGTTCATATTCGGCTTCGTTGTTTGAGACTTTGAAACTGAATTTTATCACCTTTTCTAACGTTTTGCCTTCCGATTTGTATAGAATCATTTTGGCTCCACTTTTCGACTCATTGGATGTTCTGTCACAATGAAGGATCCATTCGTGAACGGTTTGTTTGGTTTGCTCCTCTTCGTGATTACTATCTGGTTGGCGATCGTTGTTGATGTGAATTCAACGATGAAATCCGCCAATGCTTGAGCTTTTATTGCGGTTTTGGGGGTGTAGCTGATGTCGAACTGACCTAGTTCTATTGCCCATTTCATCATTCTTCAGGATAGCTCTAGTTCGTGCAATACTGACCGAAGTGGTTGTTCGGTCATGACAATGATTGGGTGAGCTTGGAAGTAAGGTTGTATCTTTTATGAAGATACAATCAAGGCGAGTGCCAGTTTCTCCAAAGCCGGGTAGTTGACCTTCACATCTGCAAGTGTTTTGGAGATGTAATATACTGGCTTTTGTGCGCCCTTCTACTCTCGTATTAGCGCTGAGCTCACCGCATGGTTGGACACGTACAAGTATAAATAAAGTGTTTCCCTCGTGCTTGGTTTTGATAACAATTTACTGTTCCCCATGTATGCCTTCAAGTTTTGGAAAGTCTTCTCGCATTCTTTGTTCCACTTGAATGTGTTGTTTCCTTTCAAGATTTTGAAGAAAGGTAGACATTTGTCCAATTTCTTGGAAAGGAATATGTTCAAAGTCGTTATCATGCCATTGAGGCTTTGCATACCCTTTATGTTTGTTGGTGACTGCATGTTGAGAAGTGCTTGTATCTATTTTGGATCGACTTCGATTCCTCTTTGGTTGACAATGTATCCAAAGAATTTCCCTGATTCTAGTTCAAATGTGCATTTTCCTAGGTTCAACTTCATTTTGTATCTTCGGAGCTGGCAAAAGGATTTTTCGAGGTCTTTGGCGTAAGCTTTTGACCAACATGTCATCGATGTATGCTTTCATTGTCTTGCCGATCTGGTCTCTGAACATTCTGTTGACCAGTCGTTGGTATGTGGCTCGCGCGTTCTTTTGTCCGAATGGTATCACTCGGTAACAGTATGTACCTCTTTATGTTATGAAAGATGTCTTCTCTTGGTTAGGAGGGTGCTTCTATATCTGGTTGTAACCAGAGTATGCATCCATGAAGCTCAAGAGTTGGTGTCCGGCAGTGGCATCCACTATTGTTCTATACGCGAAAATGGGAAATTGTCTTTCGGGCAGACTTTGTTCAGGCCAGTGTAATCTACACATATTCTCCACTTGTCTCTCTTTTTCTTTACCAACACCGTGTTAGCTAACCAGTCCGGGTAGTAGAATTATCTGATTATTCCTGCTGTTATCAGACGGTGCACCTCCTCATTTATTGTTTGGTTGCGTTCTGGGGCAACCAACCTTCTTTTTTGTTGAATTGTTTTCTTGTTCGGATTGACTTGCAATTTGTGAGTAATGACAGGCGAAACTATTCCCACCATATCTTTCATTGTTCAGGCAAAAACATCTTGGTTAACCTTCAGCAGTTGGACCAGTTTCATGGCAAGTTCCGGGTGGATTTTCGTGCCAATTTGAACTATTTTTTCTCCTTCTCCATTGTCCAAGTAGACTATTGTCGTTTCTTTTTCTGATTGTCCAATGTTTGGTCGATCTCTTGGACTGGTCGGGGTCATATTGTCGTCCGAAAGGTCAAGGTCTATTTGACCAGGTTGTTGTAGCGGCTCCTCTAGTCATAGGAGTAATTGCTATCTGTGAGGAGTTTTCAACGTTGCATAGTGGCATTCACGTGCAGCTGGCTAATCTCTTTTGATTATCCTGACATCATCATCAATATGGTACTTCAGACATTGATGCATGGTGGAGGATACCGCACATATCTCGTGTATCTAAGACCTTCCGAGAAGCATGTTGTATGCAGATAGAGTGTCGACAACGAGGAAATATGTCAACATGACTCGTTGTCTAATTATTTTCCCGTTTCGACTGGCAGTTGGATCATTCTGAACGGACGACACTGTTCTCCGTTGAAATCGACCATTGGCTGATCATTGGTGAAAGCATTTCTTCAGTAAATCACATTTTTTGGAATGCTGTTAGGTACAGAAGGTTGGCCGAGCTGCCCGTGTCACCAGTACCCTTTTGTTCTCCCATTTGGCTATCAGTACTGAAATCACCAGAGCGTCATTATGAGGGAAATAGACTTCCTTTGCGTCCTCGTTGGAGAAGGTCAGAGTTTGTTGTCGTTCTGGTACGTTTGCAGAAGGCTCTGGATATCTGATCCTTGTTCGTAAATCCTGTATTGATCACATTCGAGATCGATTCGATAACTCATTTTTTCCAATTACGCCATGCAAAACGTATATCAGCTCCTTTGATCAGGTTTTTCTCCTTTTGGACTCTCCTCGCCTAATGAATTTTCCGAGTCTTTCTTTTTAGATATGGTGCTCAATCTCGTCCTTTAAGTTGTAGCAATCCTCGGTGTTGTGTCCATAATCCTCGTGGAAAGAAAAATATTTGCTTTTACTTTGCCCATCTGGATCTCTTCCCATTTTGGGTGGCCACTTAACGTCCTACCACTTTGCCATGGTTTTCAGACCTCATCTTTACTTGTTTTCAAAGTCTTGAATGATTTGCTTGTCAAGCGTCCATATTTGGATATTTCAGATTGCAACCTTTCAGGTTCTTGTGGTTGAACTCAAATCTATCACTGGTTCGATGTCTTTTCGACTGGCCATTTTCCTCTCGAGGCCCATCATTCCTTCGTCCTTCTTCTTTCCTCTTTCAGTTGGCAGAAGCGTGTCTCTTTTCAAATTCATTCTTCTTCTTAGCAGCCACCATCTCCTCAAGAGTGATGTGTTTTTGGGCGGTCTTCAATAGAGTCGTCATGTTCTTTTCGGGGTCTAGATTCAGAGAATCATATAACAGTCCCATTTTTAGTTCGGAGGTGAAGGTGACAATGGCCATGTCGTCGCTGCAGCCGTCATTCATGGTCAACTCGTTAGTAAAACGAGTGACGTACTCCCTTATGGTATCCTCGGGCTTCTGTTTGATATCAAGCAAGTAGTGTTGGCCCTATCTCATTCGTTGACTGCCAATGAACCTCGTGATGAAGGCAGTGGCTAGTGCTTGGAAGGATTCTATCGACCTTGGTGCCAAGCTGTTGAACCAACTCATCGCTATGGTGGTGGGACTGGTTGGCAATGTTCAGCATAGGATGGACTATGTGATCTCCTTCAATGCCATCATGTGGTGGAAGTGTTGCAAGTGGCCTGTCGGATCGATAGTGCCATCATATGCCTCGAACTTTGGTGGAGTGAATTTTTTTATAGAGGACTTATCACATGAGGGCGTCAGATAATGATGGTCTGGCCAATTCGTACAACACATTAGGATCTGTGACCCCGATCCTGAATGGAATTTGTGCAGGAGTCCCGTCATTCTGAGGGGGGCCATCTGTCGGTGGTTCATTGCTTTTAAGATTCATTTACTGAGGTTCTGTAGGAACTTCATTACTCTCTCGGACATGATTGGCATAATTTTGTTGGGTTGGTGCTTGGATAAGGTCAGCGGATTGAGCGCGTTCTTGGGTGAGTTTGTCCACGGCTTTGCTCAGAAGATTCATCTGGGACATGAGTTTATCCACACAAGGATTCGTGGTGCCGCTAGATGCTTGAGATGACTAGGCTACTCTTCCATGTTGCGGCTTTCTGTCACCAGGCACGATTGGTCCGATTATTGCTAGGTTTGCAACATGCACTGTAGGTGACACAACTTCGCCAGTGGAGGGACTACTTTGATAGTTGCTATGTTGAGGGTCTGTAGAGTGTTCCATTTGTTCTAAGAGTCTTTTAATCGCTAATCAGAACTGAGAAAGTTTCTTACTCCAAACTCTCTTCTTGAAAAGAAATTGTCGTTCCTCACGGATGGCGCCAAACTGATACGTCCAAAATCTGGTCTCCTATAAGTCTGATCTGCAAAACAAATGTTAGATTGCCAATAACCACATGTTTGGTGGCCGAAGGCACTCCAATGCTTAAGTCAGTAACTCTGTTGGAGATGGAGATAAATCTGGACAGAACTCAGTTAAAATTGCATACCTTTGTTAAATGTTCCATTTACCTTATATAGTGATCGTTGTTAATTCTTTGCGTCACTTAAGCATGTGAGGCGCAACGAGGGGAGATATTCTCTATAACAGTCTCCTCCTTTATTAAAATACGTCCTTGGGGGCGTAACTCCATCCACGATTCTTTTTTATGTAACGTTCCTCCTATTTAAGGGAGAACTTTGTTGCGCCTTGATTTGGGCCCCTGACTATGATTTATTCTGTTGGGCCCTATTTGGGCCTTCACAACCGGATCCGCCCTTTTTGAGCTTTGTGAGTTGGCCTGGTCTTGAGATATTTGATCCTTGCTATGGATGATCTCTGCCATGTGTATGGTTGTGATGGCAGTCTTATTTGATGTATCATCAACTTCAATTCTAGCATACATACAAAATGAACTCTTCCAACAAATAAAATGGAGGCTCGTAAGCTGCGAACATAGCAGAACGGTACACGCTGATAAGTGACAGACTGTATAGAAGATCTGCCACAGGTCTGTTGCTAAGATGCCCGTCACCCGGTGATGCCAACTATGTTCTTCAAAAGATTCATTTAAGCATATGTGGAAATCATCGGGGAGGCAGAACACTGGCTCACAAAGCCCTAACATTTGGGTATTACTGGTCGACAATGCAAAACGATGCCAACGAACTTGTTCGGTTGTGTGATAAATGTTGACGATTTGCTCCCTACACATACATGTCAGGTCAGAGCATGATCCCGATGAGTAGTCTGTGGCCATTTGCACAATGGGGAATGAATATTGTACGTCCACTTTTACTCTCCGACAAAAATAAGTACCTCCTTGTAGCAGTCGATTACTCCACCAAATGGGTAGAAGTAGAATCAATGTCGAAAAAATGAGAATCTTATATCAAAAACTTTGTATGGAAAGAAATGGCAGATTCAAAATCCCCAAAACTATTGTCATCGACAATGAGTTCCAATTCGAAGGGGAAAATGTCAAGAAGTTATGTGACAAACAGAAGTCACCAACCGAACAATCCTGGAGGCCATCAAGAAAAACCTTGAAGCCGCAAAAGGATTATAGGTAGTCAAATTGTAGAAATGTCCCCCTTCATTACGTTATGCATGCTTGAGTCATGTACGGAGTTAATTACTCTTATTATATAAGGTAAATGAGAAAAAAAAAAAGAAGGTACATACGAAAAACCCTACAACTATACTCTGTCCAAATTCATTTTCTTCCTTTACTGACTTGAGCATCAGAGTGCCTTCGGCTACCAACAAGGTGGTATTTGGCAATCTAACCTATTTTGTAGGTCAGATATCAAGGAGAATAGATTTGGACGCATCAGAAATCACAACAAAAAGAATTGCATGATGATTTTATTATGTATCACCAACGTACAAATACGAAATTGGAACATATGGTGCTCGATTTTCATCATACAAATACGAAATTAGTTTGTTATGTATCACTCTCGTTGATTATTCTTTCATTCTCATGCAATCTTGTACCATGCTTCATCTACAAGCACTCCATCCGCGATTTTATAGTGTTTGGGGGCTTTTGCAAACATGATTTTGCAAGGTTGAGATGTTATGGTTAAGAAAGAGGACATTGTGGTTTTCAAATGAGGATGTTGGAGTTTTTTCTTCAAGTCGTTCCTTTTGGAAAAAAAAACTCTATTGTGGCTCAATATTTTGTAATCAAATCGTGTACTCAATGACATGATTGCATGTGTATCTCACAATAAAATATTGTAATATAGAATGCTATTATGATGATGACACATATATTGCTACGTCATCGAGTACATTTTTTAAGTACAAAAATTGAGTCAAAGTAAAAGTATTCTTCCATTTGGTAAAACACTCAATGTGAGGTAACTCAATTTCACATGGTGTGTTTTTTAGAGGGGATGAGGGTTTTGTATTCTTGTACGAATGTTACACGAGTTACAAACCAAAATTGTAGTCTTGCAACATATGGTGTGTTTGAGTCAAATTGTGATTTTTTAATCATATCACAAAACTAAATGAAGATACTATAAACTTTCATTTTTTTTTATCGAAAATGGTATGCACAATTTAACTCCCTTACTAGAGGCACGTCTCTTGGTGATTGCATAATTTACTATACAAGCATATAGTAGATCAATTTCTAACCAAACATTTACTACATTTTGTACTTTCTAAGATTACTAACAATTGATTTTCTCATATTTGAATTTTTAATGGATATTCAATCAATTAACTATGTTATCAATCACAAAGTTCGGAAAATAAAGATTACCATATAGGTTTACGTGGAAACCTCTTAAGAGGAAGGAAAAAAAACACGGCGATAGCAAAATCAATTACTAAGATGTTATATACAAGTTCAAAATGTTAACCACAACTTGGATTTATATTCACAATCCTTCTCATTGTCAATTTCAGCTATCCAGCCATTACATCACCAAGAATCCTCAAGGTCTTGAATCACCAAAATCCACCGAATCTAAACTCTAGAATTCACCAAAGCAAACACTTCAGAATCCACCGAAACAATATCAACAAATTATAGAATTTGTATATTTGATGGCTTAACAAAACATCAATTGAAGAATTAAGATTGAAAAAGTTTAAGAGTTTTTCTTCTTTTTTAAAGGCTTTATCTAACTACGGAAAACAACATCTCACAATAGTTTTTCACTAATCATTTTTCAAATGGGAGAAAGATTTGTGTTTGTAAAAGCTTGTATTTATAAACTACAAAACATTGTCAAATTTAGAAACCAGTTGTAACAATTTTAGAAACTCAAAACTCCTTTTTGAAACAAAAAAATTTAATTTTATAAATATGAAAAATTTCCAAAATCAAATTTGTAACTTTTTTTTCATTTTAACAAAATAATTATTAAAACTATTTTCTTAAAATAGTAAAAGATTATTTGAGTTTTCGTTAGGCCTGCTCGATATACGTAATTTACGAATCTTTGTATCTAAAGACAGTGATCTTTATATCTTGCATAATATATGGTGTATATATTTTTTTAATTTCTTGATATTTTACAATATTTCAGTAGTTTGACTAGATTTGACCATTTGAGCCATTTAGTTTGGGCTCTGATTCGAAAAATGATTATTTTTCTAAAGAAAAATGAGAAGGGGTCAAACCGATTTAAATCCTAGTAAGAATACTAGATTTTTGTCAAAATATTTTGAACACAATCACGCTATTTGTGTTAGAACGTAAGTTCGAATTAAATAGTTCAGGGTGTGTTTTAATTTCGGAAGTGGTTTCGAACCACGCCCCTTGTAGGTTTCTAAATTTTTTCTTTTTCTTTTTCTATTTTTTTCCTTTCTCCAACAGGGTCATTCTCCACCCAATTTTATTTTCGATTCTCCATTTTCTATCTTCGATTTCTTGGATTCTTATCTATGAAATTTTGAGTTCATATAGTCAAACTCTTCATCTTCTTGAGGGCTTCACATCTCATCCATACTTTTCGTTTTTTTGGATGATTTCTTGAGATTTGGCTCCCATTCATGGTGGGTGTTTCTTCACTCTTTCTCAAATCTATTCAAATTTGTGGATTTTTGTATCTAGTTCCTTTGTAAGAACTATCTATCTCTACGATGCAGTCATTTTGACATTGAATTTAGCCTCACAGTCCTTTGCTCTGATACCAATTAAATTTTTGAGATTGATTTCTTAATAGATATTCAAATGAATATGTTATCAATCACAAAGTATTGAAAAAATAATTAAAACAAAGATTTACGTAGAAACCTCTTAAGAGGAAAAAACCACAGATCGAGAGCTACATCCACTAATGAAAAAAGTTAAGTACAAATTCAAAACGTTATGTATAATCAAAATCCACAATCTTTCTCATTGTCGTCTTTAGCTATCCAGCCTTACACCACTAAGAATCCTCAAGGACTTAACTCACAACTTTGCTCCTCTACAATCATTAATTTTGAATTTACATTTTGGAATCCTCCAAAGCATATACTTCAGAATCCGCCGAAGCAATATCAACAAGTTGTAAAATTTGTATATTGGAAGGCTTAATCAAGACATTCTTTGAATAATTAATATAGAAAAATTTTAAGTGTTTTTCTTCATCTTCAAAGGCTTTTTCTAACTATGGAAAATATATCTCATAAAAGTTTTTCACTAGTCAATTTTCAAACATGGAAAAGATATGTGTTTGTTTTCCAAAATACTTGTATGTATAAACTACACAACATTGTCAAAGTTGGAAACCAATTGGAAAAATTTTATAAACTTTGAAACAAAAAAAATCAACTTTAGAAACATGAAAGTTTTCCGAAATAAAATTTGTAAAATTTTGTTATTTTAAAAAAAAATATATTAAACTGTTTTCTTAAAATAGCAAAAATATTTCTTGTAAAATCTTTGAGTTTTCATTAAGCTTTCTTGATATATGTAATTTACATGATATTTATATCTGAAGGCTCTGATCATTGTATATTTCTTTGAATATCTATTTAAAAAAAATTGATTCTATGTAATATTTTAACAGTTTGACTAGATTTTACCATTTTTAGCAATTTGGTTTGGACCCTGATTCGAATTTAGAGTGATTAGTTTTCAAAAAAACATGGGACGCGGTTCGATAGGTTTGAACCCTGGTTTGAACACAAAACAATAACTTTTTGTCAAAAAGTTTTGAGTGCAATTGTGTTCACTATGTTAGAACGTTGGTTCGAACCAAACAATTTTTAGCTAGAGTTGCTTTAGCTCGTGTTGAGCATGACAATTCTTATTAAATAATAGAGGTAAAAAAAATGTATGAGATGGAGTCTAAATCACATGAAAGATATGGAAAATGATTTTTAAGACCTACTTTTTCACAAATTAGACCATTTAGGTACTATACTTATGGTAATTACTTTATAAGCCTACTTTTATATTTTTGTGACCAAGAAAGCCAATTTTATGAACTACAGTTAACTTATAAAACAAAAACACATATTTGCCCTTTTGTACCCTTCAAAACCTAATTAGTAACTAATTACTCTTTCTTCCTTTCTTTCTCACTCACGTTAGGTTTTTTCCCACAGTCATTATTATTATTTTTTGTTTGTTAATAACACATCGCATGAGTGATTAGTTGATTGAAAAATATATTGTTGTCCATATAAACTACATTGATTGAAAAAAACATAAAGTCCATGATATTGTCATATAACTTGAAAGAAAGAGTAATAATTATAAGTTAATTATGTTTTTAATTTGTTTATGAAGAGTACAGACATCATATAACTTTATGGTTAATAAAAGAGTCATTGTTGGTCATAAAAGTATAAAGTAGTCACATATTAGCCATTACATCAACTACGGTATCTATATGGTCTATTTTGTGAAAAAGTAGGCATTAAAAGTCATTTTATATGAAAAAAAGGGGAGAAACTTGTATTTTTGAATAGACATAAATGAGATAGTTTAGTGGTTGAAATTAGTCATAGACATGTTTATGTGGAGAGACTTCGAAGTTTTTCAATTGTGTTAGTTTTGGAAAAAAAAATGTGAAATATGGGGGGAAATTTTAAGATACAGATTTAACTTTTAGAGATCTTAGTAATTTTTAGTTTAAATAGGCTAAAACACCAATACAATGTTGGTAAATTATTTTTAATGATCTTATCATGTTATCAATGATGTGGCGTTGAGGTGGCTCTCTCTATGGAGAATAAGCCAAGTATGAGATATATTGTTGTTGGCCACTTTAATAGAATAGTAAGAGTATTTAGATCTAGTATTGAGGTTATGTAAACCCATTCTGAATCCCTATGTAACTATCCATCAATTGATTTTCCGTTTTCATTTAAATCTACCTCCTAGGAATATGCCTAGCCTTACACAAATCAAAATGGGAAAGCAGACCTATAAAGCTCATAATTCTCCTCAAGGAGATATTGGAGATCAGTGTTATTGCCTGTTACGCTAAACTAGACATTTATTATGTCTTGTTCTTCAATCCATGTCAATGTTATTTTCACTTACAATATGATTGTTGCTACATGGTTGTGTACAATTTAAGGTGGATATCACTAAAGAAATTCAACATTAGCAACCATCCTAGCATATTGACAATGAATCCATCCTGGCAACTTGAATTTGTTAAATCACATTTGTGGGTATTAAATCTGGTATCTCCTCAATACCACCACATGAGAGTTGAACTGGATACACAACGACATCAAAAGGTGAAAAGTTGGTAGGATGAGTTGGTTGGGCCTGTAAGCTAAATGAATCTTGGCACATCCCACTAGCAAGATATTTATGGTGGATAAATGTCACCTAAGATATTTAGTTAGATATTTGAGGGAATGAGATATTGAATGTAAAATAGGAAATTTCCTAAGGTGAGAATTCGTACACCGGCTAGAGATTATTCGTAGTAACTTTTCTTCTATTCTTGTTCATCATACCGTCTAATCATGTTTCGAGAACCTTTACATCTTCTACAACATTTTCATGTAACTGAATATTGTTGACAACAGTGTAGACTTTGATCTTCTTGATAAGCATGTTGGCTTCTCTTCTGATCGTTTCAGCACCGATTCTTCTCAAGTAGCATAATACTGTAGATGTATGCAAGAATTTTGATTTCATGAATTTTACACGAAATTTTCATTTTTTTTGAAATTACGAAAATAAAAACGGTGAAAGAATAAATTACATTTTTCAAAAAATTTCGAGTTTTTTTGTAAATTTCGGGGGGGGGGGGGGGGGGGGGGGTTCGTAAATTTAGTTTTCATAAAAGTACAAAAAAAAAAAAAACTAAAAATTACATTTTTTGAAATATTTTGGGATTTTTCGTAAATTTTGAGTTTTTTTCTTCTAGTTATCACTTATTCTAATTATCTATTATTTTTAAACCACCCCCTAATTTTCTAATTAATATTTGTTCAACTTATATATTGATTTTTGAAACTAACATTGATTTTCTAATTATAGGTATTTTGTTTTCATTTAATGTGTTTAATACATTTATTTACTTACATCTTATTTTTCACATATTTAATATACTCTCGAAATTCATTATTTATATTTCATTTATCCTTGAAATTTTCACGTTTTTTCTTTAATCACCGAAATGTTTCTTGAAATATCTCAGTAAATTAAGGGACCGAAATTAACTCGAAAAAAAGAAATCACAATCCTTGGGTGAATGGTGGTTCCTTTTCAGATTAGTTGCAAAAGAAAGAAAAAAGGTGTTTATTTACGATATTGACATTGAAGCTGTGGAATCGGGCGAGGGTATTGCAACTCGACCTTGCGAGCCTGCTTTGAATTGGTTAGTTTATGTCGAGATGAGCAAATCGAATAAGACATATCAGAGACGACAAGATGTAGAATCTATTATAGATTGGGTATTTTTGCAGTTGGCAATGACGTTTGAGCAATCGGCCTCGACACATAGAAGTTGAGCAATCGGCCATGAATTGTCTCTGTGGAAAGTGGGAGAGATTGGCCTAGCAAGGTAAAGCTTTTATTTACTTTGTTCGGTAGGTGAGAAGTCTGTGAGACTTTTTTACGCAATGGGGTTTATTTACATGCATCTAATAGTAGTTTACTTGTAAGTTGCCTCATTACCGTGAGTGGTAATAAATGGATCCAGAGTACATGTTTTTACTAGTACTTTTAGGAAAGGCAACTCCACACCATCATTTCCTCTCTCTCACACCACCTACTTTCTTTCTCTCACCACCATACTTTCTCACACCACCTATTTAAATAAAAACCATCCATTGTTTTTCCTCACCATTCAAATCGACAACAGTTCCTCCCTCCCCGTTCGAAATCTCTTGCAAATCTCCCCCCTCTCCCTCAAAAACTCTCAAAATCCCCCTAAAAGTCGAAACCCTTAAACCCAAATTCAATAAATATGCATAACTTAACATAACAGAGAAACCCAAACTCAAAACGAAAAAAATGCAAAACAGGGTAACTTTCGACCAATTTAAACACTCAACTGATACTGATTCTCAACCTCATCAAAACACAAAGTTGTACTACTATGATTTATCTAATAAACACAAATTGAATCACTTCAAAAGGTTTTGAAATGAACAAGTCATGGTCATTTACTAAAGTCGCGCAAATTTGTCTCGCAATAAAAGCGGGATAGAGTTCCTGACTTTCGACCAACTTATGTGCTTGATCGAGACTGGTTCTCAAGTTGATCAAAACAAAAAAGTTGTATTACTCTGATTTATCTAATAAACAAAACTTGAATCACTTGAAAATGTTTTGAAATGAGCAAGTTATGGTCATTATATTTAGTCCCGCAAATCTGTCCCAAAAAATTTATGTTTGCAGAATTCACTGCAAACATTTTGGGATAACCAGCAGTGTCCCGTGCGAAATGCAAAGCACAATGCTGGGATTTTGGGATAACCTGTAGTGTCCCGTGCGAGACACAGAGCACAATGCAGGTTATCCCAAATTCCCCGCAGTGAACTCTGCGAACAGAAATTGTTTCGGACAGATTTGCTTGACTTTAGTAAAATAACCATAACTTGCTCATTTAAAAACATTTTCAAGTGATTCAAGTTGAGTTTATTAGATAACTCAAATTACTACAACTTTTGTGTTTTGATAAACTTGAGAATCGGCCTCGATCAAATATATAAGTTGGCCGAAAGTCATGAACACTATCTCGTTTTTATTGTGAGGCAGATTTGTGCGACTTTAGTAAAATGACCATAACTTGCTCATTTCCAAACATTTTCAAGTGATTCAAGTTATGTTTATTAGATGACTAAGAATACTATAATATTTTTGCTTTATCAACTTGAGAATCGGTCTCGATCGAGCACATGAGTTGGTTGAAAGTCAGGAACACTATCCCGTTTTCATTACGAGACAGATTTGCGCGACTTTAGTAAAATGACCATAACTTGCTCATTTCAAAAAAAATTTAGGTGATTCAAGTTTTGTTTATTATATAACTCATAGTACTATAACTTTTGTATTTTGATGAGCTTAAGAATCGGTCTCAATTGAGGGTTTAAACTGGTCGAAAATTAACCTATTTTGCATTTTTGAGTTTCTCTGTTATGCATATTTATTGGTGGTGTGAAAAAGTAAAAAAAAAAAAACAAAAAAACAAAAAAAACTCAATGGTGGTCTGAGAAAGAAGATATGGTGATGTGGAGTAGTCGTTGCCTTTAGGAAATTGGGCCAATGCTTGGAGTTGTCCATTAGTTGCAGGGGAATTAGCTTGCAATTCTTAATTCTGTTTTTAGCCCATTTAATTTGTGGCCCCATACAAAAAATTTATTCTTTTTAATATATGTGCAATTAGTAAAAGGCCAGCCCTATTTGACACCACCAAATCTATTGTCCCACACCACCATGTCCCACTTTTATTTTCCATACCACCATTATAAAACTAATAAATAATAAAAATCCCACCACAAACACTTTTTAAATTTCCACTATTTTGATTCCAGCAAACAAAAAATGGGAGCTAAAAATGATCTTCCTTTATTTAATAACAAACAACACACCCCAAAACCCTTTTTTTACTTCCCAATACCCCCAAACCCCCAGGTATCTTCACTACCCCACTTTTTCCCTCTGCAACTTACTTTCTCTTCTTCAAAGAAAAGCAAAGTAGCACAAGACGAAGGTCAGGTAAGGTGAGATTTTCTTCATATCTAGTAATTTGATGGATCAAAAACACCAATCCTTCCTTCTAAATCTCAGGTAATCTCTCCCTTCAATATGCTCGCTTGTTTTTGGGATGCTCTATTTTTTTTTTCAGGGTTTGTTTTGTGATTCACAAGTGATTCAAGAGCTGAAGGAATGGGGCATTGCCTTACCAATAACAGCGATGAATTGTGTTGTGTACATTCAAGTTCCGTTTTCTTGCCTTAACAGAAAGGTGATGAAGAATGGGTATGGGGTACGTTGCTCACCACTTGAGTCGCTGGTTGCATCAAACTTTTTCTCTTCATCTTATCTTTCTTTTTTTCTTTTCCATTGCCTTCGCGACGGCCACTGCGAGGATGGGTTCCCCACTCGCGGCGGCTTCTGGGAGGGCAAAAAAATTTGGCCCTCGCACAACCTCCAGCGAACGGAGAACTCATCCTCACCGAGATTTCTGCGCGTGAGGGTTCTCTGTTTGCACGAGGCTGTGTGAGGGCCAAATTTTTTTCCCTCGTAGTGGCCGCTGCGATGGCGATGGAAAAAAAAGCAGATAAGAGGAGGAGGAAATGGCGAGGCGTGGTGGTGCATCAGGGCGGAGAGGCATGGTGAGCTTGGAGGTTTTAGTGAGTATGGCGATGGGGTGAGCAGAGTTGTCTCCACTGTGGGATTTGTTTTCTTCAAAGTAGACAAATAACAGAGAGGAGAAGAAGAAGAAGAAGAGGGGCGGGGTGGTCGTTGGGTCTGTAGGTGGGGTTGGTGGCTTTTGTTTTTATTTTTTTTATTTGTTGAAACCTAGAAGAGAAAAGATGTTTAAAAAGTATCTGTGGTGGGTTTTTTTTTTAGTTATTATAATGCTGGTGTGGGAAATAAAAGTAGGATTGGGTGGTGTGGGAGAACACATTTGGTGGTGTCAAATAGGGTTGCCTTAGTAAAATTGCAAGTTTAAACACTTTCATTCCGAATTATGTATGTTTCACACAATTCGCATGATTATTTGTATTTATCATGTGTGATGAAGTATTGAGCAAGATTTTGCATTACACATTTTAGCATTGTATATTTCTATGAACTAGACAAAGTTGGGAGGCAAGGGAATACCTCCTACTTAGTGGAATATGAGACATGGACCGAGGGAGGTTCATTCTTTAATTTATTTTTTTATTTTTTTTGTTAAAAGCATATAGTATATAAAACTAATTAAAGTACATAACTGTTGGGCTGCTATAACAGCGAGGTTATGAGCTTCAAAATTAAGGCATCTACAAATAAATTTACATAACCAAAAGTTAAGAAGAGAAATAAGTCTATGTATGTTGCTAATGAGTGGTTGCTACACCCAGTCCATGGTCGTTCTAGGTTGTCGCTGATCATCATGTAGAATAGAGTGAAGCGTCCATGAGTCTCCTATCAAAAAACTTGTTCTCCACTGCTTAGCTTAGATAAGAAGAAGAGTCACTTCAGTTGCATGGCACTCCGTCATGATACTATCCATCACCTTCCCTGTGATCGGATAGGCAACCCGTGCTAGCACCTCACCATGCATGTTGATTACAAAAACTATGACTGCTCTTTGTTGAGATTGGGCCAAAAAACTAGCATCGTATGTGACCAATATCAAGTATGGATCCAGGGAATGAGGAATAGGTTTGAGCAGTAAGGATCTAAGGTTAAGTCTGTGACATCTAGCTGAATGGATTCGGGCCCATACAATGCAATCCAGGTAGTGGCTATCTTAGTGTGGGGACCAATAGGAGATGTCAAGGAGGAACCAGAATTAGCCCGAGTGTCAATGACAGTTGTTTGAAGGACATGATGAATAAAGACTGGATCGTTAACGTCTGTAGAGGTAAAGGCCCCCAAATGACATGTGTGATTGGAATTTGTAGAAAACCATTGGTGTCTCCAAACAGACCAGGTACTCTGAAAAGATATTCTAAACTTCTGAGCGTTGAATTTGGTCTTTTGGAAGATGCAGTTGTTACGAGTCTACCATATGGTTAGAATGAAAGCTACAAACTGAGAGAACATTTCCTCTTTAGACTCAGGGTGGGTCTTCGCAGTATCCCACGTGAACTTTAGGAATAGGGAGGTATTGTGCACCCCAAAGTTATCATTGAGTTAGTCGATAGAGATGGACGAGAGAAACCAAAGTTGGTGTATGTTTGGACAGAAAAAGAACATATGAGTAACATCTTCTGTGTGACTGTGGCAAAAAATACAATAATCCTCTAAAGGTGTGTGCATACGGGACAAATTGGTCATGGTGGGGAGTATATTTTGACTGAGTTTTCAAAGTAGAAATAGGGCAGACGGAGGCGCCTTGGTTCTCCACATATCTCTTAGCATCTTAGCATCCGTACTGAGAGAAGGAGAAAGGGATGTGGAACATTCAGATTGTTCCAGAGTGAAAACCTTGGTAGCGTTTTTAAAGTGAAGAGTCATTTTTTATCCGGGAGCCAGATCAGAGTGTAAGGACAATCTGAGTGTCGGATTAGGATCTCCTGAATGTCACTAGTCAGCATTGAAGATGGAACTGATGAGACTATCATTCCATTGGGAGGGTTGATCAGTGGGAATGTTCCATAACTCTGGGATTCTGTGAGGCAATTTTTGGGCTCGGGGATTAAGTAAACAGTCGGTCAGAAGTAATCATGGCTTAACCCACAAAGGTCGATATTGTCTCTCGACGATTTGAGATAGCGCTTCATTTTTTCAAGCGCAGTGATATTGCTTCTCCAAGCAAAGGATACTAAGGATGGAGGTTTGGAGATTTGAAAGAGGCTTTTGTTGTTAAAATAAAGTGTTTTAAGTTGGGTAACACGAGCGTTGTGGGGGAAGAGATGGCTTGTCCTATACTTCTTGCCATTAGGGCCAAGTTCTTATTCCTCATTGAGAAGACATTCAGGCAACCCAGGTGTCGAGGCTTAGTGATTCAATCCCAAGTACACATGTGTCTAGCTCTACTATCAGAAGTCCCGTTCCACCAGAAATTGCGAGCAAGAACATCAATTTTGGTAGTGATCGAGATGGGAAGAAATAAAGTTTGCATATTGTATACCAGAATCGAGTTAAGGGCAACTTTATCATAACTGTTCTGCCCGCTTGAGAAAGCACTTTGGATCTCTAGCTAGAGAGCTTGATCATTGCTTTTATCAATAATGAATTGGAAATCATTGGCCTTTTTATTTGACATGAGCATAGGCGATCCAAGAAATTTGTCCTTAGGGTTGTAGAACTTTGATCCCAGTATCCTATTGATCATTTTCACATGTTTCGGATGGACATTAGAGTTGTAGTACACCGAGGATTTGTCAAAATTAACCCCTTGACCCAAAACAAGACAATATTTTTGAAGAATATCTATAACCGAGTGGGCTCCAACAAGGGATGCTCGACAAAAAAACATGAGATCATCTACATAAAACAGGTGACTAAGATAGGGGGAGTGGCGTTTGATCTTGATGCCTTTGATGAGCCCATCAGCTTCCGCTTGGGCAAGAACTCAGGATAAAGCTTCAACAACCACAATGAAAAGATACGGAGACAAGGGGTCCCCTTGCTGAATGCCCCTAGAGGGCTTGATGGAAGAAAGGGGTGAGCTGTTAAGAATGACCCGAAGGAAAGTGGTGCAGATGCATTGCTCAATGAGTTGAATCCATTCTTCAGAAAACCCTAGTTGCTAGAAAGACCATTCAACTCTATCATAGGCCTTAGCCATATCAATTTTTATGGTCATCTAACCTTGTTTTTCCTTTGAATGCTTCATTTGAAAAAAAGTCTCATGAGCGAAACTGACATTATCTGCAATAGATCGCTCTGGATGGAAGGCTCATTTGTTGGGGGAGATGATGTTATCTAAAAGTGGTTTCATGCGTTTTCGACGAAGCAGCGTAGAGAGATGGAAGAACTTAGTATTTTTATCTCTCTTCCTGAGCCAGGAACGACCAGACTTGTATTTCCAAAAAAAATATTCTCTAACCAGGAGTTTCTAGAGCCGGTTCTCCAAAGAGGCAATAGCCAAAACATTTCAAGTGGAGGGATGTTCATTTTGGATAGCATCAAGGGCTTTATGAGTCTCTTGGATGCATAATTGAATATTCTTGAACTCATTTTGATTCCACCTAAACAAACAATAGCTTAAAATTTTGGTTTTGATATGAAAGTTTTGATCAGGGTTGTGGTGGCACCTTGGAGCCCAGAAAGAGTCAACCAATTTCCTCCAATGAGGGTCTCTAGTCCACATTTGGAAAATTTTGAAAGGCTTTGGACCATTAGAAATATTGATAACTAGTTGCAGAGAAATAGTACGATGATCCGAGGTGGAAGTATGAATAGTACGGATCGTGGCTGAAGAAAACATATTTACCCAGTCAGTGGTCACCAAGATGCGATCCAGTTTGGCCTTAATCTCATTTATGTCTTTACGTTTGTTATTCCAAGTGAATTGGGAGTCAGTGAGAGGAAAATCAAGAATATTGTGGTTATCTATGAAAGTGCGAAGGTGGCTAAGGGAAGAGATAGTAGGCCAAACTGGATTGAGTTTACATATTATCCCAAAAAGGAACCCTAAGAGATGGATTGAGTTTACCATACATGAAAGTAACAGATCAAGGATATAAAGCAAAGTAATCATGAATAATACAATTAAAATAATATTTATAAAATGAAATGATGATAAGAAAGATACCTTTTTTTTCTAGAAAAGTGCAATACCTTCTTTCCATAACAATGCAATGTCGTTTGATTGACCGGTCACTGCTACTGAGACTTCGTGTTTGAATCTGAGTCTCCGACATATGCGATCCATATGTGCAGAGGTGGCTTTGGTTTTTGAAAGAACAAGATATCGAGATTGGACTGATGAGAGAGGGTCTTTAGATTACAAATCTCTCAGGGAGACCCTGTGCCCATTGCGTTCCATGAAAGAATCATATTAACTTAGGCGGCCCTTCGTGGCGGTCGCCATTTCCTGCGAAGTCTTTTCATCAGCTTGAGTATATTCTTGAAGATTATGAGCAAGCTTTTTCCAAAATAATATAATCCTTCAAAATTTCCTCCCAGGATTCATCATATCGATATGTACTTTGATTTTCTGACTGAATGTATTGATCGTTATAAACCTTGAGGTGTGAGACATTCCTTGGTGTGCTTATCCCCATAATAAAATTAAGGTTTGAAAGCCATTGATCTGAAAAGAGGAAGTGCCCAGTCTGAACAGATGACCCCTACCTTGTAAATGTGACCCAGCCTATGAGATTAACCGCACTTTCCCTCTTTGTAGATGTCGTGGAACATACTTTGTCTGAAGCCTTTAGAGATGATGGCATAGTAGCAGTTGATAAAGATGATTTAGAGGCGGACTGGATGAACGCCATCACGACCGTCAGCAGAACTGATGAGTTTGGCGTCATAAAACTCTAGGTAATATTATGAAATTTAAATATATGGTGTATTTGTTAATTATTTTGGTATGATACAATCTCTGTCATTAAAATGTATGATGTAATAATTAAGTATGCTTATATATGTTTTGGATCATCTGCAATGGATGGTTCCTCTAGCTTCTCACAATCATTTTCTTGTTTTTAAGTCGAGTTTATTATCGTAGCACCATAATGCTTGTTTGTTTGTTTATTTATTTATTTATTTTGAACCAACGTCATAGTTGGTAGAAGGCATGGAGGTGGCCGGTATTAGGCACCTCTTAGGTCGGAATGTTCTCGAGTTCATAGAATGTTGAAGGGTGACCGATATCGGGCACCTCTCAAATCGGGATGTTCCCGAGTTTATTGAATGAGGGAGGGTGATCGGTATTAGGCACCTCCCAAGTTGGAGTGTTCTCAAGTTCATAAAATGAGAGAGGTGATCAAACACCTTATTTTTATATATCTGCATTTAATTAGAAAGGATTTTACTTATTTGGTTTAAAACTTGAACAACAAGAGATCGTGTGCTCAGCCAAGTACTTGAGATAATATCATATTGTTATCAAACTTGGGGGTTGTTTGTGCTATTGGTAAAAAAGTTGTTCTTAAAAACTACCACAATACAAGTACAATGTAATACATAACTAGGATAATAACTTTTTGTACACCTGGGGTTGTTGGGGCCATAAGAGGCACGTGCCCAACCCTCTTCTCAGCTTACAGAGGCAGCGACTTAGCCCTCTCCAGATACCATGCAAAACGAGAGCTTAACTTTGCCTTATCATCGCGGAGAAATAGGCACAACCTTCTCCCAGATACGAGAGCTCAACTCCACTTTATCATCTTGGAGATTGTGGGCTCAACCCTCTCCCAAATACGAGAGCTCAACCCTCTCCCAAAGACAAGAGTTCAACTCCATCTTATCATCTCGGAGACAACGATCTTAACCTTCTTCCAAAGGCAAGAGCTCAACTCCACCTTATCATATTGGAGAAAGTGGGCTCAGCTCGCTCCCAAAGACATGAGCTCAGATCCATCTAATCATCTTGGAGACAGTGAGCTCAACCCTTTTCAAAGACGATAGCACAACTCCATCTTATCTTCTCGGAGATGGTGGGCTCAACCCTTTCCGAAAGATGAGATCTCAGCTCTATCTCATCATCTTATAGACATGGGTTCATCCCTCTCCCTAAATCAATCAAGACAAAAGCTCAGCTCCATCATATCATCTTGGAGATACGGCTCCATCTTATCTTCTCAAGACAAGGGCTCATCCCTCTCCCCAAAATGAGAAAACTCAACTCCATCCTATCATCTTGGTTGAGATATACTTGGAAATATTTGGGGAGAATTGATTTTTATATTTTTCTAGTTGGGTTGAGTGTCCTATCAGCACATCTGTGCTCGGCTGATATGCACTTGCAATTTTTTATGGGATTTCAATTTTTCTTCCCTAATTTGGCTGAAACCCATATCAACATATCTTAGCCGAGCTGAGATATACTTACTCTCTATAAGATTCACTTTTTAAGAAATAAATACAAAGAAGATTATCAATATATGTTTGATTTACTTTTCAAGAAATTGTATCAAGAAAACTCTATTAGTCTACCCCAGCTCGGATGAGGTACACCGAGAAAAAGTTGTGGGAGGTTGAATACCTTATTAGTCTACCACAACTCGATTAAGTTTAACTGGGAAAAAGTTTGTAGGGAATTCAAGTCGTCATCCCTACAAAGGCTGGTTGTCTTATTAATAATCTACCTCAGGTTGGCTGATATATACTTAGACAACTTTTGTAGGGAATTGAAATCATTTGCCTTACAAACTTAACATTTGGCAAAAATTAACATGTTATTTCTTAGCCACCCAACTTTTGTAGGGAATTATTTTTTATTTTTTATTTTTTATTTTTTATTTTTTATTTTTTATTTTTTATTTTTTATTTTTTATTTTTATTTTTATTTTTTTGTTTGTTTTTTTAAATTGGGTCGTTGACCCTTTTTATTTCAGTTGATGTTTTTCCAAGTCAAAGGAGATAATGAGCTCAACTCGCTCTTTATTAGCAAGAGGCAGTAAACTGGACTTAGTTAAATTGATGATCTAAGAGATCTAGTGAGATTTTGTTCCAAGAGACCTAGTGAGATTTTCATAATTGTCAGGACTCATAATTATGTATAAGAAAAGTTTTTAAGCCGTCAAGTAATTGTCAAGTAAGATTTTTCAAAGCTTTAAAGTTAATATCGTTGGCAAAAGATATAGACAAGTTTTCGACATTTAGTGTTCGAGAGTTAGTACTCTATAGTTGTTCTCGACAGTCACTGCTCGACACTCAGTCTTCAATCCACTTGTGCTTGACACTTAGTATTTGTTATACTTGCTCTCGGCGATCTCCACAGTCTACAATACTCCACATGCTCTTGACAACGTATTAATATTTGACAGTCAGCCTTTGATAATATTTAAGTCTTCGACTTCGATAGATTGTTTGATATGTTCTCAGCATGAGAATCGGATAGGTTCTTAGCAGTTTAATAACCTTTGGTAAGTCTACCAGACTACCAAAAAAGGGCTATGTGGGTGTACTCAATCAGGTATCCCTTGAGTACCACCACATGAGAGTTGAATTGGATATGGACTAGATACACAAAGACATCAAAAGGCGCAAAGTTGGTAGGATGAGTTCGTTGGGCCTGGAAGCTAAATGAATCTTGGCCCAGTCGGCTATCAAGATATTCAGGGTGGATTAATATCTTGCCTAAGATATTCAGTTTAGATATTTTTAAGGTGTAAAATATCTTAGTTATATAAGGGAATGAGAGATTGAATGTAAGGAAAAAAATATAAGTTCGAGAGATCATACTTGTTAAAAGAGATAAGTTATTGTGAGTTTCGAATAGACCACACAACATACATTTTATGTTTCTCAAAGACGAGTTTGTTTTGAACTAGTCAAATATTGAAAATACCGAGGCTTCTTACAATCATCATCTTGAAGTTTTCTCTTACATGCTTCTAGTTTCCAAATGTATTATAAATAAAATTTTCTCACGGATTGGGCTAATGTCTCATTTCAATAGCAAGGAGGGTAAGTTATACGATTGAACACTATATTGCACAACTATATTTCACTTGAAGTCTCACCAATTTGCAAAATCAATAAGTACATCTTTCATTCTGAATGCGGTGCTTTTCAGTGAAATTGCTTGAACTCTAAGAAGGATTTCAATTTCTAATGAGGCTTCAATGGTTTATTCTTATTAACAATAAAGGGGATGTTTTCTCTTCTTAACCAAGATTGAGCTAAAACTTCCAGCAAACACATTAACAGTTGAGTTGTCACTAGATCAAACAACTAGATTTCAAATTATACCCATTAGCACTGCATCATTGCCAACCCTACTTGAAGGAGAAATCAAAATAATGTTAGGCACCCCAACATTACCAACCCATTAGAGCATCCACAATCACTTTCCACCAATCTCTTGCAATAGTTTCAATTGATGAATAATAGCATCCACACATGGTCAATTGATACAAATATACACAAAATCGCAAACCCTTCGCAAGCCTTCGCAAGTTCACCTCTCCGCCTTCTCAATTGCCCAAAATGATTTTGACAAAGATCGATTTTCTCCAATCTCCTCCAATCGCACAAGACGATTTCAACGGAGATTGATTTCTCCAATCGCACAATAAGATTTCGATTAGACATAGATCGATTTATGGAAGTGGTCTTACTCTCTCTCTTGCTTGTTTGCTCCTCATCAACACTCTTCAGTCTTCACAGTAGCCTGCTTCAGCTAAGCAATTGGACGGTAACATTCTTAATATTAACAGTTGTCCACCAATTGAAGCTCAGTTGATCGGACATCAACTCTCCTTTTAAGAGGTCGCAGGTTCGAGACTCACCAGTTAAGATTTTGTGAGTTTTCACCTGATTATTAGAAACACATGTGCTTCGCCGTGGATAAGCCGTCTTCATGCAAGGTGGAGACAACGGACCGGAGCGAAAGCATGTCTCCCTGCGAGATAGAGGCGACGAGGATATTAAGTGGCAACAATATTGTAGCATTCGGGCCTGGTTTGGTAAACCCTATAGGGTCAGTTATATAGCCTTCGAGCATGGATTACAACGAAGAGGATATTAAGTGGCAACAATATTGTAGCCTTCGGGCCTGGTTAGTAAACCCTATGAACATGAGAACTCGCAGAGAGTTTTTACTAAAATCCAATGTGCAACAACATTGACACAAAATATGTTTATCTTGTACTACTATTGAAACTTTGTTTTAATCATATTTATTTATTTCTTTTAATAATTAAATTATCTGTGATTTATTTTTTTGCCCCCCTTTGTCTGCAATCCTGGCTCCGCCCCTGCATCCACATACGTGATGAAAAATAACATCCACATAGATGAAGAAAAATAGTCGTTGAAGGTGGTTGAATGTGCAATTTTACTACTATAAGGAGATTATAACTTAATGGAGGTGTAGCTACAAAAATTATTTCAAACACTGTAGAATTAGGACCTCGAATGTCGATGAATTTCAAGTTACAAATGAACTAGATCAAGAGAATGGAAGAGTCATTGAAATATTCGTCAACTTCAATACACTAATCCAATTCGACGTCATGAAGTATATCAAATTTGACAACTTCACTACACTAATCATATGGTTGAAAAACAAAATGTGTATGCTTTAAGTAAAAAGAAATCCTCGCAGCAATTAGGCAAGAAGGGGAAGGAGATAATCCGGATGATGATAACATGGAAATACTAAAAGTTTCATGCCAAGAAATTACATATTCTTAAAAAACTAGAAACATGTTGACTTCAACAACAATATTTCCATGTTGACGAGATATTACATACCTGCATGCTTAAAGACGAGACATCAACCCTAAATAATAAATTATTGTCCCAGACAAGTTTTTAGAAATATTTTATTTAATCTTAAAAGTTTATTGTGACATTACATACATCTTTTTTGTCATTATTACTATGGAGAGGCAAATTTACTAAGACGGAACCTTAAAAACTTATAACTTATTACAATGTGGAGTTTACTCCTATTTATATCTTACTCAAATTGGGACCACAATTTTTTATTACTACATAGAGGTTATTCCCATATAGAGTATCACTGTAGAGATGTTTTACTATATTGAGACTAAATATGCTCTATTTAATATATGCTAGCTTGAGATTTTAGAGAAATTGGCAATTCATTAATGATATTAGAGCATTGATCCTTGAAGATCACAAGTTCAGTCTTATTGCAATCGTTGCAAGATTTTTCAAGATTTTCCTCACTCTTGAGCTAAAGGGAGTATTGAAATATTAATGCCCACTCCGGTTGTTATTGGGCCTAAATTCAGTACTCGCCACGATGTAGTCCCATGCCTCCTCTTGATATGTTATTAGATTCATCCTATCTACAAATTCGAGCTTTTAGAAAGTTTGATAATTTAAAGAGAAGTTGGCAATTTGACATGATACACCACTATAGGTGTTGGCGAGTTGGGTTCGTCGTTGTGTCTCTAAGGACTGAAAAAAAATAAAAATAAATAAATAAATAAATAAATAAAAAAGAAAAAAAAAGAAAGAGAAAGCAGATCCAACTTCTTTAGGGGCTTGCAAAATGTTTATTTACATATGCTTCAAACTTTATATCACAACAAATTCCCTTAACCTTTATTTTCTATAAACTAATAAGTTGTTATAGTTATTCATCCGTATTATAAACCAGCATGGATGGCTACCACTTTTAGAAAATTGTAATCAGATCATCACCATATAAATTCGGTTATCAAATTAACACTTTACCCTTTTTCAAGTTTCATATAAAACCAAAAACCAAATTTGAAACATTTTACTGCCACAAAAGACCCGTATATTCTTGCTGCTGCTGCTAATACTGGAGTGGATCAACTGACCAGTGTGCTAAATTGGGGCTCCTAAACCATTTGCCTCTCCCACATTTGATGCAGTTTGCAGCCATGTCCATCAACAGCTAGAAACAATGCTCACTGCAAATAAGAACAAATTCAACGCGCCACTAGGGGACCAATGAAGAACATATATACATCTTACAGATGGATTAATTTTCAGGGAAACCTAGGAACCAGTTTATGAACTGGGCAACTGGCTTGGCATCTCCAGGTGGGTATGGGAGGAATGACGCCAGATCCATGCCTGCAATGGTAGGGTAGAGTGTCTGAGGACTAGCACAGAGGAGATGCTTCCTTTCTGCTAGTTCTTCGGCTAACTCACTTTGATGATTGTCCATCAAATCCTCATTCACCACAACAATCAAAGGTCTACCCAACCGCAATGTCTCAAATATGCTTCCTGAACCTACACAACAATTTGCCAGTCTGTTAATTAGTCTTTTTTCCCATTTTTATGACGATTTGTGCCCGACACAAAGTTAGTAATAAAGACTGGGAAAAACTTGCTAAAAACACTGTTTGTGAAAACTGATTTCTCCCAAGCAACTATAAAACCAAAACCAAACTGACCCTTGCAATTGAGGTTTTGAACTTGAACATGAGTAATAAAACGGTTGCTCAGAAACTGACTTATAGTACAGATCCTCAACTGCAACAACACTTTTTTGCACTTGGTCCATCTGGGAGATGCAGTGAAGTATAATGTTTCTATTGATATTTAAAGAACTCACCGGCGGCACGCTCGCCTTTCAAAAAAAATAAAAAAACCTCAGTGGTAAAATAGTAATTTCTGTTATGAACAACAACAATCAAGCACAAACCTCAAGCAGGAAAAGCTACAACTCAATGATGTACCCTCAAAAATACTTGTCAAATTGGATGCCTCAAGATCATAGATGAGGTATAACCAAGGATTGTGATTTCGTGAAATTATGAAATTTCGCAGAAATTTTCATTTTTTGAAATTACGAAAAGAAAAAATTACATTTTTTTCGAGTGTTTTTTTGAAAATTTTGGAATTGTTTTGGAAATTTCGGGAATTTTTTATAAATTTCGTTTTTCGGTATAAATACAAAAACCAGCTACTAAGAATTACATTTTTTCGAGGAATTTTTTGAAAATTTTCGGGATTTTTTCATAAAATTTGAGTTTTTTTCTAATTATTATTTATTCTAATTATCTATTGATTTTTTTAACCAACCCCTAATTTCCTAATTATCACTTCTTAATTATAGGTATTGATTTTCTAATTGTAGGTATTTTAGTTTCATTTAATGTGTTTAATACATTTATTTACTTGCATATTATTTTTTTCACATATTTAATATACCCTCAAAATTCATTTATATTTCATATATCCTCGAAATTTTTACGGTTTTTCTTTACACACTGAAATATTTCTTAAAATCAGGAACTGAAATTAACTCGAAAAACGAAATCACAATCCTTGGATATAACAATGAAAATTAAATAGCTTTAGTTTCATTAGAGTATGCCTAGGTAGTTGAGCACAATGGCCAAAGTTCAACGTGGTTGCACCTTCTTATGCATGTGTAGACAAGTCAATTAACAGGAAAGGTCCAAATTTTTTTGTTTTTTTGCTTGACCTGAAACTGTGGATCTTAAACCAAACATTCTTAAACTGCATAGAATCCTGAGTGTGTTTTATGTGTTATCTTTGAAAATTTTGGCCATACTTCTGATTTCCTTAAAATGTGAATTTCCAAATTGCTCAGAACATTTCCAATTCCAAATTAATCAGAATTAGAAGTGGACCCAATCCCTAAAAACTGAGTAATTCAACATTGATGATCCAAAAGGTTTAATAAACTGCAATTTAGTAAGGTATATGCTAGGCGCTAGATAGAACGATTTCAATCTGCAACCACGAGCCCCATAAAGATACCCTACTAAAAAAAAAAAACAAATTACGTAGGTATTCATCAGGAAAACTGTTTACATATTTTTTATCAATCCAACAAGAACAACATTATATTGTAGAAAAGAGCTGAAGAGATTCCTGAAAGAATTCCAAAGGTTAATCTTTATAACTGAAATGACAGCCAGGAAAAAGATAAGATCATTCTATCAGACATTTCAGGTATATGCACAAGAATCAGGTTAGAGAGCATGTCTGCCATCTTCTTTGCTGAATGAATAGGTTTCTTTATCAGCAAAAGTAAAAGTCAATAGCCAAAAGGCCAAGGATGAGGATTTGCAGAACAGATGAGAACACTACAACTTTGCATAAGAGCCGTGGCTTTTCATTGCATTCATAAACAAGTAACAGTCGCACATGAATCTAGAGTTTACCTGCATGACTGATAACAAGAGAAGCTGATTTCAGGTAGTCTATGATGCTAGATGAGAAAGTGAAATAGTCCACAGAGAGGCTCCCATCTTCTCCTGCAGACTACATTTTGAAAAAATATATTAAGGTAGTGTTCAAGGGTCTGGCAAACTGGGAAAGCGAAGCAAACTGTGAAAAGACACTACAATATCATTATTATTTCCTAGGCAGATCTCATGCATGATTGAAAATTACAAAAAATTCCATGAAGTTTTTAAAACTCACAGGAAACACAGTTTCATTGCTAAGCTCCCTTCGCGTGGAAACCACTTAATAATAACATATTTACGCTAGAGCTGGGCATTTCAGACCGAACCGCGAACAGGACCATTCGGGCCGATTCGGGCCCCTTTTTAAATGTTATTTTAATATTTTGTCCTAAAAACCGGCACGGACCGAAATACTCGATTCTCATTTTCTAAACCCGCCTGTTAACCGGCCCAACCCGGGTGTTTTAAAAAACTAACTAATTTTCAATTTTCTAGGTTTCAATTCATTCACAGTTTCACACATTGGAGAAAATTAATCGACTCCATTGTCGTTCTCCCCATTCCTCTCTGTTGCGACTCCTCTTCGGTTGTCTTCCTCTTCCTTCCAACATGGTATCATCAGTGTAAACTCACTCGGAGAACGGACAACAAACTCTTTGCTTATGTTCTCCCTCTTCTCTGGGTGAGTCTGTGATGTTGAACATTGGTCGACTTTGAAAACAAACTTAAAACTCAACTAACTGGGGTGTGATAAAAGGAAATTGGAAGGTCTCTTTGAATAGGGTGTTTGGGGTTCCTTATTTAGTCCATAACCCCTTTGTCAATGGGCAACCATTGTCTTTGTATCTCTCTCCAATTGGGTTGTGGTGGTGGTGTTTTCCTTTCGTATGAGAAAAAACGAATATGATGAGAAGATATGTTCTTTGGTCACAAGCTAATGGAGTTGGATATTGGCTTTACAAAAAAAAAAAAAAATTTGACTAACTGGGTTGTTAGGCATTTTGGACCCAGACGACCCGGCCCAAAATGTTGGTTAACTTGTCTCACTTTAAAAGACTGATCCGGTCCTTGGTCTTGGGTACTCAGGTCGGTTAACCAGACTGACCCAGCCCTAATTTACACCAATCTTTCCCTTTTTAGTTACAAAATGTTCCACAAAACTGTTATTACCTCACTTAAAAATCAAGTTGGACCCCATCAGGTCATCCGCTTTCGTTGACTAGTGATCCAACCAAAATAGAAACTCAAAACCCACTGATTATAAAAATCTTGAATGAGGGTAGACGCGCTCAAATTTAGGTGGACCCAAGTGGGTCATCTTCTTGCATAAAAGGTCACAATACATCATCATAATCTGCAGACGACAAGAGGAACAGGCAGAGTACTGTGATTACTTTTTTTCCAGCCCATCATAGAATATGTACGTCCAATTCCATCAGGCAAGAAAAACTCACTCATGGGAATTAGTCAACAGTTCATTTCTCTTGTCCCTTTTACATATTGCTTGTTTGAAAATTGACTAGTGTCATTTGGGTAGTTTGCCTATCCCTCTCTCTCTCATTGAGAGTTTTTGCCAACGAAATATATTCTCCTTGATGGAACAAGATATCAAGGATGAGCACAAGATCAACAGAAAGAACAAAGAGGAGCTCGAGACCGATAGCAAGAGGTTCAAGGTTGAAGGGACTAGCAATATTGGAGTCACCATTACTGAAATCAATTTGAGAGTGAATTAGGTTGATAAAGTCTGGAAATGGTGAAGATGACGGCTAGAAGTTAGGCAAAGGATTCTTCACCAGTGTTCAAAATGGAATCAAATCATGGTGAGAGCCGAAGAACTGGTATTTGCTGGAGTTGAACAATAATACAAAAAATAGATTTTTCAAGTTGATGTTAGGGAATGGCCACTTCACACAGGTAATCTTCGTACTTAGTAGTGTTGATGGGAAGGGTTGGAAAGACTCTTCATCTAAGAACAAGCCTTGCTCATCTGGGTTCAAAGTCTCCAAATGATGAGATGCAAAATCTGGGGAGACTTCACTCTGACATGGGGGATGGTCTCATTCCATGTTCTTCACCATAGGGGAAGACTGGATGGTTGGCACAAATATGCTCCGTCAAGGGCAGGTCTGAGAGACAAGAAGGTGGTGGAGTGGAATCACACAGTTATACCAGAACGAGGGGTGTTTTGTTCAGAAGGAAAGAATAATGTTTGTCTATATTAGCATTGGGAAGATCCTGTTTTTCCCATTCACAAATATACATCTCGAGTTCAAATCAACGAGACAATCACAATTTTCCTGAACTGGTGGCACTAAGGTGGAGGAACTGTTCAACCCGAAGCTGAAGGTGAGCAGAACCATAAAGACTATTACAATAAGGGTTTGGGCAAAAACGGATGTTCAAGATGAGGAATCAACAAAATTACGGCATGTTTAAAGGTTAAAAGTGGTGTATTTTTTATTTTATTTTTTGTTTCACTAGATCCAATTCAAGCTAAACAGAATGAAAGTGAATGGTCATAGTGGTAAAAGAAGAAGGAGAAGATGCTGACACTGAGTATTTAACAAATGGGATAAAAACCCAGAATTCAATGAATTAGTAGAAATTGAAAATCAAATAAATATAACTGCGGAAGTTGAACACCAAGGCAGAGGTCCTAGCAAGAAACTCTGGCACAAGCAACTTATAGAGACCATGCCTTCTTGATTAAGCATGCATCTGATGTAGTTGTCACTCAGCTTTACTGAGTTCCTCTCTCACCATTGACATTTTTATTTCTCCCCTTATATTCTAATAAAATCTGCCTGATTAAAAAAATAATAAAGTAGAGGACCATCAGAACTACCATAGTTTTTTTCAAAGATCGGGAATATCTGCTACAGATTTCTATAACCACTTGCATTTAGCAAATGCCCCTGAAGGTTAGATAGAAGCATAGTACTTTAGCATTACTATGATCAAATTTAGCTTTGTCCAAAATGAACATGAAAGACGAAATCAAGAGCCTTTAGGTAGGTTCTGTTGGAATTTGGTTGAATTTTTATACTTAAAAAGAATGGAAGAGTTGTGGTGGAGTCATATCCATAAATATGTTTACTACACTTTTCATTGGTATTTGAAATCGAGATTAAGACCATATAATATCACTTTCATCCTGAATAAAATTAAAGAACACCATGAACCCTTGAAATTTGACAAGAAAAACTGGTCACATTCCTGTGTTTATGTATCAGATCCAATCAGAGATTCAAAAAGAGGTCTCTAAACAGCAAGAAACAGTAATTTGAATACCGAGATTTACCTGATCGTAGAGATCTTCATAATAGATTAAATTCAACAGAACAAAGAAATGTAAAACAAGTTACAATAAATACCTTTGTAGGGAGAAAGGAACCCCGACCCATTTGAATGAGAAGGTGAGTATAACCTCTCTTTGACAGCTCTTCTTTAACTTCCTGAGTATCAACTGCTTTCACAAGTGCATCAAAAGAAGTAGTTCCGACAGTCACAAAAACTGTTCTATCTGGTTTTACATCACTGTTTACCATCCCCATTTGCTCTTTCAAGTATACTTTCTTCCTATATCAAATATCCTTCATTGAGATTAATATGAAGATTCGAATGAAACTCTTCTAAACCCAGACAACAGTCTGTAATAAGTGAATAACATAACATGAAAACTATATTGAAATTTAGGAACTGTAAATTAGAGTTTGAGATACCTCCTCTGATCATAGAACACCCTAAAGGAGGCCCCCAAATATGTCTGTCCGCCTTGAACATATGAAGAAGAAAAACTGATGTCAACGATGCGAGGCCTCTAAGCCTTTCTGTGACTAGAGTTTTTAAATGACACTCTCTCTTGTAAAACTATGTGTTATTGGATATTTGATTGAAATTGAGATTGAGATAAGCGCGTTTTATATTATTGCTTTGCCTTCCTCATGTAAACCTTCGGCTTCATTGGGGATGTAATCAAAGATAGCAGATGTATTGTTCTTTTTTTAAGTAATCTTTGTTCAATTGGGATTTGGGAGAAGAAAAGGAAAGAAGTTCCAAGTAGGTCCAAGACTGATCGGTAAGTTGATCCATCCATAATATCCCATAATTTTGGGATTTGTTTCACAATCATTTTGCCAACCAATTCTCCCAAAAGCCCGAGCTATCCAGGAGAGACCAATTCTCCCAAACGCCCGAGCTGCCCAGGAGGGGTAGGTTAATTACATGGCCTAGGATCGTGACATTGTCCCACGCTTCCAAAGTCGACATCCTCGTCGGCCTACTCTATCGACACTAGCCCAATGGTAGCCCTTCTCATTTTTTTTTTCTCTTTGGGGTAGTTCCACTCACCTACCAGTATTCAACAACTTAGTTTATGCTAAATTATTTTAATTCAGCCTATAGGTCACCTCCAGGAATCGAACCTTGCCAATTGTCATAAATCAACCAATTCTTCCAGAAGCCGAGCTGTTCAAGAGGGGAAGGTTAATTACATGACCTAGGATCATTTCATCTCCAATTCCCCAATATCCAAATACCATCTATCTTTCACCTACCAAAGTATTTGAAGAAATTTCTTAAACAAGTGAAAACCATCCATCATGATCTAAATTCACTTCTACACACCCTAATAACAATTAATTTTGTACTAAGCTTTAACTAGGCTGAGATTCAAGAGGCATTTAATTGAAAAAACAAAATTATAATCAAACAATGTAATGTTATGTTATTAATTTAAAGAGAGGAGAGAAAACAACGTACCCAAAGCAGAAGCGGTGTAGAGGAGAAGGGGGAGGGTGAGGGGCTGTGAAGAGAAGTTTGGCAGTTGATGGGTGTATGGAGGGATTCGAAGTAGTGAGGTTGGAAGATCGAGTTAGGGTCTTCGATTGGGAGGATAAAGCAGACGCGCACTACTCATTCACACTTGGATTGTTGAAAATCGGTAACAGATGTATTCGATTTCTCCATTGTCTTCGGTTTCTCTCTTGTGGATCGCTTGGTGAGGGAGGGCTTGTGATTGTGAGGAAGAAGATGGACAGTTTAATTTGAGGATGGTTTGGGGTTTTCTAAATATGTCGAGGGTTTTTTAGGAAGTTGAGAATATGGACGGATATGACACAGATTATAACAGCACTGTTCCTCCCCCATGGCCATCTTCTGTAGTTATAGGTGTATAGATTAGATTAGAGTACCGTATTCTGTTTGTAAAAGCGATGGAAGACCAAAACACAAATCAACAAAGCTCTGAAGAAGAAAATGGGAAACGAATCCAAGGAGGAGCGAACGAAGAAGATGTAGACGAGAAGGTCATACTTTTGCTGGACTCCACGGATACCTATCTCACCCTCCTCGACTCTCTATCTTCAACACTTCGCCAGGTAAGATGGGTTTCTCCTCGAATTTATTTCTTTCTTTCATCTAATTTGATTTCATTATGGGTCTTCGAATTTTAGGACAACCAGATCCACTTTGTTTTGTGTTTTAACTATTGGTATTTCTCGGTGGGATTGATGAAGAGTTGATATTTGAGTTTGGGTATCTATTCATTTTTCGAAGATGTTAAATCCCAGACTCTGTTATTGCTTGTTGATTTCCTTGGTTGTTCATGTATTTATGAGCTATGGCGTATCATAAAGAGAGCGCGGTTTAAAGGAATTAGTGATAGGTGTTTGATTATTTTTCTTGCTTCAAGTGCATTGTACAAGGGAAATGGAGCTTTTTCAAGTTGAATATTTTCGTTGTGACACAAAGATGAAACCTTATCAACTACTTTTTCCTTGGGAATATGGGTGGCAATGTGTTGGATCGTGTCATAATCATGTTGTGTCACTTCATAATCCCGTGTCCAAACCCAAACACGGGATCTGACACGTCCCATCTTGACACGGTCCTGATCACTAACTCATTCGACACTTTTTATGCATACTTTCCCCATTCAAGCAATTATCCATGTCAAAGTTATTTTTTCCCTCATTTCTTTAGTTTATACTAATACTTAATAACAGTTATTAGTTGTTATAAAATTAATTAGGCTTAAGTGATAATTTAGAGTAATAAAAATAATCATAGCATATTAATACCAGTCAGGTCAGATGGGCCTAATGCCTAATGGGTCTGACACAGTTAGCTTACTAGTGTCCCGTGTCAACCGTGTTTATCCCCAAAGCCAAACACGACCTGCTAACTTAACGGATACACGATATGATTAGCAATTGTGTCACATTTCTCACATGAAAAATTATGATAAACCACAACTTTTTCAATCTTTTTCAAGTCAGCATCAGTCAATGAAAGCATCGTGATCCATGGATTCATCAAATTCAGGTTAGGATTCTCAAATTGATTGAGCTCTATGGCATGCAATATACAGTCCACCAAATCAAAATTTACATTACGATAATGGACATGTCGACTAGGTAAAAGAAATACATCAAAAGCAGTCCCATCCTCCAAATCGTCATTGGTATCCAGTATGGGATAATGCTTTTGTTGGTGAGGCTTCCTGTTACCCAAAAATAAGTTGTGGTAGTTCTTGTCAATGATATGTATGTATATTGTCTGCATCGAGGCAAGGTGTGAGGCACCATGGTCCGCCACTAGAGCCTTGGGGAGATAAACTAGGTAAGGGGTTGCCTCAGCGGAGCTTTTTTTAGAAGGTGGAGATTTGAGTGTTGTAGCCTCCACCTTAACTAGAACATGGCCCTGCGGCACTGTAACGCTGAGGCGTAGCACTTTAAAGAAAAAATAGTCTTGCAGGGTCACGGTGGATCCCCCGACAACATAGGAGATATCTAGGTGAGACCTTTAGGAAGCTACAGTTCTGGCCTTGATTGTGGCCGCCACAACCTCCACAGCAGCCTCCCGACAACCTTCAGAAGAAAAAATAACCTCTATGTCCCTGCTACCATTCCTACCTTCAGATTATGGTGGGGTTCTTGACCCCTTTGGGAAAACCAACATTAAATAACTTCATGACCGACCTTTCCCAATTGCAAAAAATCCAGTTCTTTGCACCTACGAAGGTTAATCGATCAAAGCACAATTGCCTCTATTCCCATGCATATGATGTCCCTCTCTGTTATTCCAGCCTCAGTTGCTAACTGTACCCCTTTGGGAAAACCAACATTAAATAACTTCATGACGGACCTTTCCCAATTGCAAAAAATCCAGTTCTTTGCACCCACGAAGGTTAATCGATCAAAGCACAATTGCCTCTATTCCCATGCATATGATGTCCCTCTCTGTTATTCCAGCCTCAGTTGCTAACTATATTGAAAAATGGATGAGGAGTTTCCTTTGGAGTTCCTCTCTTACCACCAGGAAGACTCATTTGCTAAACTGGAAAAAGATCTGTCAACCAAAGTCCAAGAGGGGTTTAGGCATGAAAAGGATTAGGGACTTCAATAATGCTCTCTTGCTGAAGTGGATATGGAGATTTGACAATGAAACTGATGCTTTGTGGATATAAATCACATAAGTGTGGCGCTTCTCAGTTGGATTGGTTCACCAAAGAGCCAACTTCTTCATAGGGGCGTCTTTATGGAAGGGAATTATGAAACTTAAGCACTTAGTTCATTCTAATATTTCCTTTGAGCTTACATAATGGGGCTAGAATTAACTTTTGGGACCAGAGATGGATTGGTGATAGTGATTTAAGGTATATTTGTCCGTCTACAATGCTGCCATTAACAAAGATGGGAAGGTGTGTGAATTTTGGGATAGTAATTCAAATTGCATTAACATCCAGCTGAGGAGGAATCTTAATGACTGGGAAATCCCTCAAATTTGCCAACATGCTAGCTGTTACAGCTAATATGTCTTTGGATGCAGAGGAAGACAAATGGCTATGGGATGGGAAAGGGAATGCCTTTTCAGTTAGAGAGTGGTATAAACAACTATCTACACCTATTCTCAACTCTAATCTGCAAGAGAGAATCTGCAAGCTTTATTCATTTATCTGGATGATGGAAGTCCCATCCAATCTCGGGAATGGGCTTTGATGATGATGATGGAAGTCCCATCCAGAGCTACTTTCCTTATGTGGACTGTCATTCGTGGCAGGATTCTTACAGTTGACTATTAACAGGAGAGGCATCCTTCTTTCTAGCCATTATGTCCTCTGTGAGCTTCAGGAAGGATCCATTGACCACCTGTTTATTTCTTGCCCCTTCATGCAACAGTTTTGGTAGCTGGCTTTGTCAGATTTTCACGTTTAGGGAACTCTTCCTCTTTCTTCTCTTGAGTGGATAGAGAACTGGCATTTGCCTTGCACCACCTACTAATCTCTCCCTGTTTCATAAATGGGTTTGGGAGAGGCTCATTCGTGCTATGGTTTCGGTTATATGGAGGGAAATGAATAAAAAATTCTTTAGGGATGTTAAGAAAGAAGTTGTTAGTCTGTGGATTTATGCTAAAATCACTCTGTGACTGTATAGTTAAATCGCCCAGTAATCGGAAAATGGGACTAGACCGTTCCGGTTAGTGTAAAAATCGCCAGGGCTTCGCGGACTCAGCAAAAATCGGCAGGGCTTCTGATTTGCTCATTTTTGGATTTTGAAATTTTGTGTTTGTTTTTCTTCAAATTTGGCTCTTAAATTGACTATTTGTCTAATGACTATGATAGACATGTCTTCTGGAGGTAATTCAAACCCTTGTACCAATTCAACATCAGAATCAAGTACCTTGAAAATGGCATCTGATGACATAGCATGGGAATGGGGAGAATGCAGAGTACCTAGCAACAAAATTTTGATATGGTGCAAGTTTTGCAAAACACAAATTAGTTCTGGAATCTCAAGATTTAAATAACATCTTGCGCATAAGAAAGGGAATGTGAGATCATGTTCTGATGTGCAAATGAAGTGTGCCGAAGCATTACAAGATGTAAAAAAAAAAAAAATTGAAAAGGCTATAGTTGCACAAATTCTTGAGGGCGACATTTTGTTGGGTGGAGAAGATAATTTAGAAGAGGAGCAATCAGTATGAATTAGTGAAGTAATATAATTACAAATTTATAGTATTTTGATTAATTATTTATTTTTGTATATGACTATTATTAAATTTTAAAAATATATGATTTAAAAAAATATACCGATTAAATCCTGATTATTTTCGACTATTCCCGATTAATTGAAAATCGCTCCTGGACCGCGAAGCGATTTAACTACCCAGCTCTGTGATTGTGGGCTTCTAACTGGAACAGAATCATTAGATTCATTGATATTCAGTTTCTTACTTGTATGTTTTACTGGTATTGTATATACTACACCTTGTGTAGTGCAGTGCACTTTGTAATATTTTTGTACTAGTTAGTGACCTTCACTAACCTTTTGAACATATGAATACAATTCGTTGTTTTTCTTGTGATAAAAAAACAAAGATTAATCGATCTTTCTAATCCTATAACAAAAGTTCAATCATATCATACTCATTTTAGTGGGTAACACACTAGGAAACAGAAGTTTTCCGCTAACACGTGGATAAACGAGTAGATAGAAGAGGGAGCGGAAACTGGTAAAACAAAGAGCCAGGTTGGAGGAGGGCCGAAATGACCATGGTGACATGGTTGGCAGCACCGGCATCAGTGTCGGCACCCTGGCTGGAGACAACCTGGTTTGGCCACTGGTCTTGTCAGGCTTTGTTGATCATGAACTTCAGTTTTTTTTTTTTTTTTTTTTTTTATCAAAGGTGGAGCTTGGAGCTTGTGACAAAATCTTCAATTTGTTGGTGGGGTGGAAGGTGCAGAATGGCAAGATTTTCCGCACTGCAGGTGTTTGCTATCATCCATAAGCCAGATTATTTATGTATATTACATGTAGAAGCAATAAAATTCAAGATTGTAATTATGATTTTTTATGTATATTAAATGAGGAAGCAATAAATTTCAAGATGATAATTATTTGTATAGATTGGAGCTAACACCCTGAATATTTCTCAGAAACAAACTCTCCAATTTCTCCAAAACACAAACAAATAACAATAGACCTTGAATGCCTTATTTAAAATTTAACATAGGTTGGCTAGTGATTGAAATAACTAAATGCACCGATACCCAGCCACTCTGATACCATGATAACAAGGCGAAGATTTTTATCAATTGCTTGTAGGATTCGCAATTGGAATCCAGTGGGTTTAAATATAAAATAGAATTAGAAATAGAAACAAGTTCAAAAAGAATAAAATCCTATAAGTATAATAAAATCTTAGTAACAAATAAAACAAATACTATTTGAAAGACTTATTGAGCAAGCAAACTGGTTTGGATCAAATCTTGGACGGTTGGGATCGTCACGTGTAGTTTTTCAGTCTGAACTCCAAACCTATGGTTAGGACCACCTTTTCAAGAGAACTGGATAAACTATAGCTTTTAGTGCTCCCTAGCTCTATGCCAACTCATAATCAATTCCTAACATATAGTGACACCCCACTCATCATATGGTCAATCCTCAAAACGCTCACTTAATATATCAATCCTCTCCTTTCACTTTGGATATGAAATATCTGGTTCTGAAGTTCTCTCTCTGCAGGGATGGCTGGAGCTAGCTAGTGCTCGATATTCAATGGGGACTTCACGTGTCACCAGTACATTGTTTGATCTCAAGCTGCATTCCGCTGCCACCACGGTGCAAGTGAGCCAAGTGAAAGGAGACTCTCCTTCACAAGGTATATACACTAAGCTTGCTTGGTTACTAGAATAAATATTGTGGATAACAGGGCCAAGAACATGCTTATAGTTTTTCAAAAATCACATCATAGATTGTATGAAATGGTTGACCAATACAGACTAGTAAGATATGACTCTTCTTTCATTTTTATTCTTTGAACGATAAGTTTGCATTGACGTTGTAACAATTAGAGAATGTTGTGTTGGAAAGGTTTATTCACTACTCCTTTTCAGTAAAAGGAACTCATAACTCATTCCCGATAGAGAAATTGGGCAATATGAAATGCCATCAGAACCTAAGCCTCTCATAATTGTTATTTCTGAAGGGTGAGTGGATTTTTAGATTCTCAAACTATGTTAGTTACATATGTAGATTCCTAGGAACTGCTGCTGCTTAACCTCCTACAAAGAGAAGGGATGCTATACGGCTATACCAACAAAGCTAAGCATTTTTCTCTAAGCCTCTCCTTGTTTCCCCACCTCCTGACTTTCCATGACATAAACCTATTTGTCATTGTTTACTAGACCATCTGTATTCAGCTTGATATCTCCATACCATCTACATCCATCTCTTCTGGAGAATCCTTAGGCATTACTGTTTTTACTATCAAATCAAAGCACTAACCACACATCTGATATCTGATGAATCTAAAATTGTTAGAATCTAAGTTCATATTGATGCCCTCACTCGAGTGGTCACAGCCCGCAACTCCTAATCTTAACAACTTTGTGTTATGAGACTTAATGATACTTCCAAACAATTCTCAGCCTCACTTTTCTTCCTGATAAATTTTTCCGAACTTTGCCATCCCACACAAGATTCCTTGTAGAAGGATCCTTCAATAATCTGATTCCTGCATAAGCATGGGTGACAGTTGAAGGTTCTATTTTGATTCTCCAATATCAACTTCTTCGTAATTTTTAATCTCTACATCATTAAATTGTCTTCTATCTATTTCTACAGATCCCATGGAGAAACAACCACATTTTGCTCTGTGCAAGTGGTCCTGTTGCAGTGATGAAAGTTGCTGGTCAAGGGAAACAGATGCTGATGAGGAAGTGCAGAAGAACGATAATGCTTCAGAGCTCCGACATCGGGGTGTATTCCATTTTTCTGGTATGACTAGTTGACAGTAAGGTGTTAGAACTAATTAAACAATGCAGTTCTTGGAAGTGGGAACATATGTAATCAAAGTGCCTTCTAAATAGCTATCTAACAAGGATTCAAAAAACTGGTGTCATGGTGTCAGACACACTAGAAAACCCACCAATACTGGCACACGCCTGGATGTTACCGTATTTAATTGTTTTTCAGATATAAACTTTCTTCTACAGTCATTTATTTAAGGGGAATTGGCAGTTTAGGCGAAAATAAATATTTTGACTGCCTACTTAGGAAGGACCCACTAAGTTATTGTTTACAATAAGGACACTACTATACATATATTTATTTGTGCTGAAATTTTGAGAACAATGTTTCAGCCCATTTCGGCAAGATTCCTTGATTTATATCCATGCAATTAAATACCTTGATAAACGATCTATGTGGTGTTTAAGGACTGCCCAAAAACCGCCCCTTTAGGCGCTCTTGGACAATGAGCGCCGGCCCATGTTGCACCCAAGGTGGGTCCTCTTTCGCTTCATGATTAGAGAAATCTACTATTTCACACTTTAACGCATATCTTAAAGCACATAATGTTGAAACGGGCCGAAACTTTAAACACGTATTTGTGATGTGAATCCTTATTTTTCCTCAAAATTTTAGCTCAAAAGGATCTCAAATGATATAGTGTACATTTAGTCATGTGTTTGTGATGTCCTTAAGTGTAAATGAAAACTAAGTGGATCCTAAATGGGAGTCAAAATAGAAATTTGTCTCTTTAATCCATTTTATTTATTTAATTTTAATCCATTTTTTTTATTTAACTGGTAGATTAATATTTGCTATATGTGTACAGTGTACTATTCTTCATAATATACTCATGACATTTTTATAAAAATTGAATTTTTCGCAAGATGTGAAGAAGTTTATGATCTACATGGAATGTCCAAAGTACGTCCTGGTGTCGGAGTATCCAATACGTATCCTTCATGGGTAATTCTTTTGAAAATGAAGTATCGTTGTTCGATGTTTAAATACTAGACAGGCTGACGGCAAAGTAGGATTTGTGATGTGTAATCTGTTACATTCAATGATAAGTAGAAAATGATGACTATGATCTAGTGGTTGGCTTCTAATGGGTTCATATTTGGGAGAGTGACATCTGTAAAAAACCACTGTTAACTTTTGGCGAGGACAATCTCCTTACCTTCAAGTTGCCCCCTCTAATAATCTGCCCACTCTGACAGGCATTTTAATAAGCTATTAACAGTTGTAATGCTTACTGCTAAAAGCTAGGGATTTGTGGTTACCATATGCACCTTCTCTTTACTTTAGGAGATTTCTGAGCTGCGACTACTGGATAGTGCATATCATTCCATGCATGTACCTCGTGTGCATACCATGCTGTTATTAGGTCAAACTCAAAATAGCATAGACTTGTTCTTCTTCAGTTCAGTCAAGAGCCTAGTATATCGTTCTTAACAATTTAACTTTCATGATTTGCCTTTGTAGGTGAAGTTGGCAAGAAACATACAACAATCAGTGAATCTCCAATAACTCCTAGATCTCCTCTTATTGGTGATGATCAAGTAAGTGGACTATTGTTATTGGTAACATAAAAGTAACTTAATATCTAAAATTGCATTATGTTCTAAAGTTAGTTCTGTGTTCTAACTTTTTACAAATGATTTTAGTATCCTAGTCACTGGCTTGGGGACTTTTGGAAAGTTTGCAATGTAAAACAGGACACAGTTAGATTATTTCTGTGCAATTTTTTTTAATCCTAGTTTAGTTCTGCTAATTTCTTCCCATTCTTCAGATTCAAAAGGAACGATCCAAGTCATTATCTGTTTTTGGGACTTTGGTTTCTCCAAAGCTCCGAGCTGCCCAGATATCATTTGAAACAGGTTGAGTAAATGACCCTGGTTTCCCATGCACAACATTGTATGTCACACGATTTTATTCGTTCCATTCGTACTATTGGCCTCTGTTTCTTAAGAAATTTGCTTAAAAAAAATAAGATTGCCTGGATTGGTCGATGCATATTTCATTGCACAAAGGGTTTAGTTTAATGGATCGAGTTTAGTTCAATATAGTAGATCCATTTTCCTGTATGCTTGCATGTTTATATGGGCCTGTTCAATAAAAGGAATAAAGAATTTCCTTCTTGCAGCTTTGGAGACACTTGTAAAAGTGGCAAACATGCGGTCTATGATGCTTTCAGCTCATGCTCAACTCCAGCACAACATTGATGGTAAAACTGAATGACATGCACTTGGGAGCTTGCAGGTCAATCTAAAACCTCCTAAATCCTAAACAGTTATATTGTAAGGAGTTTGTAGTCAAGTTATCATTCAAATCAATAGAGTGAAAAAAAAAAGAACCCCATCATATTGCTCTCAAGTTATAATTCAAATGGATATCAACTGTTATTCGGATGAAACAGCCTCACAATGATCATCATTTTTCAACATGGGCTGTGGTATTGGTAATTTATGATGATGGCCTTCACTGTGAAATTTTTTGTAACAGTCCCCTGCAAACCTTGCTTTGAAGTTATTCTTCAACGCTTTTTTAACAGGCATTTTCTCTTTTGCGGAGGGTAAGCTGGTAAAACTAGTTGGTTTATTTAACTTATCACACTGATGTTACCTTCTTACTCAAGATAGCTCTTTCACATACATTTGCCTTTCCCCACATGTTTTGGTTTGCATTTAGAAATGTGGGAACCATGAACTCAAATTTGTGTTCCATTTTACGCAACCTGCCAAAAACGCAATTCAAATCGAAGCGTATGAAGTTCAATTGCCAGGCTTGTTCTTCTAGCAATCTAGCCTGTGTGACTGTTTGGTTATCTAGTTGTGTACTTGCTACTTCTACAAGTATGGTTATGCAGGGATTATCTTGTTGATGTCGGAAACACCTTACCTCACAAAAAGAAAAGATATCTATGTTAGATTTGGACCTTTCTAGGTAGGAGTGGCCAAGTGGACAGATGTACTATACAAAAGGTTCATGGATCTCCAATATTGATACAGTGGCAATATTGATACAGTGGCTAGTTTCTTTGCATCAAGAGTTGTTCCATGCCCACCTTTAACCGTGGTGAATCGTAGGGACGCTCATTTCCAGTCCAAATCTCATGTACCGCTTGCAAGTTGAATTTGATGCCATAACCAGTAGCAACAATGAGTTTTTGAAAACTAAATTTTATGCAATGATATAGTTGATTGATAAAATTTTAAGTACATTGACAAAAGAAAACTGGTCCTGATTTGAATTACACTTAATAACTTGAAATCTTGAGGGGATGTAAAGGAAGGTTTGGGGTTTTGAGAGGCTTTTGGTGCTCTTACTCCGGAGTGGAGAAGATGCCTTCGAACTTTACTTCTGCTTGCTTAAATAAAGGTGGTAGATCTTTTGGATGCTTGCATTAATGCTCAACATCATGATGGGAGTCTTGAGAACTTTGGAGATAATGAAAAAAACATTGGATGTTTTTTTTATGAAAGTTTGCTTTCGGAGGTAGAATGGTCACTTGGTTGGATTTTAGTGATATAATGTAGGTTTGAAAATGACTTATTGAGGTATTATGAAAAATGAAAATGACACATTCTGGAATAATTGATGGTTTTCTTCGGTGGTTCAAGACTTATTGAGGTGGAAAGTGATTTGTGGGATCCTTGGAAAATAATATTTGATTTGGTGAATATGATATTTGAGAATTTTGAAAATGACATGGAAACATAAGATTATGTCTCCATCATGTGGTCTATGAATTAAGTTTTAGCAAACATTAATTCATCGTTTGGCTCAATACTTGATTTGAGATTGAATCATTGCTTTTGTGAATCAAATTTAGATATCGGTCCCGGATAAGCATTTCTTGCTCCAATTGTTCAAAATACTTGATGGTATGAATGCCAAGTGTCAATGTTTTTTTATCAGGTTTTCATATAATGAGGAATTTCCTACTACGTATGTATTGCCAAGTGTCACGCCACGATTTCAAGAAAACAAAAATATTTATATCCCCGATTTTTGATAGCAAACACCCATTTCAAACAAACATGAATTTTTCAGACTTGTCTCCGTAGAAAAATCTATCCCAAATACATAGATTTATCTAGCAAAAAATATATGTAAAGAGGATGAAGAAAACTCACCGATTTGATACCACTAAAAAGAAAAGCTAAACGGAATAATGTTCCCCAAATATTGACATAAAAAAAAATATGACTACTCTCACACATATAAGTCAAAGGAATCTCATCATTAGATTCAACAAAGAAAAAAATAGACAATACCAAAAGTTTAAGGCTCACCCTCTATCACCTAATCTCTAGACATGTACACTCTTGCATACCCATATCCACATTATGAGGATCACCTAAACACTACACTAGCTTAGGCTAACCAAATGCTTTGATATCAAGCTGTCACGCCCTGATTTTCAAGAAAACGAAAATCCTTATATCCATGTAGGATTATCTGTTTCCCCCAAATTCGAGACGTGAAATGCAATAACAGAATAATATTTAGCAACAACAACAATTGAGACATTATTTAGAAATAATAAACAAACCAAAAAAAAAAACTCTAACCAGGAAACTTTTTGATGAGATTCGCCCACTAAGGAAGACTTCAGTAGCACCTAACCTGAGACAAAGTTAATTGGCTATGTTACAATAAGAACGTACCCAAAAGGCCAAAATCTACTTGGGTCAGCAATTAAGCTAGTATGAGTTATCTCCAACTCTAATATGTAAAATAAATTACATGTTATAATAAGAAATTATATACAAAATAAAATAACACCTCAAAGACTGGTAGTTCCTCAATGAGGCAAATATGTCATGCAAGAAAAATCACAGTTCAAAGAATTTAATTCCTCGACGAGGAAATCATGTCATCCTAATAAGTTATTTCATTATTAAAGTAAATATTTATTTTACTTACTCTTTAATAGTTAACCATGGCAAGTCTGACCCGTTGTAATATTAGTGTACTTGTCATCCTGCATGAAAATAGTTAGAAACAATATGAATATAATTTCTCAAATAATTGGTATTTTATCAATTAAAACAATTTTGTCCATACATTATTTGACTTAATTATATTATTCATATTTAACGAATTGATCACTTAGACAATACCACATTCGCATCACCTCCATGCCTAACATACATGTTCGTATTCCTTACTTCGTCGTCATTCGTACCTAAGTGGAAACATCACATACATGCATGCATCACCGGATATTCCTAACTATATGAGTAACATAAAAGCCACTTTTGAGCTATCAATGAGAATAATTCACATCACATTTTTTATGGAATATTAAACCTAATTTAAGCATTTCATAAAAAAAACACCACCTTTCCACAAGACACAACCCGAATGTTACTTAGTTTCTCTATAAAAATAAAAATAAAAAAGGGTGTCCTACTCCGCAAGACCCAACCCGAAAGTTACTGAATTTATCTATAGGAGAAGGAAAACATAAATACAATAGATGTGATAGTTCTAAGGGATACAATTTCATGTAATTAAAATTTATGAACACAAAATCATGCTTCCAAGCCTTCATTCATAGAAAATACACATTCCTTAACTTTATTGTCAAACCACTATATTTTCAATGCATGTTCTCAAATATTTTGTCTCTTACTATGAATGTCAACTTTCGCCATTCATTTCTTTGCAGCGATCCTCAAAGATTGTTAAACTAATACAAGCACAACATAATTGAAGGTATATGCAGAGATAAAAATCACAGACCAATCCAGACAAAAGTACATAAATTTTCACTTGAACCCAATTAAAGAATAAAATTCTCTTACTTCCCACATAGATGACTATATTAGCCAATCAATAATACTCCATATAAAATCCCTAGTCAATGAAATATCCCTTACAAGGCAATAGATTATTTCTTGGTTAAAAATTAGAAACAAATTAAAATCAATCCACACAATCAGAACCAATTCATTCACTACTAAAGCGATGATCTTTTTCCTAAATCAATACGTCAATCAAGCAAGCACACAGATTAGCCATCTTATCATCTCAAGTTAAAACTAAAAATACCTCAAGAATAAGAGAAAAGCCTCAACCCTAGTTTATACGGACACATATGCAAGATTAAGAACCCTTTTCTTATCTTTGTTTTTTTTAACCCCAAAATCCACCAATCACCTACTATAAAGAAAATGAGGATCTTCCAACCTTTGACTTTCATTGAGGAGCATTTCGTCATATCCTCATCTATGTTTATCAACATTTCACAAATTTAAAACATTACAGACATTAAAGATTCCTCATGTTCATCAACCCACAATTCAAACTTCCTATCCAAGACCCCTCACGTTTACTTGTATGCAAGAATGAGGATGAGATGTTTCATTGCTTTACCTCCTCCAAGTTTCACCTTTTATTGATAAATTTGTGTACATATCTACCACCAAAAGAAAATGTTATCTATCCATAACAATAACTGGATTGGAACATAATCAACACTAACCTCTATGTCATTGACCAGGGTATCATAGTCATTGATTGTGTCCACATAAAGGACAATGTCAATTCGGAAGAAAGAATCAACGTTAGCACCTTAGACTAGTAATCAATCTGCAACCCTATTTCTAGGTTTTTGAATCCATTTGATTTACACCCTCCTTTTTATAAATTTTCTTCCTCTAATTCAAGTCTATTTTAATCCAATATAACAACCTCGACCTCAACTAATAATTGACTCGAGTTTTTCAAAGTCTCTTTGGGTCATTTTACGCTCAGATCATGCACTAGCATGTTAACTAACTACACTAATATTTCCACCCAATTGTATCTACTTACACATTATACGAACAAACTTCATAATCACCCATTCAACTTTGATTCCATACTGTCTAATTTGGCTTGCTAACCACTCAAAGCATCTCCAAAGAAGTAAACTTACCTAGTCTTATTAGTTTATTAATAATTAGGTTTCAACATCACAATGTCATTTGAAGCATAACATATATACCGACTTTGTGATTTGATTCCTATCTCACATAATCCTCATAAACACAATAACTGAGGTATCAAATAAAAGTGCTTGCATAGCCAAATTTTCCAATCAATCCAACTGAAACCTAACTCAAATTGTAAAGCAATCATAGATCGGTCACTAATCAAACTCATCAAAAATAACAAACACTCATTTCAAACAAACATGAATTTTTCAGACTTATCTCCGTAGAAAAATCTATCCCAAATATATAGATTTATCTAACCAAAAATATATGAAAAGACGATGAAGAAAACTCACCGATTTGATAAGCACACCACGCAAACCCGCAACCGCATGCACAGATCAATTTTCTAAAACCTTCAATTTTCTAATCTTGTTTTCTTATGGTCTCCTTTGTAGTGATCTGATTGTCCACATTTTAAACAAATTGGTTGTGAAGATGTATATTTTTGTGTTTTTTATTTATATAATGATTATTATTTGTTTAATAATTTTTCCGTTCTTGCTTGAGTAACATTTTAATTGGGGATTGCCTTTCAAAAAAAAAAAAATTTTAATTGGGGATGCTACTTCAGTTCCTTGTGTTTTGTAAAATATTTCTTCTAACGGAGGAATTTTGGATTCAAATTGTTTTGTTTTTTTTAGTTTTCAAGTATTTGTATTTGTTACATCATTTAGTTTGTTAAATAATTATTTTCATAATGGCATATTGAATTTGAGTTTTTCACAAAATTCATAAAATATTTTTTAAAATTATTTATTTCCCCTGCATTGGTTTTAGAACAATTATTTTTTTTTCTTTTGACAACAAAGTAACTTTCCATATATTCCTTTCCAATGTGATCTTTTTCTAAATGGAACTTTGTGTCAATTACATATATTTGAGATCGATTACCTATTTTTTATTGTGTACGGGATTTTTGTTTGATGTGTTGTTCTAATATGTCTGATTGTTGATCATTTGTATAGATTGGTTGTGATATATGAGAAAATTGAGAATTTTGCCTAACTTTTATTAAATCTATATGTGAGACTGATGTAGTTCTTAAAGATTGGAAACCAGTGATTGATATTTTGGTTTTTCTTGTAGAGGAAAAATGTAACTCAACAGTTCCATCATCATGAGTTACTATCTGTTGGTGGTTGAGGTTTTGGTACAGTTTGAACTTGTCATGTAGTTTGGGAGAGTAAATTGATTCCATTGTATGGTTTTGGCTACTATAATGTTTGTTTTTCTTTGTTTGTTTGGAAAAGGATTGTGTAAACTTTTGTACTTTGAACTTTTCTGAGGGCTGATTTGGGTTTCATTACTTTGTATGTGATTTTGTAAAACAATGGTAGTGGTACTGAACCGGGTAGCATGTCATGTCCAAAAGTTTGGAGATTGAGTGTTAAAGTCTAAAATATTTTGATTCGATAGGGATACTGAGAAGTTTGGATAGCAACTGGAGTATATTGAACCAAATCCTAAGGTTTATCTGCTATTCCTAACATAGAATCTTGAAATTAATTGTGCATACAATTTCTTAACAAATAAAGACTAAAGTATTTAGGCCATATCTTGTTAAGGGTTAATTCCTATATGGATACAATTGAAATGTTGTTGTGTGTGCATCTCTATTATTTCAGGGGTAAATAATTTGATTGGTTCTTGTAAAAGGGTTATTGCTAATGTTTGTTCTACTACTTTGATGATTTTTTTAGTGTGTTGGGAAAAAGATTTGGGTTTGAGTTTTACAAATATATTTTTTGGGAATTTTGGGGATTGACCATGTTGTAGTCTTTTCTCTATTTCAGAATCTTGATATTCTAAGCTATTAATTATGTTGATGTATTTTGCCTAGAGGATGAAAAACGAGTGAATTTTGATAAGAAAAACATTTAGACAATAAATTTTTGTTCGGGTTTATGGGTTTACCTCAAACGGAACGAGACCGTCTAAGCCACACAACACCTATCCATGGCTCAAAAGCTTTCCACGGCTGATTAATGTGTTTGCTACAAGGTGTGTTACCTCCTACCAACGTCTGACTGCATGACCTTTTGGGTCCAGAGACTTTCTACTACCAACATTATACAACTTAACGACACGACAAAGACAAATGATAAAGTGGAGCGTGATAACATTTTAACTATAATTTTTTATGTTGGTTTTCATGTTGGTACCCAAACATGAACCTTTGACATGTACAATGAGTGGAGATACAATTTTGGACTCATTGGGTGGGGATGAAAATCAAGATTATTTGCTTTGATGCAGAGCCGTTGGCAGTATGTTGAGCACTAACAAAGGATGGATGGAGTTCCATTTTACTATAGATTGTCTTGATGTCGCGAAGGCTCTTAAAGGTGAATATGACAACCTAAAATTGGAGACAGATGATATTTTTGGATAATCTACTAGAATTTATAAACACTCTTCCATTGGAATTAGTTTCATTTATTTTTGTAAACCATACTTGTAACCATCTAGTTCATTATATTGTTGTTTGCTTTTGGACTTGGAATGTCTATGTAGACTCTGATTAGTTTTTCTTTTTAATTGAAGGTTTTGGTTCATAAAAAATGACATGCATACCCAAATACTTGTAAGAAAAAAGCAATATGTTGAATGCCCAATACTATTGGCCTCCTCTCTTAAATTGGTAGCAAAGCGAACTAAGATCATGCATGCCATTGCACTTGGAACATTAATATAGGTATAGGTTATGAGACGTCATAAATGGGTCGAACGCTCTATTTTTCTCCACCATCTATAATTGAAAATTGGTGTTTTGAATTCTCTATTCCCTTGTTTCAACTCTTTAAGGGCATCCACACCAAGCAAAAAAAAAAAGGAGGGATTAAAGCATCAAAACCCATTTTTGGCATTCCATAAAGCGAACGAAAATGCTAGGAAACCATGTTTTTGCAATCAGGTTTTGTAACCATGGTGACGTGGCGTGATCTTGAAATAATGATTAAATCCCCAAAGTGTTTATGTGTATCTCGAGGTTGTAAAAAAATCTTCGAATGATGCCACATCATCCTGGTTATAAAACATGGTTGCAAAACCTGGTTCTCTAGCCTCACTCTAAAGCGAATGTGTTGTATTCCAAGGCATAAAAATGTGGTTTGACTCATGATTGACTAAATAAAAAATGGTCAATTACTTATCTAATTATTGTAATTAACTTTTGAGCTCTTTAATTTTAATTAAATATATTTTAAAAATAAAATACATTTTTACACTAATTATTATAAAAACAAATTATCCTTTTAATTTATAGTTGTGTGTGTATAAATGTTAGTTTAAATAATAAATAATTTTTTAAAATTTATAAATAAGTTAAATACATAATTAAAATACTAAAATAAAAACTATAAAAATACAAAACTTTTTTATCCGATTGATCACCTCCATTGATGTTCCTAAAGATGAGCCATTGAGTGAAAAATTCAAAAATAAGCCCCACATGTCCCTTTTGTTTGGTGCAGTTCCTAAAGAATGCCAATTTTATCACCCAATTTGAATTTTTGACACTGAAGCTCACTTGGAGTGTTTTAGAGTCAAGTACAAATTGATGCTAAATGGGCTTTGATGCCTGCACCAAGGAACGTGTGAACTTTCAATGAGCTTTTTAGTTATTGAACTTAGCCTTATTGTCCCACTTTGTGTATGATTTGATAATAGTGCTTGATTTTCTACAAAATACACATAATGAGATATTTTTATTAGATATTGGGACATAACAAATATAGAATTAGGGGCTTAAAATGTATCATTTATAAGGCTATCAATATTCTCTGTGAGTGGTGAGATGTGGTGTGGATTAGATGTGGGCTTGGGCTTAGAATTGATAAAAATCACTTGTGTTTGGGCTTGGGCTTACTGCAGTAATGGGACGGACCGTTTTTTACAAAATTACTAAAAATTGGTTCCAGACCGATTGGAACCGGTCCGGGACGGGATAAAAACTGTATAAACTAGTTGGTTCCAATTTAAATCGGTTTGGGACCATACCGGTTCGGTTCGGATGGGTCGGGACCGGGATTCTTGCCCGTCCCTACTTCTACACAATAACTTTATAGCCTCGTGGAACCTTCGCGGATTATTAGGTGCATTGACAAAGACTAAAGATCTTCAAGCCCAAAACCCATGAAGTCAAGCCCACAAAGTATCATCATCTACGGTTCTCGAGGATATCAACTTGAAGATTTGGACATCCACATGGAAACTTCATCATAGCTAAAGAATCTCTACAAACTCCACTATCTATGCTCACATTTGGACTCCACACTTTTACACTCCACCTTATTTCACTCCAACACTCTTCCTTATTTCACTCAAACACTCCACCTTCCACCTTATTATCTCTACAGATAAGTTTCACCCTTATTCATCTATAAATACCCCACACATAAACACACTTGGGAGAAGACCTTGAAACACTTTGGAAAGAGAAATAGTTGAAGTTTAAAAATAAATAAGTGAAGTTTGGCCTAGAGCTTACCATGTTTGGCTAACATCCACCTTAGGGTATAAGTGAACCCATAGGAGGATAACTCCAAAATGGCTCTATTTTAGATTAGTTATTTTCATGTATTAGAGAAGCATGTGTAGTTAGATTGGTCTTGCAGCTTGGTTGTACCATGAATTTACGAGGTAAGTTAGATGTTTTGTGTTTCATCATATGAATTCAATTCATGTTTTCTTCTTCTATTTCTTAAGCTCAAGATTAGATAAGTTTCTATACTTGCAATTTCTCTAACAAGCTCATTACATATTATTAGTCTAAGTTTTATTGTATTTGCTAGATATTTGGTGTTTCATTTAAGTATAGATTCCTTATATGTTTTTAAATTCACATTTGATTCTTAGGTTAATTATATAACTTAAGCTTGAAATCAATTTGCTTATAATGTCATATTTTCTATCCTAAGGTGAGATGAGAATCTACCTTAGAATGTGTTAATAAATTTGGAAAAGATTAATCTAAGAGTGACCCAATGGTGTCATCTATTCATGATAGAAAACTCAGAGCCCTACTCTCACATTTAGATTTTACTTTGCATTTTTATTTCAAACATTTTACCAATCGCTTCTTTTCTAACTATATTAAGTTTCAAATGAGATTTAAAGATTAGTTTTTCGAATTTTATAGCTCTCCTTGTGGGATTCAACCCGCGTACTTGCGGTAAGATTTGAGATCGATCAAGTTTTTTGCGTCGTTGCTGGGGAGAGCAATGGAAATGAGTTTTAAAATCAAATTTGAATGTTTATCACTAGTTTAGTTTAGGTTCATTTTCATAGTTTAGGTGCATTTGCATTGTTTTGATTGTAGTCTGAAAATTCTGAACATCTAATGTTTGTTGTTTTAATTTTTTCAAATTTTTTGTTACATATTCATGATCTGAGCTTTCACGGATATCTTTCCATTTGTTCATTGGATCAAAGGTTAGTGAGAACGAATTTTGAACTTGGACTACCAATGCTGGAATTTGTCTACTGCAGATGACTGATGTTTGAACACATGTTTCTAGTGATTGAGAGTTCTGTTTTGAGTGTTTCCAATTCTAAATTGTTTTAAATCTTGACTAGTTTCTAGATCATCTTTTGGATTCCAATTTGGATAACTGATCGAAACAAAATTTGAATTCTCGTAGTAGATACACAATCTTGATTGTGTTTTGTTCACTTCAACTTTCCACTATTTTCTAGCATCCAAATTAATTTTTTGATTTTTTCTAAATAAACTTTGGTTTGTTAGCAATTCGGAAAAATTTGTATATTTGAATTTCATCAAGTATTGAACTTTGCATGATTTTTCAAAGTCGATCTATCAGTTCTGAAAATTTTCATTAATGCACTGTTTTGCCAAACTTGAATGATTTTCAAAATTTTGGTTCTATACTTTGTTTTTGAGGTCATTAATCATTCTCCTATGGTATAATTTTTTTAATTTATGCAAAAAGGATACTTGGAGAAGAGTTTTGGTGAACTTAGTGAACAATGGAGGACAATTGGATCATAATTAGTACATTTGTTTTCTTTGAGTGATTGGGAGGACTTAAATTTGTACTATTAAGTTGTAATAGATAAAACAGGGTCCAAGATTCAACCGGAATCAAAGTGCGGTACCTCTCTCAACCCACTTTGAATCTCCTGAAAAAGTGTTTCTGAAATGTTTTTGAGTATTTAAAGTTTTGCCAGATATCAAACTGTGCTAAATTACGTAATAGCGAACTTGGCTATTTACAACTGAGTGGGACTTGATCACCCACCTCATCACTCCAATTCACGTTCAAACTTGGCCAAATTTAATAAAATGAACTCAAATAACTAGAGTCAATTAGAATGGTGTTCATAGAAACTCAGAAAAGGAATAGATTGTGATTGAACTCTTTCAAAAAGTTGCTCTATTGCCAGTTGGTTTGCGCCGGTAAATACCATTGTGACTGCACTGCCATTTTTTACCTTTCGCATAGAGAGTGGTGCTTCGACTGGGTTTCTCACAAGTCTAATCTTGTTTTGATTAGGAACATATGGGTTCTTGAAAGTATTTAAGTTGTAGCTAAAATTCGTAAGAAATCCTCTGATCTTAAAGACGCCCTTCAAAAGCTTAGCCAGTTCTAATACACCAAACAGAGTCAAATCTAGCTAGAAAACAACTCTGCCTAGTGTGGTGGTCTAGGAAATTTTTACGTAATAAGCTACATCTTACTTACAAGATATAATGGAAAATCTAACTAGGGTGAGAATTGATTTTGAGATGCTCAAAATCATTCTCCACTTCAATTAGATTGGTTTTTAAAAATCAATCGTCCATTGCATTTAATTGAAGATAATCAACTTGTTGTTTGCTAGATTGATGGATAGGAATTGATTGAACCTTGTTTGTGTGTCATGGTTAGTGTCTCCTTTTAGGTGTATTCGCATATTGCATTTAGTTTAGGTCATATCATCTTAGGCTGCATTAAATTTTAGTTAATTTCAAAAAAAAAATCTAATCCAGATTGATTCAAGTTCGGTGTCAAAAAGTGTCTCTTGTGTTAAGAGCCATATAATTATGGATTTTCATTGGGAAGATCATGACAATGCTGAGGTAAATTACTTTTCCTTAGAAAACCAAGGTCATCCATTAGAATCAAGTTTCGATTATACCAATCATTTTTCACAAAATGGATATGGAAACCAATCACTTTGGAATCAACACAAACCCAATTGGGGTTATGAGCCTCTTAGGCCCACACCATCCTTTGATCCCCAATATGTGCATAACAATGAGCATTACATTAGTTGTTCTACAATGCCTTCGGTAGAGACCAATCAATACTACGTCATGCAAAATATGCAATCCACATTATCTTCATATTCAATTAGCTCATGGGAGAAAACTAACATTTCTCCCTCATTTCAACAGAGCCTAGATCAATATATGGAATCCTTAAGTCAGTCCATACAAGAGACAAAACAACAGTCCATACGAGAGACAAACCAACATCAGTAGGCCACTGACAAACTTTTGGCCGAGATTTGGGATTTAAGGCTTCAAAATGATGCATTGATGAATGTTAGGGATGAATGTGAAGAAAATCTATTAGTGGAAAGTGAGAGATTTGATGAATTGAGCCACATTGATATACCTATATCAACCCCTCAAACTTCTCTAGTAGAAAAAGATGAGTGGATGAAACATGTGAGACAATGTGACAGTGAAGGATTGTGGATGAATCATGAGATTTTGTTCAAGATGACATTAGTCATGGTGAAACTATAACTAACCATTTGCTTATTGATGTAGATCCTATGTACACACAAGATGTTGACACAAGTGATTATCCAATTGAATTGTCATGTGACTCTTGTGATCCTTGGACCATTGTTGAAACATCCATGTTCAATACAAAATTGAAACCTGAGAAATTTGTTAACATTCTCTCTAATATTAGGAAGTTCCCCGAGTTTAGACGTCATTTGCATATTTCAAAAATCTTCGAGGATTATTTTGGGAAATGTGAAAATAATTGTGAATAACTTAAAGAGGTCGATGACCTATCCATGCCCAACCCATGGCCTCTCCTAAAACACCAAATTGAATTTGCTCATTTTGACAAACTGAACTTGTATCAATCTTTTGAGAAAACATTTTCTGAGCTAAAATTAGAATTTCATCTTGAAAGGTTTCCTTGGATTCACTTGTGGGGCATGTCAAATCAATTGTATCTTATTGTCCCATAAACACATGTTTGGTATGAACCACAAATTTTTAGGTTGTTATTGTATGATTTATTGTTAAACTAAGATTTTTGTGTATATATTAAGCAACTGAATTTAAAAAAAATAAAATAAAAAATAACTTGACTATAATTTGGTTGGAGCCTACTTTTGGATCTTAACAAAAATCATTTGAGCACTAATGTCGTTTAATGGTAAACCCTTTTCATTTCTACTTAGTATTGTCTCTCTTTTGTTCAAGTTCGACCCATGGTGTATTGTTTTAAAACATTGAGGACAATGTTTGATTTATGTTTGGGGAGGAGATATTTCAAAACTTATGTTTCATTTGAAAACTGGTTGTCCAGTTTATTGAGTACAAAAAATTGTGTTTTTTAGTCTTTGTAACCCGAGTACTTATCCATGATGAGATTAGGTTCTATAAACTTAGTTGCAAATGAATCTAAGTGTAGGATTTGAAACTTTGAAAGTTAGTAATTTGTCAATATTAGACAATAGTTTGTACTACTCATAAGCTAGGCATTTTCTAAGATTTGCATTGAAAGTTGTGTTTTAGCTTCGATGTTCTTGTTTAAAGGTTAAAAAGTGGATTAGTTATCTGGTGAACATGAGAATAATAGTGATGACTTAAACCCTGTGTGATTTCTAGTCTTTCTTCTTCTTGAGGGTTATACGCTAATTCTGAATTTATTGAGTTCGATGTTATCTTGTTGCATGATCTCTATATTTTTTTGTTTTTGTCAAAAACTAAGAATAAAACATCAAAGTTGAATCATACCACTACATTATGTTATGAAGTTCACTAAGGCATAGAAACCATGTTATTCTAGGGAAATGAAGATAGGTTTTCTTGCCTAGTTCGAGCCTTGTAGCCTACCCTATTTGTTGTTCACTATTGAAACCAGTTTGAAGTTTGTTATGTTAGTCTTTTATTGTTTAGCCCATTAACCACCAATTCAACCCACTAATTACCCGATTATGTTTACCGTGTCCTTTGCTTTTGAGAAATGTTAGCTATGAGTTATCATATAAAAAAATGGTTCATCATGGAATATTATACTCCACAGTATCAAAAGAATTTACAAAGAGCCTCAAGATCCAATGTCATTTTGTATAGGAAAAAAAAAGTAGTACTTCCTTACAATCAATAAGAAATTTGGATGCTCACAAACGAATGAGTTGAGTCAAGCTTTGAAGTCATCTTACACTTATTTTAAAAGACCTCTAACTTTCTCAAAAGTTTTGTTTATCCTTATCATTTCTTGTTTACCCTTGTCCTAAGCCTCATTACAACCTAGTCAAATCCTTATATGATCCTTAGGAAAATATGGTCGAAGTGTGGATGATGAATTAAGAAGTATTGTGGTGAATAAAGTCAACATTCTCAATGGATGATATTCCTTCTTGAAATCATATTTATTGTATTCTCGAATTTCGATCATTTGTCTTGTTTGTGAACTATCTTTTATTCATTGTTTCATCTTATTCACATACATTTGAGAGAAAATAGCCAAGCCCACATCTAACCCACACCACATCTCACCACACACAAAGAATATTGATAGTCTTATAAATGATACATTTTAAGCTCCTAATTCTATATTTGTTATGTCCCAATATCTAATAAAAATATCTCATTATGTGTATTTCGTAGAAAATCAAGTACTATTCTCAAATCATAAACAAAGTGGCACAATAAAGCTAAGTTCAACAACTAAAAAGCCCACTGAAAGTTCACACATGCATTATCAAAGACTAAAGATCTTCAAGCCCAAGACCCATGAAGTCAAGCCCATAAAGTATCATCATCTACGAATCTCGAGGATATCAACTTGAAGATTTGAACATCCACATGGAAACTTCATCATAGCCAAAGAATCTCTACAAACTCTACTATCTATGCTCACATTTGGACTCCATCACTTTTACACTCCACCTTATTTCACTTTTATACTCTTTCATATATTTATTTCATAATTTTTACACTCCACCTTATTTTACTCCAACACTCTTCCTTATTTCACTCCTACACTTCACCTTCCACCCTATCATCTATACACATAAGTCTCACCCTTCTTCATCTATAAATACCCCACACATAAACACACTTGGGATAATACTTTGAAACGCTTTGGAGAAAGAAATAGTTGAAGTAGTTGTAGTTTAGAGAGAAATAAGTGGAGGAAAGACTTAGAGCTTACCATGTTTGGCTAACATCTCACCTTAGGGTGTGGGTGGGCTCATGGAATGATAGCTCTAAGATAGTTTTCTTTTAGTTAATTTATTTCCAAGTTTATGTAATAGAGAAGTAAGTAGTTAGATGTTTTGTGTTTCATCATATGAATTCAATTCATGTTTTCTTCTTCTTATTCTTAAGTTCAATATTAGATAAGTTTCTATCATTGCAATTTCTCTAACAGACTCCTACTTATAATGTTTGCATATTATTAATCTAAGTTTCTTTTTAATTTGTTAGATATTTGGTGTTTCATTTAAGTATAGATTCCTTGTATGATTTTAAATCCACATTTGATTCTTAGATTGCTAATATACTTAAAGCTTGAAATCAGTTTGCTCGTAAAGCCATATTTTCCATCCTAAGGTGAGATGAAAATTTACCTTAGGATGTGTTAATGATTTTGGAATGATTAATTTAAGAGTGGCCTAATGGTGTCATCTACTCATGATGGTAAAATCAAAGCCCTAACTCTCACATTTAGGTTTTACCTTGCATTTTTATTTCAAATACTTCACCAATCACTTCTTTTCTAACTAGGTTAAGCTTCAAAAAAGATCTGAAGATTAGTTTTCCAAATTTTATAGCTCTCATTGTGGGGATTCAACCCGTACTTGCCGTTATCTAACTTAATAATAGATAACCATGAACTTGCAGTAAGATTTGAGATCGATCAAATATCTCATAAACTAACCCACCACCACATCTCACTACTCACAAAGAAGACACACACAGAGTGAAAGGCAGAAGAGCGAGATCAACAACATCAACTTCCCCACTCCTCTTGTGTTTCCTCTTCGTCCTCCTCCAGCCTATCCTCACCTCCTCAACCTGAACCCCAGCCATATGGTCGGAGCAATTCCACTCAATCCTCTTAATGAACGCCAAGCGAACGAGGTTATGAAGTCCTAATAGAAACAAAATCTCACTTGAGAACCTGCTACCCTGCAAGTAGAGATTCCTCAGATCAGTACATTGGCCGAGATCTAACAGAAGTTGCCCGAACCAGACATTGAAACGAAACGATAGTGTATGGAGACTAGTGAGGTTTTCGAAGACACCAACGAGAAGGACATCGAGAAGCACGAGTCTTGAAAGGCAGAGAACGGTGACCCGATTGTTGTCGCATTGGACTCCGACCCAGTTGCAGGGCGTGGAATCGGTGACATTCCAGTTATAGGTCTTCCAGCCATTGGAGCAGCTCTGTCGAAAGCCAGATCTGGTTTTGCGATGATGAATAAGAGCGAGCCAGATCTGGTTTTGCGATGACGAACAGGATCTGGTTTGGCCAGATCTGGTCTCTCTAGCACTGCTTCTTGTTCGCTCATGTGCCCTGCAGAGAAAAGATAAGAAGAAGAGAAGAGGAGTAAACCCTAGTCAAGTCATGCGTTGGAAGAAGAGGGGAGTGAACCATTAAAAAATTTAATAAGAGAGTCAACTATTAAAAAAAAAAAAATTTAACTGGGATAACATGGTCCCGTCTTGGACCATTTCGGTCCAAACCAGTTTGGGACCAATCGGGTATGACAAAAAAATTTGGCTTTCCTGACCTGTACCATTCCCATTTCACTACCGAAATAAGGCCAAACCCGGACCATGCCCACCCCTGCGTAGAAGAGCTAAAAATCACACACAACACAAAGCTATTGCTCAATTTGGGAATTTTTTAGATGTTTTTCCCTCAAAATCGTGGTGGTGGTTAGGGATGGCAGTGGGACAGATTTTCACGGATATCCGTCCTACTCGCCCCATTTGGGGCGGATTTGGTTAAGGCTATATGGAGGTTGGGGCGGATACGGATATCCAAAATGTATCCGTTTCTTATTCGGGGCGGATACGGATTTGACCATGTTCGCCCCACGGATATCCGTTTAACCAAAAAATTACTTAAATGCCCCTAGACTATATAAAGGAAATAACCCTAAATCAGAAATCTCACATCCCTTTCCCTCATCTCACTCTGAGCTATTCCTGACGGATTGGCGGGGCGGATTTAGGGATCCGCTATTCCTGACGGGGCGGAGATGAATTTGCTCAAATCTGTTCCATTGTCATCCCTAGTGGTCTATAGCTGCTATATCTTTCTACTGCAATAAACTCAATCTGAGAGGGGTATTTACGTACTTAAACAAAACCATCCAACATATTAGGGCTGGGCAAGTCCGGGTAACCGGCCCGAAAACCAAAAACCGAAGTCCGGACCGAATTTTTTAAAACTGAAAATTGAAAACCGAGACCGGACCGAATAAGGCCGATTAACCGGATCTCGGTTAACCGAATTCTCGGGTCGGGCCGATCTCGGTTCAGATGTGAGAAAGCTGGGATCTCCATCAGCATCGAAATCTCATCCATCGAAATCTCATCATCAGCATCGAAATCTCATCATCAGCATCATCGAAATCTCCATCGCATCATCGAAATCTCATCAGCATCATCGAAATCTCATCGAACACCATCAGAACACCTCTCGTCTCCTTGCTCTCTCCATTTTGTCATTTTAGGTTGAATTGAAGGACAGTGAGGAGGAGGCGGAGAGAGCTCAGCAGAAGAGGAAGATGGTTCAAAATTTGTAGTGAATTTGTAGATCCAAAATTTGTAGTCAATTTCCACTCATAAAAGGGGTTGTAGATGAGGTCGAAGATCGACTCCTTGAACCCTCCTTCTTCGACAATTTCCACTTCTCGTCCATGTATAACTGTGGATGAGCCGGATGTGAAGAAGACCTAGAGGTCGAAACAGGGGTTGTTGAACAAACAATTGAAACAACCATTTTTAGCAATCGATCAAAGAAGACAACTTGTGGTTGGGTTTTACTTGTAGAGTGATTTGCAGCAGAAGTTTTTTTTCTTCTCTTTAGAGAGAAATTGAAGCAAATGTTGTGGTTGAAGAGTGTGGCGGTGGAGGAAGCAATGACTGGTGTGGGGGTATTTTCCAAAATTTGATGTCAATTTGGAAAGAGCCTAGTTGAATATCTTGTTTTATAATTCTTTAATACTAGTCGAGCCGGGTCGGTTATCTGACGGGCTTCAGAATTGGAAACCGAGGCCTGAACCAGAAACTTCGGGCCGGGCCGAACTTTTACAACCGAAACTTTTATAATTAATTAAAACCAATCTGAACCGACCCGATCGGTCCGATTGTCGGTTCGGTCCGGGTTTTCGATCCTAAATGCCCACCCCTACAACAGATATATATATATATAATCTCCCACAGCGGAAGCAATAAGAAACCCTAGAGTGCGAGGAGGTGAGGTGAGGTCCGTAACCCTAAAGTTCAGTCTTTCTTTCCCTACCGCAAGAATCGAAGCTTGTAACCATGGCTACTGCGAAGACTGTGAAGGACGTCTCTCCTCATGAGTTCGTCAAGGCCTATGCGGCGCATCTCAAGAGATCCGGCAAGGTACGTCTTTCTCTCTCCTTTTCTACCGTTTCATTGTTGTTCTCTTCGTTCTTTTCCTTATTGTCCGTATATTAGGTATGATCTCAATGGTAGTGGTCAAGTTCATGTTTGATCCATCTGTTTCGTACTTCAGTTTGCTTTAATCTGCATTGGAGGACTAAGCTTTGTAGCTAGAATTCATAATAATTGGAATTATGGTGTCAAATACTATGCGGCCATTTGCCACATATGTTGATGTAATGGTGAAGTTTATTTTTGTGTGGATCTGCTCAAATTGTTTTCTTTGGGCACCAGAAAGTGTGAATGGATTGCGGGTTCTGACTATTTATCCTAGAGATGTGTGTGGAAACTTTCTTATATTTCCAGAGTGCCATTGGCACTAAAATCCTATTTGATCTTCTTGCATATTTAACAATTATCAAACCTCTAAAAGTATTTACATCCATTCTATAATACTTGGACGTATGATGTTAGGTCCAATGGCACCGAACCAAGTGTTATGTTACTAATAAAATATATCGAGTAATTCGTGATAGTTTAGACTTTATACGATATTTTGAATATCTGATACACTTCATGAATATGTATTAATTATACAAGTTTGGCGGTGCTATTGTTGTTTACTTTTTCATTTTCTTATAGTAGTTTGCTTAGAACATTTGACATGTCATGAATTGGTGATATGTACATGAATTGGTTTCCTAAAGTCTATTTGTGCTGAAGAACAATGTGAATGGATGGTGTGGCATTTGCTGACAATGCATCATTATAATCATCTTTCTCAAGTCAAAGGTCAAATGACTATGGTTAATCATTCAAGCAAGTATTGTTTTTTGAGGAATGTGTGTCTCTGTGTTGGTCAATCTCGTATCCTTATCTGAACTTAATGTTCTTTGTGTTGGTCAATCTTGTATCCTGATCTGAACTTAATGTGGTATTGTTGCTGATTATATAGATGATCATATAAAGCAGATATTTTAATTGCTTCACTTGTATGTTCATAACACCATTTTCTTGTTTATGTGTGAATAGATGGAGCTTCCTCACTGGACGGATATCGTCAAAACTGCTACATTCAAGGAGCTTGCCCCTTATGATCCAGATTGGTATTACATCAGAGCTGGTATGTACATAGTTTAATTTTCATTGCTATTGTAGTGAGCTGTTGATTTTCTTATAGCATTATCATTTTCTAACCTATTTCCATATTGCAGCTTCAATGGCTAGAAAGATCTACTTGAGGCAGGGTATTGGAGTAGGCAGTTTTCGTAAGATTTATGGTGGCAGGAAGAGGAATGGAAGTCGTCCACCCCATTTTTGCAAGAGCAGTGGTGCAATTGCACGCCACATCCTCCAACAGCTCGAGCTAATGAAAATTGTTGACATCAACCCCAAGGGGTGAGTTATTGTCTTTCTGTATCAGTGTTTCATAGTGGCCATTATATTATAGTTTTGCATAATGTTGTTGTCTCCCCTGAACTAACGATTGTTAACTATATGTTTGTTTGCGACAGTGGGAGAAGAATCACATCTAGTGGCCAGCGGGACCTTGACCAAGTTGCTGGACGCATTGTAGTTGCTGTTGCTCCTTGATTGAATTATCACGCCGGCTACATAGTAGTGTGCTGACCTTGTGGTTCTGTTAAGTCCCGTGTTTGTTGATTGAAAGTTCTTGATCGGTTGTAGAAAGGGAATAGTGTGTTTGCTGCTGAATTCTTTGAATGCAGTTTTTGGTTGATTAGGCAAGTCATATTAGCATGTTTACATGAGTTTGACATTTTGGTACAGCATAATTACATTTGTTGGGTTGCAGTAATCCTTGCAATGACTGAAACCTAGAACTTAATTTTGGTACAGCATTTAGTTTTTCCCATATGGTGCCGTGACTCGATGTCTACATGTCAAAGATTTTTGAGATTTGGATTCTCTTCACTGTGGGGTGTGGTGATTTCCTCTATTCCATCGGACTAGCTTTTTTAGTGGATGGTGGTTTATCCACAAACAAAGGATGTACACAAGCAATTTATGGACCAAGGTACAAAAATTTTGTACACCTCCATCATGCCAAATCTCTGACTTTTTTACACCATTGTATCTCCACCACAGCTCTTTTTTAACCTATTAAAGGACACCGGACGCCACCAACAAAAGCTGTTTTTTCTCCAATCTTTTTCCTCTCCTATCTCCTAGACAAAAAGGTTTGGAGTGATGGTGTCAAATAGAAGAAATGTTTGTTTGGAGTGATGGTGTCAAATAGAAGAAATGGTGGTGTCAAAATTTTGGAGCCTTATTCTAAATTTGGTTTATTTATCCATCAGTCTTCAGATAGGGCCCCTATGCTCAAGCATGTAGCTTAGATTACCTTTGATTTAATGTAGCATTCGTGTGATTTTAATGCCCTACGCAAAAATGGTACCCCAATTCTAATTGTAGAGGAAACCAGCGAGGAAAACAGGGAGGGAGGACCCTCCATCCCCTCGCTGGTTTCCTCGCCAGTTAGCCAAGTTCAAAATGGTAAGACTTGAATCTTGTGCGTGTGATGCAAGGTGCAAAATCTTATAAACTCGACCTCAAACCTATTTTGGCTCAAACCTGATATTCAAGTCTTTCATTTTAGACACTATAACTTGTGTATGAGTTTTCAAAATAACAAAATGTTCCTAAGGTTTCGGATCATTAAAAATTGTACTTCTATGGGAACTTTCACTGTCGCTCAAAACGAATATACTCAGTTAATTGAATTAATTTTATTTGGTAGCCTTTTCTGAAAACTTTTCACCAATGAATCTGAAAGCTTAAAGCATTCACACTAAGCAAGGGTATTTTTGAAATTAAAAGAAAATATTACACACCCAAATGGGGGTGTAAAATTATTGGGGAATTCTAATTGGCGAGGAAATGGGCGAGGGAGTGGGGTGCAACCCTCCATCCCCCTCGAGATATGTGCCTTTGCGCATCTCGAGGGAGATGGAGGGTTGCACTCCCCTCCCTAGCCCGTTTCCTCGCCAATTAGACATTATTTAACCCGTAGCAGCACAAGTTTAAATAAAAATATAATTTTATACTTTTATAATCAACAAACACTATTTTATTACAAGTTAATCAAATTATTATGCTAATGTTTGGTAAACTTTTCATAATGTAGTTAATGATGATTACAAATTTAGTTTTAATTAGTTAATAAAATCATTTTTATTTTTTATTTTTTTATCCCTTAACCCCTCCCATCCCAGATGTCGCCAGCTAGATTCGATCTTGTGACATAGTGATATCATTCGCCAGTGGTTGACATAGTGATATCATCCGCCACTGTTCAACCACTGAGTCATCACACCTTTGGCAAAATCAATATAATTAACTTGTCATAAATTTGATTAGAAAAGTTTACAGGTACCCGTGCATTACCTTTCTTGATGATGATTAGAAATTGGTTTTAGTTATCATTACTTTTTATTCCATAATATAATTAATAAATCATTTTTCCACTATCGAAATTTGGTTATCTATTATTCAATGCATGAGTATCTCTGTAAAGTAATAAATTTAATTCTTTGTCGCTGTTTAGTCACAAACTATCTACCACATAGCATGATCATATAGATAAAATGGGAACCAATATTGAATTAGATAATTTCATGTAAACTAAATAGTGATAGAGAATTGAAACAACCATTAATTGAAACAAAAAAAATTTGTTCTTTAAACTCAGATATACCGAAGGATTGTGACTTCGTTTTGGCAGAGACTACTCTACACCACCATTTCCTCTTTCTCACACCATTCTACTCTCCCTCACCACCTACTTTTTTTCTCACACTGCCATACTTTCTTACGCCACTTATATAAACAAAAAACCAACATTTTTCCCTTTCATTCAAATCAAAACTCCATTCCCCCTCCCATTCGAATCTCTTCCCTTTGCCACATTCAAATCTCTTCCCTCTCCCACATTCAAATCTCTTGCAAAATCGAAACCAATCTCTTCCCTCTCCCTCGAAAATCTCTTATCTCTCCCTCAAAATATCTTCCCTCTCTCTCAAAATCGAACCCCAAATCGCAATCTCCCCAAAACATTTCAGAAAAATAAAGTAATCTCATGGAAAATTCAGAAATATTTTCAATCACAAAAACAAAGTAAACTTCAGAAAAAATTTTCAGAAATCACAAAAAAAAAAAAAAAAAAAATGATTGCTTGAGACAATGCAAAACCTCGCATTGATCTGGGTGAACAATAAAAAATTTTCATGAAATTTTCTGTTTGCTCGGAACTCTGTGAGGCTTTGCGAAATCCTCGGATTGTTCCAGGCAAACCTCGCAGAGTTCCGGGCGAACAGGAAATTTCAGCAAATTTTTTTTGACAGATTTGCGCGACTTAAGTAAAATGACCATAACTTGCTCATTTCAAAACATTTTAAGTGATTCAAGTTGTGTTTATTAGATAACTCAGAGTACTACAACTTTTGTGTATCAACTTGAGAATTGGTCCCGATCAAGCACATAAGTTGCTCGAAAGTCAGGAACACTATCCCATTTTTATTGCGAGATAAATTTGCGCGACTTTAGTAAAATTACCATAACTTGCTCATTTCAAAACATTTTCAAGTGATTCAAGTTATGTTTATTAAATGACCTAGAGTACCACAATAATTGTGTTTTGATCATCTTGAGAATCGGTCTCGATCGAGCACATAAGTTGGACGAAATTCAGGAACACTATCTCGTTTTCATTGCGAGACAGATTTGCGCGACTTTAGTAAAATGACCATAACTTGCTAATTTTCAAATCATTTTCAAGTGATTAAAGTTGTGTTTATTAGATGACTCAGAGTACTATAATTTTTGTGTTTGGATGAGCTCGATAATCGATCTGATCGAGCATATAAGTTGGCAAAAAGTCAGGGACACTATCCCGTTTTCATTGCAAGACAGATTTGTGCGACTTTAGTAAAATGATCATAACTTGCTCATTTCAAAACATGTTTAAGTGATTCAAATTGTGTTTATTAGATAACTCATAGTACTACAACTTCCGTGTTTTAATGAGCTTGAGAATCAGTCTCAATTGAGGGTTTAAATTTGTCAAAAGTTACCCTATTTTGCATTTTTTTCGTTTTGAGTTTGGATTTCTCTATTAAGTTATGCATATTTAATGGCGGTATGAGTAAGTAAAAAAAATAAAAAATCAATGATTGTGTGAGAAAGAGGAAATGATGGTGTGGAGTACTAGCTGCCTTTCGTTTTTCGAGTTAATTTCATTATCTTGATCTTTAACGGGGGTGTTGAAAAATGGAACAGAGAACCGAACCGAGAGTTTTGGTCCGGTCCGATTTTTAGGACCAAACAAAAATTTTATAATAAAAAGATCGACCCAATCGGTCCGATTTTCCTGTCTAAAATGCCTAAAATAAAGGAAGCGCATTTCAAAAAGCTTCTCATGAGAATTGGATTCTCAAGGGAGCAAAGGAGGCTAATATGATGGTTGGCCACAATTCAGTAAAAAATTTAAGTGGGTCCTCTTGAGCCTCTTTATGTCATAAGAGATCTTAGTCCTTTATTTATAGTTTTTGCATTAAACGGTCCGGAGTTAGGCGTTGTTATATCACAAGCTCACGCTTTTATGATCTCAATTAGTATTTACTTAAATGATGCTACAAATTCAGTGGTTAATTTAACTTAACCCCCACCAAATAGCAAAGTAAGGATTAGTCCCTAAAATATATTGTTTTGCAGATGCCCCTCTAGACTTGTGGTCTACATCTATTGACTGTTTATTTTCAAACGGGTCATATTTTGATGAACAAAATACCCCTAAATATAACCAAGAGCTCAGGTTAAAATATTAGCCTCAAACAACTCATAATTGGATCTCAGAGTGAATAAATGGTTCAAAATGTATGAAAATTAAAATAACTCAAGACACATCAAATGGTTTAAAAAAAACCTTCCTCAAACATCATCTTCTCCAACTTCATCCACCCAGCATTCTACAACTCCAACCTCACAATCATCACCGACCACTGGTCCACCCACATACCCCTTCCTCTCATCTTTGCGTCACCGCCACACCATGCACCCATCCCCCTTGCCCTTCTCCATGTCTCTCTACATCCGCCCGCACCATTGCACCCACCCCACCACCTCCCTTCTTTCTGTATGTCGTCCTGCCACCACGATCGCTACCGTGACCACCCCACCACCTCTCATTCTTCTTCCGCATGTTCAAAATCATCAAAATGAAATGAAAACGAACAAATCAAATCAAATTGACAAAAAAATATACTTGATTGGCAAAACCCCAAAACAAAACTAAAATCACCACAATCCCCCAAAGCCCAGGCATGACATAGAACAAGCATAAGCTTCCCCAAACCCTTCCTCCCCCTCACAAGATTCTATTTCTTTAAACGTTACTACTGCTGCTTCATTTACAGGTTAAGCTGATCAGTAAAATAATCTGAGATCCGATGCACTGTGGATTACGTGATAGTTGGTAACTAGTGGTATTGGTGAGGTGAGGTGGTGGTGTTGTTGATTGAAGAAGTTGAAGGAAATGAATGAAGGTTACAAGTGGTTGTGTTATGTTGAGGTAAGGTGGTTGTCACGCCCCGACCCGCCACGGGAATCGTAGCGTGCCAATGCGTGAACTAACACGTACACATGCGGATCGTAACCGGCCACAACATCATAATATAACACATTCTTGATACGAGAATCAAACGGAAATAAAACTACGCTAAAGTTTGAACAAAATAAATATATTTGATTCGCCTCGCCAGAGTCATAGCGACAAAACCAGTATACAAACATCTAGTATAGCAATATAGTACATTTGAAACACAGAGGAAGCAAAACATACCCGTACAGGGTGGACACAACCAAAAAGCACAAAACGCGCCTACAACGGAAATCGGGGCCTACGCGCCACGATCAGCAGGAACGCCAACACTGCCTGCACTCCAATAAAAGCACACCCCTTGCGAGGTCAGCAAAGCACAAAGCTAGCTGGTGCGAGCGAACTAAATACAAATAACGGAATACTATACCAGAAAAATCCATGCCAAACAATAAATGATAAATAACAAGTTCTAAAGACTAAATCACACCGTGTCTCTAAAGGTAATATTTCTAAGTTCAAGCAACAACACAAACATTTCAGATTCCACAATAACTACAAGTCTACAATATAAGCCGATCATTACACGTGATTCAAACATGGTAAATATCAAGCGATGAAAATAAAGACAATCTCATAATTCTTCCCAGTCTCCTAGGTATAGCAATCAGGTTGAAACCAAAATCCTGTAAAATTCTGTATAAGTGTCTCATATCGTAGGTATCTGCATACCCTACGAATGTGTCTCACCCAGACACATCCCACAACGTGCACCAGTACCACTTCGGGCTTGTTTGTATCCTAATGGGGTGCCATCTGCCAGGATACAAACTCAAACATCCCGAACGACTGGCCTAACACGGCCAACCTAACATAATCAAAATCAAGCGCGCTGGGAGGGAAAACGAGTAATTTCCAAAGCACGTCCTTCGGGACCCGTCCTACTGCACTCTATAGTGGCAAGTGCGTGCGGGAGCTCACCGCACCTCAGCAAGCTTGCCACATGCAATAGCGTCCACAATGTCAGGTGCGAGTCATCTCAAGCACCATCCAACTCACGATGCGAGCAAGCTCCCAAACATCGGCACAACATGCATTATAGCGGGGTAAAGACACTTATACTACTATCCACGTGCACAAATGACAAGTCTGTACATAACCAAAGGTACAGACGTGCAATCATAAACAATTCGGCAATTTTTATAAAACCACGACTATGTCAGGGTCCCAACATGACCCAATTCACCACAATAAATTTATTCGAGTCGATTATCATACATGCTCAAGACTCGAAAATCCACGGTAAAACATGACATAATATGTAAACTCGAAAACAAAGCATACAAGTCTCATGTCATTACACCAAAGCCTAATCACACCAAAATTCCTTCACTATTCGATTTCATTCAAGTATATCATGCTTTCCGGAAATCCAATGCATAATTCATTCACAAATAACCAACACAATAATCGAAATATCTGAAAAACTCCGAATTTCGGATTTGGATTTAATTATACACAATCGACGGTATAATGTAAAAATTAAATTCAGGATTTCAAATAATTATTTATCAAAATAAATATTATAATTCCACTCACCTGGGCGGAATGGATTTTCAAAACCCAATTCCTACCGGTCGAAACTCCTAACACGCAAAACCACGAATGCGGGACCACGAAAATTTTAAAACTGCAAGGCGGACTCGAAAATGAGTAAACTAGCCGAAAACTATAATAAATAAATAAATATAATCGGCACGCGACTGAAAGAAAAACTTACATGCAATAGGAATTCGGCAACCACCCCGCTGAAACCCAAAGTTTGGCGAAAACGCGCCGAAACCCTCCCTACTCCGGTCTGATCGCCTCCAAACAGCACAACAGGCCGGAAATGGGTCTAAGAACCCTCAGAGTCACGAAAGTGAGGCTCACCCACGCACCCAAAGCCCAGATTCACGCCGAGGAACCCTCCAAACAAACATGCACCCTGATTTTTGAAAAAATTTCGGCCAACCCCAAAACAACCTTGCATGTCGGTTCTAAGGGCTTCCAAGGACGCCACCAAGGCCCCAACACGGCTGATCGGAGCTATGGAAAGTTGGAAACCGATCAAACCCCAAACCCAAATGAAAACTGTTTTTTTTTTTTTTTTTTTTTTTTTTTTTTTTGCAAAAAACTACAGAGAAATGCAGAGGGGAAAGAAGAGAAGAGGCGGAGGTGAGCTTTGGTGGACGAAAAATCCACAAAACCACAGCACAAAAACTGCTGGAGGAAAGAACCTCTCGTCGCCTCGCTCACTGGAACGAAAAGAAAGAAAAAAAAAGGGAGAGAAGAAGAAAGGGGGGGGGGGTCGTTTTCTCTTAAAGGGTGGGTGGCTATGTGCCCCCACCACCTCTACTGAGTACACCCCGCCCAAAAATCTTTTTTATTTTATTTTAAAAAAAACGCAGGTATTACAGTGGTGGTGTCACAGGGCGATGATCATGATTGAGCTGTCACATTCAATTGAACTCATCACCACCACCCCAACTCCCCATCGACTTCGCCACCATCCCCATTTGACCTCACAAACCCAACCTTGAACCGACCAGTTCCACCTCATTCGCAGTCAAGTTCACCACCACCACAACCAGCCTCACCCTCAATGAAACAAACCATATTCCATTGAAACCCACCCAACCCATCTCACCTTCTTCATCATCAAATCCACCACCATAAGATATGCTCCCGCCACCACCTGTACATCCTAATTGAAACAAATCGAACTGAACTCCAACCCCACTGTCGTCAATTTTGGTTGCAAACTTGTTGAAGCTGTAAAGGGATGGTGATGTGGGAGGGGCATGATAGGAGAAGGCTACTGTTACCGGTCGATCGATCTGAGGCAGAGGAGAAGTGGCCACGGCTGGAACCGACACTAGGTGGGGTGGGGGAGGAAAGGGAGCTAGTGGAGGATCATAGAGAGGGAGATGAGGGGTGGTCACTGGTGAAACAAAGAAGCAGAGATGGAGAAAAAGGGATAAGGGAGGGGTGGTGCTCATTGGCATTAGATAGATGAGAGGGAGGGAGGGGGAGAGAAGATAAGAGAAGAAAATGATGGAGAGGGAGGGGTGCTTGTTGGCGAAACAAAGAGGGAGAAAATGGAGGGGCGTTAATAGAGGAGCGGGGAGAAGAAGATGGGGGAGCGGTGAGAAAATGTTTAAGGGTGATTTTTTAACTTTACGATGTGTCTCGAGATACACATTTTAATCTTCATACAATATTAGCCACCGATTTGCCTCGAGATCCAATTATGAGTTGTCTTAGGCCAATATTTTAAGGTGAGCCTTAAATCAATTTAGGGGTATTTTTGTCATCAAAATAACCCATTTAAAGAAGAAAAAAAATCAATTGATGTGGACCACTAGTTGGGGGCATTTGCAAAACGATATACATTTTAGGGATAATCCTAAAATAACCCATTTTTTTATAATTAGCTTATAATTGAGAAACCTTTATTTCTTCCTTTCTCTTGGTCTATTCTCATATAGGTCTTGACGAGACCCTTCAAGAGAATTGCCTAGGTACATGATCACTCTAAATGAGAATTTGACGTTTCTGTACAACCCCCCACTTTTTCACTCTTATCTCGAGGAGGTACTAAAAATGGAAGAGATAAGGTGGTCCCCGCTTTTCCAAAACTTGCTTTTTTTCTTTATAATTTTTTTGGTGCCGAAAAGAACCTTGATTTCCAATAAGAAGTTGGTCACTTTGATCGGGTGTGTATTTTTACTTCTAAACAGAATTTCTAAATTTAGAATAATTTAATAAATAAACCGTTCCTAAGAGCCATGCCTCTAACGCCAAGCGAGACCCAATACCCTCGTCATCCTAAAAATATTTATAATGTCCCTGTGTTGAAAGAAAACCAACATGCCCTTATTGAATAGTAGTGCAATTCTAATATACAAGGAAATATCCATATCTTTGCTCACAGGTTGAGCTGGCAGGGTCCACATCATCTTGGGAGAAAAAAATGGATTAAGGTTGTCTTTATGTGGTATGCTTCTGTCCAAATCAAACGAGATTTCTCTTGGATCTGCCAATCGAACTACATCTAGTTCTTGGAAATCCGACCATATTGAAACAAGATGGTGAGTGTGTGTGAATTGGAAGGAGGGTTCGACCACACTTGGTATTTTTATTTATTTTACTCGACCAAGTCGAAGCAATGCTAATTCAAAATGCTTGAGGATAAACTCTATTTTTGTTTTTGTGAGTTCCTCTCTTGAATAGGTCTTGAGTTCAAATATGCTGACTTGCTTATTGAAATTGTTAACTGCGACGAGTTTAGTGAGTTGTTAATTACATATGTATTATACCCAAACAACATAGCTGACTAGCTCCTAGCAGTGGGTTTGTCTTATTATTGTCACCAAAACCTCAATCAAACATCAAACAATGCTCACTGCTTATCCAAAAAGACAAAAATTGCAATCACACACAATGAAAGTTTACCTTTCTCAAACAACCCGTATTTCGAGTTTGATTATTTTTTTTCAACTTGACTTGGTATACACCATATATCTATTTTAATCCAAACAATACTCAACATAAATTGCAATCTATATCTTTTTGGCATGAAAAATATATCAATTTGGATGGAGCAAATTTTTTGATTTGCTTCGATTTTGTCAAGCGATGAAGAAGACAAATTTTGGTCGAACCTCTATCTCATTTTGATTTGTTGTTCGGTCTATTCGGCACTCGATTTCATTGTGTAGAAACTAACTTCTAACTGGAATTAGAAGTTCTAAGTTCTAAATAAGTTGTTTGTTTTGCTCCTGAATAAGCTGCTGATTAGAAGTTGTAATATTAAAAGTTTTTTATTTTTAGGTGTCGATATAAAGTTGTTTGACATTTTTGCCTAACACCACGATTCCTACCGCTCACCACAAACTATCAACATTTACCTCCTTAACACGTTTTCTCTTCTCCAAATATCATTGAGATCCTCTTCCACCACCACTATCACTCTATGTTCCTTATAAATTTTCAATGACTGAAGGAAGATATAGAAGAGGGAGGAGGAAGATAAAAACAAGGGGCGGGGGAGAGTGGTGGTGGCAGTGGCAATATTTCTCGCGTCATAGAAAGGAGATGGAAAAGAGGGATGACCGCTGGATAAGAGAGATAACATCAGTCATTACAAATTTATTATGAGCTTAGTATAACAATGAATTTTTATTAAGCACTAAATGCTAAGTGATCAGCACTCCCATGGTTCTTACTCTATGAGAAGTTCAACTTCTAATTAGAAGTAAAAACAAACACCCTTAGTAGGGTGTATCACTTCTTATTAAGACTTCTGACTCCAATCAGAAAAAAAAACCCTATTAATAGTTTTTTTTTATCATGTGAAAAACGTGTGGGAAGATTGACTCACCTCCCTTCTGATGTGGAATCCGATAGCTCACCCTATGGGAAAAGCCATGGATATTTTGTTGTTGTTTAGCTTGTTTGACCAAATTTTTTCATAGGATAGAAAAAGTGACAAGGGATACTCTAGTTGCATGCCAATTATTTTTTGGGTTTTTTTTACTCCCCCCAAAATAAATAGCTTATTCGGGATTAGCCCCTTAAATATATCGTACTGCAGATGCCCCCAAGACTAGTTGTCCAGATCCATTGATTGGCATTTTCAAATGGGCAAAATTTTGATGACTAAAATGCCTCTAAATGATTGAATGACTGAGATTAAAATATTGGCCTCAAAAATTGATAATTAGTATCTCGAGATGAATCAATGATTCATAATGTAAAAATATTAAAATGGGTATCTCGAGACACATCTAATGGTTATTAAAAAAAAATTCTTCTTCATTACAAAATTGGGTTCCAATGTTGCACTGATTTGGCCGAGATATTTTAGAGTTTGTAATTAGAGGGGTCGTGCCCATTGAATCTCTGCATTAAAAAATTGCATTGTTTTGGCTGATTTATTACTTAGTGTATGGTTCGTGGTTGAAGAGATTTAGATGAGAGGGGTGCCATTTGATTTGCAACAACAAGGGTGTTTGAAGTTTGCAAAATTTTCATTTTTGGTTGTTGTTTGTTGTTCATTGTTCTTCTTTTGCTTCTTTAAAGTGGAAGAACATCAACCAACAACAAGGAAGAGGAATTAGTAATTTGTTATTGGTGTTGTTGGCCTTGAACCCACATGTGTTTGGTTACAAGTTGTCCAAGCCTTGGGAGCATTAACAAAGCTGATTTGATTTTGTTAATGGAGGAGAAAAATCATTTTGTTCGATCCTTGATAATCACAAGAAAATGACGACAACCATCTTCAGAAGTGTCACAGTAGTCGAAAAAGATGATGCAAGGGTTAAGGCTCATCTTCCATAGATGTTCAGTTTGAACTCTAATTTTTAGATTTTGATCTCAAATGTTCAATTTGAGCCTAATTTGGGCTCTGAGAAGCATGAATGTGGTCATCAAGGGATACCAATGAATAATGAAAAAGAACTCGTGTGTATGTTTGTTTGTGTTTGGTGATTTAGGAGGGAGAATTAGAGATGGGATTTTGAGAATCAATGCAAGGGTTCAACTTTCTATTTTGTGCTCCCACAAATCCTAAAGAGGGGGATCCCAACCTATTCATATGAAATCATTCGGCAAACTCTCAGCTGCTCCCACAAATCTTTCATACGAAGGGGAAACAAAGAGAGGGGGAGGGAGGAAAAAGGGGGTGGGGCGACTGGTGGTTAAGAGACAAATATAAGGGGGGAGAAGAAGGGGGAATGGGTTGCGAACCAAAGAGAGGTGAGAGGAAGAAGGGTGAGTGGAGGTAGAAGATGAAGCGTTTTTTAAATTTTTTTTTAGAACCATTAGATTTGTCTTGAGATACTAATTTTAAATTTTTTGTACAATTTAAACCATTGATTCATCTCAAGATACCAATTATCAATTTTTGATGCCAACATTTTAATCTCATCTATTCAATCATTTAAAGGCACTTTAGTCATCAAAACTTTGACCATTTGAAAAATAAGAATCAATAAATGTAGACCGCTAATTTGGGGTATATGTAATATGATATTTTTTAAGGACTAATTTTAAATAAGCTATTTATTTTGAAGGAGTAAGTTTAAAAAAAAAAATCTTATTTTTATCACCCTCCAATCACCGGTGAGGTTGTGGATAAAGATGTAAGATACCTTGTAGGTTTTGCTTTTCACCACATTGATTGACATTTTATTCGCGACTTGGATTGAAAAAATATGGAGGCGAAGTTTATAACCAGGACGGGTCTGTCACATTGAGGGTTAATTTTTGGGAAAAAGCCTATTAACAAAAAAATAAATAATAATGCGGGGGAACCCTAATGGAACTCGTGTTTTAATAAGAAGGCGCGAGAGTTCCTCCTGATTCACTACCAGTTTCAGCTTCTCCGTTTCAACCACCATGGAAGATGACGATGACGAAACCCCACCCGTCGCAATTCAAATCGACGAACCAACCCCTTCAAAATCCTCCGAATCTTCCCAAGATATCTCCCCAAATCGAGTTGGTGTCACTGTGATTACTGGTTATCTCGGTGCAGGCAAATCCACAGTGAGTTCATTCTTCTTGGTTTCCTCCATCTCTTTACCAAATTATTGTATTCAATCTGAACCGTTAGCTTTGAGCTTACAATCGAATGGTGTCATAATTATTTCAGCTTGTGAATTACATCATAAATGCTCAACATGGGAAGAAGATTGCTGTGATATTAAATGAATTTGGTGACGAGATTGGGGTTGAAAGAGCGATGATTAATGAAGGAGATGGTGGAACGCTTGTCGAAGAATGGGTAGAGTTAGCAAATGGGTGTGTTTGTTGCACAGTTAAGCACAGTTTGGTCCAAGCATTGGAACAACTCATACAGAGGAAAGACAGGCAAGTTCATTCTTGACCTTAATGTTGTTTGTTCACATTGACCCTTTCCCATTTTTTCACATTAAATAGTTTAATTCCCGTTTTCCTTTTATCTGACACAGACTCGATCATATATTGCTAGAGACTACAGGATTGGCCAATCCAGCACCCCTTGCGTCCGTTCTTTGGTTGGATGATCAACTAGAATCTTCAGTCGAACTTGATTCTATAATTACTGTTAGTTCCCCTTCCACCATGGACATGTAGTTTGTAAACTTTACTTGTGTTCTTCCAACATTGGGCTGACATCATTTTATGAGATGTACGTATTATTTTCCCTTATCAGAGATGTGTGTGTGCTTTAATTAATCTAAAAAACAGTGCAATATTTCAATACAAATAACTGAGGCTAGCTCGTGAAAAACATACAACAAGAAAAATAGCTAGAGAATGATAGGGAAGGTTATGGGTTGAATAACTTGAACCAGTTGAGAATGCATTCACTAACCTTGTCGAACACTCCCCATGTCAAACCCCGCTGCCATAAGATACCCTTGACAGACAACAATCAACACTACCTGGTATGCTGGACTTGTTCCATTTGAAGATTCTTGTGTATCTTTCACACCATAACTCTGCCATCCCTGCGATTAATAATCTGTCCCATGACCAATTTCTAGTTAAAGTTAATGTTCTGGCTTCCCATTGAGCTGCCCAAAGCCAGGTTGGAGGCTATTCGTTCTGATTTCTGAAACCCCACAAGCATATATCAGAGCTGCCTAGACTTCCTTTGAGAAACCCCTTGAATGATTATTGTTGTACTTCACATTGGCTGTGTCGATTGGGAATTATAACTCCCATGTGCAGTTGTCCATACCAGAAAATTCACCCTTCCTTGGAGGAACGTGAGTCCTGACTTCTCCAAAGAAACTTGGTTGTGAAATCAAGGCTGTTTGCACCCTGCTCATTGGTCTTGGCTTTCTGCAAAGAACTCGTAGCAGCTTACTTTGTTCTTGGTTCAACTTTATTCGTTCTAGGATGCCAACTGATGCAATTCTCATTCATTCCAGTTTCTTCTCGGACCCAAGTTCCAAGCTATTTGCTCACCTGCATTAGTCACAAATTGTTCTCTGCACCAAATTGTTTAGAGCATCCTAAAAAAATTGCAGCAAATGCCTGCTTTAGGAGCTGTTTTGACACCTAACAATCCTCCAAAATACGCAGTCCTTGGAGAACCATCCACGTGTTCCAAACCAATATTTTTTTCACCTACTATTGTTCTCAATAATTTTCTTCTTGCCTAAATCTCCATATCCATTTAGCAAGCAATGCTTGACTGAACTCTTTTAGTCTCCTAATGCCCAATCCCCCTTGTTCCTTTGGTTTGCAAACCGAATCCCGACGAATCAGATTGTACTTCTTTGACACCGACGAGATTCCCCATAAGATGCCACATAATATCTTTTCCATGTGATCTGAAATAGATATGGGAGTCATGATTGTTGACATTAGGAACACTGGAAAACTCGGAGTGTGCTTTTGATTAGGCAACTGGAATTTGGTTTTCCAAACTGCTAGGCAACTTCTAATGCATTCTACAACATGATCTCATGTTGTGCAATCCTTGTATCAGCTTTCTAGAATCCAAGTACTTGGATGGAAGTAAACCTGTTTGAGACTGTAACATCTTTGCAAGATCATACAACTTTAATATCTTTGCAAGATCATAGGAAGTTTTAGGCCCAATTCAAAGCCCAAAAAAGCCCAGTCGAGGAATAAACGGTTAAACGGAGCGAGAATCCGCTATTCCATCAAAAGCCCCAGTGATAAACGCAGCAGGGCAGGGACATATTTCTCAAAATCCGCCCCTTTGTCGTCCCTAGTTGAGAGGCTCATAGCCATACGTACCTTAATTTCTGTGAGTCGCTGCTCCATTTCAAGAGCTTAATCCTCAGATAACTTTGAAATTCAAAATCTCTTAAGGATGGTTTCCACGGTTCTTTTCTCTGGACCATACCATGTAATAAGCTATCGCCTGTTGAGCAATTTGTTCTTACTCTATTACTACCCAGTCATCTACCCTTAGAATCTCAATTGAGTTCTTGATTCTTCTCTGATTTGCCAGCTTGTGAATTAATTTAGTGCAGAAGTCTCCGTATCTTCCCCAATCGATTCCTGATTTCCTTTTCTAGTGATGAGATCCCTCTTTAATAGTTTATCAAGCTCCACTTTACTTGCCAATGTCTAATTCCATTCAGCTGGTGCTATATCCCTGCCTTTTTCCATCTTGTCTCGTATACCAATTTTCCTTTTTCGCGATGGATAAGAGTGTCCAGTTTGCCTATGCCATAAACCAAACAGTTCTGTTCCTTCAAAGGTGTACTTTTGCTGGAGAAGAAGCACAGTGGTGACCTAAAAAAGGCCAGGTGGTAATTAAGATTACCAAAGAAAAAACTAAACCTTGATCCCCGTTTACGTTGTCTCTATCAAAAGACTAATTATGTCTTGATGAATTTGGAACACCTTAGCTTTAATGTACTGAAATTTATCGTAAAAGGGGGAAATTTACCACAAACAAACTATGATAGATTAGGTGTAGCGGAAAACATGTTGATTGATTAATCAAGATCAAAATGAAAAAAAAAAAAAAAAAACCCTGGTTTGTTCATTACAACAACCCTAGTTTTCTTGAGATTACAATCAAAATTAACTCAAAATAAAACCTACCATCCTTTTAATTACAATTTTCCTAGAGGCCTATTTTTTATTACTAAGCACACCTAATACGCTAATATACTCTAAATACGATCATCCTCCCTCGGCTGTGAAGAACTCGACTTCGAGTTCGCCCGCACATACGCAGTTAACAGCTCTGGATCCATAGAAGATAAGAGTTGGTACAAAATCTAAGAGTTGTCTGAGGTGGGACGTCCCTTCCATTAGACCAAGACTCAACTAGGTACATTGTCAAAAGTATTAATATCAAAACTTTGTAAATGCATTCAATAGGATTAGTCACATGAGGAGGTGGCAAGTAACTAGCATTTGAAAGTTGAATAGGAGATGCAACATCGCTGAGAAATAGAGAGTTTAGTAACATTGACAGTACGGTGCATCAGGAGATTGTTGACAAATCAACCTCACTACATTATCGTTAATTTCCTGACTATAGGAAAAAGTCCAACGCCGCATCATGAGTTTAGAACCCTTCCTTGTCTGTCGTTGCCCTTTCAGAAAAACCATAACCAAGTCACCTGGCTCAAAAGAAATAAATTTCTTTGGCGGTACTAAAAGTCTGCTATTTATCATACACATCGGCTAACGCTAGCGAACCTATTGGTGGATCAAAGTTATCTGCTTAGCCTTAACAGTCGCATCACTGCTCACTGGATCCAAACCAACCACTGACGCTAAATCCATAGGAACAGAAGGGAAAAAACCTTGCACAATCTGGAATGGCGAATGCATAATGCTCCTAGTGACGGTGTTATTATAGACAAACTCTGCATGAGGTAAAACTATAGGCCAAAAGTGACCATGTTCCGTCACCAAACAACGCAAGAGATCACCCAGACTCTTATTAACAACCTCAGTCTGTGGATGGAATGGAGTGGAAAAGTTTAACGAACAATGTAAACACTTCCACTCCAGAACTATCTCGTAAATTTGGTATCACGGTAAAAAACTATGCTTCTGGGCACTCCATGAAGGCACACCACCTCCCTGAAATATAAATGAGACACATGTGGTGCATCATCGAATTTTCCACAAGGGATGAAGTGAACCATCTTAGAAAAGCGATCAACCACGATAAAAACTGAGTTGTAACCTATGTAGGAAATCCCGACACAAAATCCATTGAAACATCCAACCACGGCAAGAGGGAGTACAATCTAGCGTTCGAAGAACGTCCCCTGGCAGTTTGGCATACATAGCACTTTCGCACAAAATTGATAACATCAACATGCATTTTTGGCAAAAAAAAACATTTTCGCAACAATATAAGTACCTTCTAACACCAAAATGACCAACTAATGAAGTTTAGCAATCAATTTCTTCCTAATGAGAGATGTGGGAATGTAAGTACCTTTCCACGAAAGAAGAAACCATCCTACAATAGAAATTCACTCGACTTGTTTGGAGCCACCTGTCATGCTAGCATGACAGATAGCACCACGCCTACCAAGTGTATCAGCTATGCAGTTCTGTGACCAGGCGACATGCTTCAAGTTTAAGGTAAAGTTCTGAATTTCATTAATCCACTTACTAATCCTACTACTCACATGTCGATGCGAATTAAGGAAACAAAGAGCTTCATGATAGAGTTAATCACAAATTCTTGGTAAAGAAGCTAATGCTTCCAGTGGCGAAGGGCTTGTACCACAACAAACAACTCAACATCATAGGTAGAGTAATTCAACTGCGCTTTCTGTAACTTCCCACCACAGGACGCTCGCCCGCCCTTGAGACAATACAACCCCTACACTTGTCTTACATGCATCACATATAACTCAAAAATCTTCTCAAAATCAGGTAATGCTAACACCAGAGCAATGATCATTTTAAGTTTAGTGGCATAAAAAACGTTTTGACATTCTTCATTCCAATAAAATCGGACATCCTTCATAAGTCCAGTAAGTGGTGCTACTATAAAACTAAATCCCTCAATAAAACGTCAATAAAAACATACCAAACCATGAAAATTGCATACCTGGGAAGAAGTTGGCACATGCCAATCACGAATGGCCGCTACTTTAGATTAATCAACAGACATCCCACCACCCGAAACAACATACCCTAGAAAGGTCACAAAGGACACCATAAAACATAATTCTCCAATTCAAATATAACTTATGTTCTCGCAAAACCTTCAAAATAGCCTGAACATGTTGCAAATGCCCGTCGCAAATGCCCTTCCTCAGTGCGACTAAGTATGAGGATATCATCAAAATAGACAACAACAAATTTATTGATAAAAGGTTGAAGAATGTATTACTCACATAAATGTCGAAGGAGCATTGGACAATTCAAAAGGCATAACAAGTCATTCATATAAATCCACTTTTGTTTTAAAAGTTGTTTTCCATTCATCTCTAGGTCGTATATGAATATGATGATATCCACTTCCATCTTCGTAAATATCACAGCTCCCTGCAAATTGTTAAGCATATCCTCCACTTTAGGAATAGAAAAGCAATACTTGACGGTAATTTTATTAATGGCGTGAGAGTTCATACACATACGAAAAGAGTCATCCTTCTTGGGCACCAGCTAAATAGGGATAACTTTGGGAGAAGTACTCTCTCGTATGTACCACTTGGCTAATATTTCATTCACTTGCCACTTTAACTCTTCATGCTCCCTCAACGTCGTACGATGATGCAGTCGGTTGAGTATTGGGCCTTTAGGTACCAGTCAATAGCATGTTGAATAGTCTGCAAAGGAGGTAGTTGACCACTTCCCTCACTACAAACATCCCCAAACCTAGCGAGTAATTGTTGCATGTGTGGTGGGATTGAAAATCATGTAATTGAAAAGGCGAAGTAACCGTGTGTAATCGATGACGCCTCAAGCTATGGCACACTGCTCTCGTCTCCATGTTTTGGTGGCTTTGTTGACGTCGAGCGTAGCAGTTGTAGTAGAAACTTGCATCCCTCAACATCAAGAAAATTATACGTGTTCAAATACCTATCATAGATCGATCGCCGCTGAAATTGCCATGGCTTGTCCAGTAACAATGTCCATCGAATTTATTGTACACCACACATGGTCTATATTCTGTTCCATAGTAAGGGTATTAAACGTCGTGGTAGCCCTCGCCTTCTTACTCGGATCCAACCATGGCATTGTGAAGGGAATGGAGCGCGGTTCTTCTTCAACCCCAAAGTATCTACCATCAATTTTGAAATCATGCTTTCACTAGATCCACTGATGATAATCATACTGCATATCTTTCCCTTACAACTACAACGTATGTTAAAACTATTATGTTATCTCCAAACTATGTCATATATAGGTTCTTTACTATGAAGAGGAGAAGAAACTGAACTGAAAGGCAAGGAAAGTGGAAAAATTGCTATACACTGCACAACAAATTAACAAACCCATCGAAGGGAGAACCCGCTTTCCCAAGTGACACCATCTTTATTACTAAGCACATCTAATACGCTAATATACTCTAAATACCATCATACCACGTGATTGGAAGGCCAATGGCATCTTTTTGGAATAAAGCGCATTAAACAAAGTCAAGGAAGATAAAAGGTAGCATTATGATCCAAGTCTCCTGGTCTATGATAACCACTTGAACTCTGGTAACTTGATATGAACTCGTTTCAAAAAAAAAAAAAGGGAATAATAATAATGTTAATAAGAGATGATGCTTAGAATATATATAGACATAATTTCTGAAAAGCTTCAAACTGACATTGCAATGTGTAATTATTTTCGGGAAACAGTTTATGGTATTTAGGCCGAATGCATTAAGTTATCACGTATCAAGTAAAAGCTGATAGATATTCATAACTAACAGTGGTCTGTCCCTTGAACAGGTTGTTGATGCCAAAAATCTTATGTTTCAACTTAGTCAGCACACCGAGTCGTCCTCATTTCCAGAAGCGGTTCTTCAGATTGCTTTTGCAGTAATTATCGTACATTTTCGATTCTGATGATTGGTGTATATCATGTTTGTCACAATTTATTTGACTCAGCTGATTCTTCCTGTGTTCACACTTTTTCGTCTTTATTTTATCAAAATAGTTTGTGTTCTTCTGAAGAAAATTTTTGTTGCAGGATATGATACTTCTGAACAAGGTTGATTTGGTTTCTTCTCCCGAGGGTTTTGGTCCCGTGAGCATGGGTGTTATAGAGGAACTAGAAAAAAAGATTCATGACATTAATTCTCTTGCTAGTATTATTCGTTCAGTTCGTTGCCAAGTTGATATATCTAAGATATTGGACCGCAGAGCCTATGATACCGCAGTTAGTTAATTGTCTATTCCATTTATCAGTACATCATACCTTTCTATTGTATGTTGAATCTCATGAATCTCACTGTTTTCTTTTCAGCATCTTGCTCACTTGGAATCATTACTGAAAGAAAACCCTCCCACAGCTGACAGGAATCTTCATGATAATAGTGTGCGGACCTTATGCATTTGTGCGCCGCAGCAAGCTAATCTTGATAAGGTAAAGACGCACTAATTCCAAATGTCAGAAAGGATCGAAAAGTTTCTTTCATCTGATTTATTTAATTTATATTTCTATTATATTAATGAGATCTATTTTTGCCCAATAGCTTTACCCGGAAAATCACATGGTATTGACGTTTGAACGATTTATGTCTGATTTAGATTAGTTAGAGTCAGTCTTTGATTTTTCAGTGTATGAATTATGTGTTTACCTCTATCCCTAACCCCCTCTCTGTAAGATTTATAACACTTTTTTTTTTTTTTTTATAAATTTGAAACTACCTCATGCAAATCCAATTGTAATTTTCTCTTGGTGGTATGCTGGTATTACTGAATTCTTATGCAAGGGCCTAAAATCTCTATAATCGATATTCATCTCTAATAAGAACTCCTTGAAGTTGTTGACTTTGCAGTTTGCTAAGTTAAGACCAAAGTCGATTGATTATATAGTTTATTTACTTAATAAATAAGCCCTTGAGTTGCTAGAATTACTACTTATGTCTTTGTTATGTGGTAATGAATTGGCAAGAACATCCTGTTGAACTGGAGAAATGAAGGCAGATGTTAATGGGGTTCTTATTGCTAATAAATTAACATGTTCCAAGGTCAGGGATAAAATGTAGTTTTTGGTAGTGTAGAAATGATGGCAAAGATAATTGGTTGCATAGTTATCTACATAGTATCTTCATTTACATCTATCATATTACATCCGACACAATTTTATTTTGTGATGTCTAAGCTGCACTGAGAAGTCGACCAGTTGATGGTCATAGCTCTGCTCCTAATCATTATCATTGTTGAAACAGCAGCACTGTTTCTCACGTGCAGCTAAGCACTTTGGGTCAGGATTCAGAGAGATGAAACTCAAGAAGGAAGCTAAGTGCACCGATTGGCCCTATATTATAGAAGATAGATCGGCAATCGATAAAACTTTTTCATCTGTTATTGTTACAGATGATTTCTAACTCTAATTGCGAATTTTTTCTAGAATAAACGGCTGCTAATCCTATATAGGTATAGTTTATATTACATTTATGAATAGTTGAATAAGCGATCATTGGTTAGCATTAGCTTGAAGTTCAGAGAAACTTCAGGAAACTCTCCAAAATCTAACACGTTTATGGAGCATTTGCCTCCAAAGTTTTGTTAAGGTGGGGATTTAAGTATTTTGAAGAAATGCACTATGAACCTCATTGGTTGAGAGCTTGGTGTCTCTGAGAGGTGTCCTATTTGGAACACTTGTTTTATAATTAGACTGTGACCTTATTTTTTATTTTGTTTATTTATTTATTTGTGCGAGTGTGTCTCTCTATTGTTTAGTTTTTCCTAATTCACCTATATAGTACGAATAGTACATATACACATGTGAGTGTGTATGCATCACATATGGTTAACTTGATAAGAAAAGAATAATCTGTACAAACTTGTTTAGTTTAGTATTGACTATTTTCCTTTTTTAGGTTCGCATATGGCTTGAGGAGATTCTTTGGGACAAGAAATACAACATTGATGTCTATCGCTGTAAAGGAGTTTTGAGTGTACAAAACTCTGATGAGCTACATACAATACAGGCAGGGGATACCTAACATCTACTTATCCTGCATAATATCTTATCCTTTATTTATTTATTTTTAATTTCTGTGCTGAGAGTTGTGAAAACATGAGAGGTCATAAAGGCGGATTATCATGTTTTGGAAGTGTTCTGATTTGTCTTGCTTTAATTTAGAACATATCTATGTAGTTAAATTGTTAATCAGACCCTAATTGGTCTAAGAGCGTAATGAGATTAATCGTTAATTGGCATGTATTTATAAATATATTTTCTCTATCCTTTTATTCTTCTAAGCAATAAGTATAGTACAAGAAAAAAATGAATATTGAAATAGTAAACATTATATCCCACAGTTTAAGGTAAATTATAAGAAATTTTAAACTTCAATGTCAAATAAAGGTGCACCTTTTCATATTCTTTATTTTTGTTTGAAACCGTTTCTGTGGATTCTGTTTTCAAAGGGGGGCCAAACATTTGGTTTCCATGAGAGATGGAAAAACTAGTTACATGCAAAAAAAAAAAAAAAATGTTGTTAAATACACAACCAACGGCGAACACTCACTTGACATTGAAATTGTATTCCATTTCCCATGAAAAATGGTCAACCAAACAATCCCTTTTTTTTTATTGTTTACTCTTTGATTTTCTCTCTCTCTAGCCTCTTTACACATTCTTGGTATTGCCCTATAGGTAGAGTGTTGATGAAGTTAGGGTAAAATTAAAAAAAGTAATATAAATTTTTTTCTCGTTTATTTATAACTATTGTCGTAAATCGATTAGTCGGCCTCGAAAGCGATTAATCAGTAACTTGGCAAGAAATCGCAGATTCTCGCCAACTAATTCTCCAAAGATTATTCAAACAATTAATTCGAAAATCATAGCGTTGTACTAGCGAGAAGCGACAATTAATCGCTGATTAATCACCGACGAAATAACATAGGAGCATATAAAGCTTTTTTGGACAAGGTGGTGATCTTGTTTGCAGAATTATATAATATGCTTTTCTATTTTGTTGCATTGCTCATGAGTGCCAGTTGACTTTTAACACGGCGACTTTGAATGCGAGCCTAATTTTATTGAATATGCATAGGTACTTATTTTGTTGTTTCATGTTTCTACATGGTCCACTGTTGACAACAACCATCTTTTCAGACACTCAATTCCATCTTCAGTAGAGATGTTACCTTTTCAGACACTCAATTCCCCAAGATGTCTCCCTGACATGATTTTTTTTTAGCCACAAAGATGATTATGATTGGCATCTCATGTGATTGCTATTCGTATCATGGGTGATAATAGAACTTTTAATGTTGCTTCAACAGGCTGTGAGAGAAATCTATGAAATTATCCCAGCTCGTAAATGGCAACAGGAAGAGAATCGAATGAGTAAGATAGTTTTCATAGGTAAAGCAATAGACTTGGATGCTCTTTCATTTAAAAATTTTAATCTCCTTTGATCCCTTGCAGAAACTATATATATTTCGTGGTTATAAATAGTAGCTTTTATAAGAACTGCTTAGATCTCAATGAATTTTATTTCCGTCTGTCACAGGTAGAAATTTGGATGAGGAGATTCTTGGAGATTCCTTCAGAGCGTGTACTTTGGCAATATGGTAAGTGCTGTGGTGGAACTTTATATGAACTGGAGCTAATTTTGCCTATTGTTGAGTGAGCATTGCTTAGAAGCTAGAGTTGTACTGATATATGTTTCCATTTTAGATCGATTGTGATGGTCTTTCTTTGAATTTCACTTTGTAGACCAAAGTTTGGACTCTTTTACACGTTATTCTTGTATGCCTTGTCTAAATATCTTCATATTAATAAAGAGTAAAGAATGACAAAGGGACGGGGAGCATTTAAAAGGTTATTGCTATGTGAAACCACCACTTCCTCTTTCGAACACCACCCTAAGTAACACCACCATTAAATAGCCAAATTCCTCATTTTTGCTCAATTTCGAGCAACAAGGAGGTGGATTCTCCGACCTCTCTTGACCGACAACACCTATTCCTGCCTCTCTTGACCTCTCACTCGGTTTGTTCGGTAATCTTGTTCCTTTTTCTATCATCTCTTTTTCCCAAAACATCTTATTTCTTCATTTTTGAACTCTTTGGGGATTAGGAGTGGTTTAGAGATGGAGGAGATTGTGAAAAGGAAACACAAACACATACAAACCAACATGAAAAAACGAATGAATTGACGAAAACCACCAATAAAAAAAAAAAATAAATTCTGAATTGTTAAAACAATGAATCATGTGAATTGATATTTAATCTTGCATTTTATAAATTGCGAGATTAAGCCTCAATCTCGCAACATCTGCTGCTTTAGGGTAAAAAACAAAAAAAATTGCCAAGATTGAGGCTTAATTTGCTATTTCGTTTCGGTTTGTTTGTGTTTCCTCTTCACAATCTCCTCCTTCATTCTAAATTACTCCCAAATTTTTCAAACACCAAACCCCTAATCCCCAAAGAGTTCAAAAATGGAGAAATAAGATGATTGGGGAAAGGAGAGATGAGAGAAAATAGTCGTGGGTGATCAAACAAAGTGAGAGAGAGGTCAAGAGAGGTGGGAATAGGTGTTGTTGGTCGAGAGAGGAGGGAGAATCCCTGTCCTTCTCAGTCGAAATTGAGCAAAAATGAGGACTTTAGATTATTTAATGGTGGTGTTACTTACAAGTAGTGGGGTGGTAGTGCTCGAAAGAGGAAGTGGTGGGTTCACATAGCAACATCCTAGAAAATGTTCATATAATTATGGAGGAAATGTCCTTAGCGTGCAAGCAATTATAAGATATCAAAAATGATTTGTGTATCCGAGATTGGTGTTGTGCCTTACATAGTACAATATGGTTGAGTAGTTTTGCCACAAATTTCTGCGTTAACCTTTTTTTTAGCATTAGAATTCAACTTATCTCGAGACTTTTCCATTTTATTTCTTTTTTCCCAGATAAGAGAAAAGGACACTAGAATCACATTTTACTATTGGAGATATGTTGAGAATTCTCTCCCGTCTCTAGTCATGAATGTTGGATAATTAAATCCACTTAACTTATCACCATGTCGGATAATTAAATCCACTTGTAGGGTTTGACATGTACGAAACATATAAGCGTCCTAAAGATGACATCATCAATCTCTATATGGGATGCAAATTCCATTAATTATCAATATCCATTGTTATCACTAGGGGTGGGCAAGAAGCCCGGTCCCGATCCGGGTCAGTATGGTCCCAAACCGGTTCAAACCAGGACTAATCGATTTACACTTTTTATCCCGGTCTCGGTCCCGGACCGGTTTGAACTGGGATGGAACCGGTTTTCACAAATATAGTCCCGGTTACTGTTGCAATTCAAATAAAAACCAAAGCCCAAGCCCAAGTGCCCAACCCATTATCCAGTTTGCAATATCCTAGGGTTTTGAAAACCAAACCAAAGCCTTCCTCCCCATGTGATTGCCACCCAGAGTTATAGGTGGCGTGAATTCCAAGTGGCAGGTCTTGGGACAAACAAACTACTACTGCAACAACCTGTAATCGGTTTTTGTTCTTTGGTGTTCTCTTTGCTTTGGATCTTCATTCAATGGAGAATGCTCAACAAAGGGTAGGTAAGTGCTTAAGTTTTTCTAAACCCTCCCTCTCCTTTCATCTCTTTTGGCTGTCTTCCTCCCTTTTTTGGCCGTCTTCCTCCCTTATCTACGTCCTCCTCTCCAAAGTCCTCTTCTCTACTCTGTGGTGCATCCACCAAATGTTTGAACAATTTTCAGGTAATGTGTTAGCGGCTCTTGAATAATGGATTGTGGCTGTGGCGGTGTAGACACACACAGACAGTGATCATGCAAAGTGAGACTGATAAAAGAGGATCAAACAATCCCTTTTGGTTTTGGAATTGAAACTCATTTATCCTTTAAAATGGGATTTTGATAAAGAAAAAAAATCAGTTTCCGTTCAAAGGATGGCATGGTCCCGGTCGGGGACCAACCGGGTATGTCCAGGAAATTGTGTTGTCCCGGACCGTTCCGGTCCCATTTCACTGGACTGGACAGGGATCGGGACAAGCCCAATCCCGGACCGTGCCCACCCCTAGTCATCACCCAATCCTCTGAGGTTATCAACCCACAAACGGATCTCACTCTTTGATAAATCAAAGTGACATACACAATATGTACATGTCTATTAATCATATCTAGATTAAAAACTTGAACATAGATAACAATCATGGGGTATAATTTTCCAGTATAGTCAGTATATGGAAAATTACCTCAAGACGGTAATGTCGAATGCACAAAGTGTATTAGTGCAATAGTCTGAGACAGTCTCTCATAGCCAAGATGGACTATACGAAAAAATTGCACTACAACCTTAACTTCATCTAAAGTTGTGAACTCACAGCTTTATTTTACAAGTATCTATATTGTACAAGTATGCACACTTTTGTCTTCTTTGTGTAAGCCATGCTTTACGGACACGATCATCTAAAATATCAAAAATATTGAATAAAAGATACACTTGCACAATCATAACTTAATACAAGCATTTACCTACAGTAATGACTATTAACTAATAAACAAATCATAAACTTAGTTCTAAATAACATAAAACTGAATCTTCCAGAAAATTAAAACTGAGTTCTAAAACTGGAAAGAAAAGGGGCGCAACTTTTAGTATATATCCCTATCAATAACAATGCAAGATGTAGAAATGTTTTCCACGAAACTGCTCTCCTCTTAGCTTATATCATTTTTATTATTTATGTTTGTTTTTCTCTATTGTCATTTGCCTATGAAATCCAGCTTGAGGTGTTTAATGGTAGCTTTAAACTTGTTTTTGTAGATGCCAGTAGCGAAGGATATGAGGCTGCTTCATGTCATCTTCCTTCTCCGATGGTTCTTTTAGCTTGCAGCAGGAACATTCACAGAAGCACAATAAGAGCCATACAGACTGACACTGCCATATTGTAGCAAAGCAGAAGCGTAGCAATCTATGTTGTAGGGCGCAAGACTTGATGATTTATTGTGATACAGGAGAAAAATTAGATATGATGTTGGTATAATTAGTTTTTACAGCTGTGGAGACAGCAGACTCACCGTGAGGCTAAATCAAAGAGATGCTTAGCCAGCTATTGCTGGAAATGGGATAACATTTTTTTATGAAAAATTCATGTTTTGATTAGATCTTGAATAGCTTAATCATCTGAGTATGTTAGTTATGGCAATCTTATAACTATTTCATTTCACCCCAAGAGTCTAAATTCCAGATGAAAAATATATCTAAACAGACATGTTATCTGGGTATCTTGTGTATAGGTCAAATTAATCTGAAAACAACTGATTTGAAAGGCATGATTAATAGAGTAATACAAATTATAAAATAGATGGGAGTACTTATAGGTAAGGAGATTATACAGGAAGAATTCAGACCTTATACATTCTGTATGCAATTGCCCAGAGTAAAACTTTGCGGCTATCTGATAGTGAATGATGTGAAGTTCTTGGTCGAGAATAAAACATAACATTACTCTCTGATAGTAAATAGATGTATTTTAATTGTCCACCAATTGTAGCTCAGTTGGTCGGAGATATACACTCTTCTTGTATGAGGTTGCAGTTTTGATACTCACCAGTTATGGTTTTGTGAGTTTTCACACGATTATTAGGAGGACATGTGCTCCGCTGTTGATTAGCCTTTGAGTATTGAATGTAGTTGCTTATATGACCGGAGCGAAAACAAGTCTTCATGTTGAGGTAAAATCGATATGGTCCTAGGTGACAACATGGTTTGGTTACCCATGTATGTATGTATATATATATACATGTATTCGCTCATTCTTCGGAAGAATCGAAATGTTTGCGATACCCAATTTCATGAAACTTCGTGTTCCTCCGCTTCATCTGGCGTTATAGCGAATGTATGCTCTTTCGTCCCACACCCGCTCACCCAGTGCTTCTGTTAAGTGAACCACTAGGCTCAATGTATGAAGTTTTTAGAGAGCTAGAGAGAGGGAGTAATTTGGCTCCACAATAGTGCTTCTTACTCTAAGGAGCATTAAGGCCAATGAATATATATATGTTTTTGTATTAGTTAACAAATTACATTTTTAATCAATTTCTTTGTGAACTTATGGAAAAAACACATCAAAGTCAATTTCAATCTTTCAAGTTCACTCGAGATATGAATTGTTAGATTATTCAAAGCACTTGACGATTCAAATATAATTGGTAACAAATTAGTAGCATATAATCATGCATTAATGAGAGATATATAGAACTTTAAATATCTTTTGACACTATTTTTCTTAAGAGTGGGGCTAGGGAACCGGGTTTCTCAACCAGGATGATGTGGCATCATCAGAGGAGTTTTTTACAATCTCGAGATACACATAAATAATTTGGGGATTTCATAATTCTTTCAAGATCACGCCACGTCACCTTGGTTGCAAAAACCTGGTTTCCTAATATCTTTTCTTAAATTCATTTTGAAACTCTTTTGAATAAACATGCTTGAGAAAACTTGAATTTCCCCCGACTTTGATTACTTCTTCCTCCGTTTTAAAATAAAACCATTTTCTTTTTAGGCATAAATATGGAGAGAAATTTATGAAGAGAATTTTCTTGCCATTTACCATTCTTGACTTTGATTACTCTCCTTCTATTTTTTATATGAGTTCACAAACTCAATCATGGACATAGCCAAGATATAGCTCCCCCTAAAACCAGGTACCTAAGAGAATTAGTCAAGAACCATTTGGCTCACAATTGAGACTAGTGTGGGATACCAAAATAAAATTTTCTTGTAAAGCCTTGCAAACTGATAATGAGGGAAAAATACCCTTGTAATGACTTCACACTGAGGGGTACTTGAGCTTTTAAAGACTTAAATCGCGTAAATATGAACATTTTCCACTCATTGTTCAGCCCTTATTCCCATAGGATAGGTTAGAAATTGCATATAGATGCATACAAATCATGTAGAAGATTTCAAACATTTTACCAATGTATAATGCACGAGGAATATCATTATAACCTCCAACGAATAATCATTAAGAACATGAGATTGAAATAGATGACAACTACTTAAAATATCACCTGAATGAAAATATAGCTGCCTAACAAATGAAATAGACATTCATAGTCAACTATGGTGGACTGTTGAGTCCGTCCCAGTATAGACATTCATAGTCAACTATGGTGGACTGTTGAGTCCGTCCCAGTATAGTTAAGGCGACTACGTAGGCGCGCCTTAAGGTGTTTTTACATAATTCCACCTCAAAGTAAGGCAATGCGGCCCGGTGCGGTGAAATGAGGCGTCCGCCTCAGCCCAAAAATGATTGTGACCATCCCATTTACAACCCATTTGTAGCAAAAAAAAGTTGCAATCCACTCTATAATAGGTTTTTATGTTTCTTGGTGTAATATTTGATAAATTTGATAAAAAAAAAACAAGATAAAACATTTTTAAGTTTTGATAAATTTGTCACACTTTTTTTAATTTTTTTTGGAGAAAACATATCATGTTTTGATCAGTCTGTGATCAACATCAATGTTGATTTTTCATAGCATAGTTCAATGATTTTTATGCTTTCGGAATACCAATAGTGATCATACTTGTGAATTTTTATCAACCATTCCAACAATTTCTTCTAACAAATGCTCAATATTCTCAAGTTTATGTTCTTTCAAGATTATTGATTTTTAACAATTTAGTGGATACTTTCAAGTTGCTTGATACTTATGTAGTGCATCTTTTTGCTATGTTAAACAACTTTATTATATTTCCATTTCGATTATAGGTAGTTGTGTCACTTTTTGTACATATTTGCTTATGATACTTATCAAAATGATGATGTATATTACTATGCTGATATGTTTCAATTTATTATAAAAAAAATCGTTTAAAATGTTAAGATCACCTCACTTCATTGAAACGTCTGCCTCGCCTCATGCATGTTCTCATCGCCTCCGTCTCAACGCCTTAACTACAATGGTTTGTCCTTACTGTGTCAACCATAGTCCAACCTACATCAGACTTCTCAGCATGAAGCTGACTAACCTGTCAAGTATAACTAATTTAAAGATGTAGTCGACTATGCCGCAATTCGTGACAAATTTGAAGTCTGATGGGGTTTCTTTCCATCCAAATTTGGTGTGAAATAACTTGAAACCCTGCAATCAAACTTGTCCCCAAATGCATTCGCTTCATCCATATATTAGTACCATAAAAATGATCGTGAATAACAAGTTAATGAATGCAGGGCAAGTCACAATGTGGTATTTTCTTGCAAAACCAAGATTAGTGGTACAATGCAATATGTGCATTCTCGTGTAACACCAACACATGATAAAATATTACAAATAGCAAATATCTTATCTCAAGAAAAAATAAAACAAATCCATACATAGCAAGCATGGAAAGATTTAGAACTAAGGAATAATTAAATGAAGCAATACTAAATTAAACAAATAATAGTCAAAATAACAATTATAAAGGCTAAAAAAATAAGTAAGCAATCAAATATTCTTTTAATTATCAAATCTCCATAACAAAGAACAACCCTTACCTTCTTTATGTCCTAACTTATTTGGCAAGTTAATTGACCTAACCCTAATTGGCTAATATTGCCATAACTACTATTCTGGACTCTTATTTAATTAGGCCCAATTATTTCTAATATTAAAATAGCTAAACTAACCCATAATATTTCTAATACTACTTACATCATACTCCCCGGGTTGAGGAAGCTCGTCCTCGAGCTAGAAATCGAAGAAGTCAAACGAGCACAAGCAATCGGCAACGGAACACAAGGCGAAGTGCACGAGAAATAGCCGACCTCAAAATTTTCATTTGTAGTTGTTCTTATCACCCCATGTAATTCCAAATTGTTCCACTAAATACAAAGTACAAGAAGAGTCCCCATCTTAAAGGATAGCCATTGCAACATTTCAATGTATATGTGCGATTGTTTTTGGAATTGAGGTTCAAAACTGTCCTAAATCGAATTTGAAAATTTGTCTTGCAGTGGTATGTATGCTATCTTGTGGTGGTGAACAAACTGATCATAAAAATTACTAGGATCGGTAGTAGCTTATGGTGGTACTAATCCATCCATGCGGCTGCAAATAACGTCAAGAACATTTGAATAGCAAACAATGATGTGTGGTGGTACTAACGAGTTGTTGGGGTATATTTAACCCAACCAAAAATGTTCTTCTTCACGATGAAGTTGATATCTTGCAAATGAATTGCAATGAACAGAGCGAGAGATGTCGTTATGGTGCGTGAAGAGCTGGTAGATGGGATCGTTGTTGTGGGTTGAGGACGCCACGTCGTGGTGGATCATCGCCTGAGTTAGGTATGAAACAGTAAATTGAATTAAACAAAGTAATACTAAAATAAAAAATAATAACCCAAATAACAATGATAAAGGCTAAAGGAAAATAAATAAGAAATCAAATACTCTTCAGTCATCAACTTCAAACAAATCTCTTCCTTCGAAAATTTTCTCAATCTCTTTCCAAACAAATTGATGAACAAGAATTGCTTCGCCTCTGCTAACAATTGATAGAACTAAGGAATAAACAAAATGATAAACTGAATTAAACAAAACAATATTAAATTAAACGAATAATAATCGAAATAGTAATTATAAAGGTTAAAAAAAAACTAAGAAAACAAATATTCTTTCAAACATCAACTCTCCATAAAATGAACAACCCTTGCCTTATTTATAATTCCTAACTTATTTGGCAAGCTAATTGACCTAACCCTAATTGGCTAATAATGTCCTAAGTACTATTTTGGGCTCTTACTTAATTAGACCCAATTATTTCTAATATAAATATTGTTAAACTAACCCGTAATATTGCTTACATCACACTCCCCAGGTTGAAGAAGAAAATTTAGCTGAAACTCAAGGATGCATGTAAACATCTTGGATGTAATGTTGTACATCTCACTTTCATTCGAAGGAAAAATGCTATAGTAGCAGTCAGATTAGTTGTTATATGTTCTTTAGAAACAATTCATACTCCTTTCATAAAATGTAAAATAAATTATCATTCAATAATTTTTTTTCATAAAATGTAATATAACTTATTAATAGAGCCAACCTTTTGTAAAGTTATTGTGAGAGATAGTAAATTGCGACTCTTGCTTGAACATATGTGAAAACACGATATCTGCATTTGTTAAGACGAGACATCCAAATGTCAACACAATTCTTACCTACCCTTTGATGAAATGATGATCATGTTGGACAATATACATTATACTGCAACGTCATCATCATTGAGGAGTTTTGTGGCATGCATAGTCAACGTGAAACCATAGACTTGGTAAATTGTGAACTGAAGATGTCCAAATTCAAGGACTACTGTTTCTGAAAATTGGAAAGTTAATTTTGGTTGCTTGAGGACAATAACTTTGTAAATGGAAGGTAAAATTATGTGAGAGGCAACCAAACAAGACAACTAAGAATGCAATATTTAGCTGAGTGAATATTCGACAAGACCCTAAATTAAGCCCAAGGGTTTTCAAATTTCATTTATTAAGAATCTATTCAACTTAAATTAATTAAGATTAATTTGAATATGTTCACTAGCTTTGAAAGCCATAATGAGCATGAGTAACTTTTATTTGAATATGCTTTTGATGTTTAAAAAAATTGTCGGTTAATAGTAATCTTATTGATAAGATTAACACTTTTTTGAATCATTAAAACTTCTATAAAAGACTCTATAGTTTATTTTATAACAAAATTACTAAAAAAAAAGCGATGCATGGAGTTCTACACCTTAGCCCATCTCATTAAGGTGAAATACGCTTTGGCTTTGAGAATATCCGATGACATATCCACATTAGAAATCTAAGGAAATGGCAAACAAATATGATGACTTGCAAAGTAATGTTGACTTCTAGTCAAGGAGAAGTGCACATTGAAGAAATTGCATATTTGTTGACCTGCATTCATAATTTATAGAGTATTGATAATTTATAGAGTAATGACCTAGCAATGTACTGAAGAGAGACTGGAACTAAAAACAAATTAGTACTCCTATATACTGATTCAAAAGTTTAAAGATACACAAAATAATTTTCATATGTTCTTTAATGGTTTATCCAAGCAACTTTTCCATTCAAAGGTTTTTATTTTTTAGGATTTTATTTTTTGAAACTTTGTAGAGGATTTAGAAGTTTTGAGTTTGTAATTCCAACTCATGTTCTTTTATGTTAAAAATATGTGGAGGATTTAAAAGTTTTGAGGATTTTTTTTTTATTCAATCAATTGTAGTTTCTTTTATTTCATTTCATTTTAGCATTAAGTTTTTTCTTATTCATTTCTCTATTTAATTACATTATTTTCGTTTTTCATTGAGAGTTGATCCTCCGCCCTTGACACCCATTCATCTACTCCTCAATAAGGAATCACCATAAATGTTCACCATGGAATTGGAAACCATTGTTGTCATCACCTTAACAAGCCAAGGCATTGAGTAAGAAGAAGCACTACTGGTAGTTTTTCCAAAGAACCCAACACCACAGGAGACATTTTTTCTTTCAACATTGATCAAACAGTTGTTTTCCCTATTGGCATTGTCTACTTCTTTGAAATACTTGAAGACCAAAAACAGTCATCAACACTTGACATTGTGGGTAGAGTGAATAAATCTGTTTCGAAGATGCTTTTGGTTCCTTACTACACAACATAGAGACTCAAATATAATTCTAGAATGGTAGTTAGAATGCACCACCATTTCACAATTTTTAGTGAGAAGTACTTAAATACAATTGTAGCTAAAATTTATTCTCACTCTAACTACTTCACAATTTATAGTTAAAGATTAAATCCCATGAAGATATAATGGTAGAGGGACTCGAATATAATTTGTGAAACGGCAATTAGAATGTATCATTTCCAAATTTCTAATTAGAGATTGACTCCCATTAAGATATAACGGTAGTTAGAATGGTTTCTCATTAATGAAGTAAAGTAGAACTACTTATAGTGGGAAGTACTTCGATAGAAGGTTTCATTTGTTTGAACGGGTAAAAATCTTTGATTCAAAAGACATCTTTAAGAAATCAAAATCTAATGATATTTCACGAATGAAATATCAGATTTGGGTAATTTTTTAAGAAAAATGAAAGGACTCATACTCGTTAAAATTTCACAACTCAAGTTATGTTGGTTAAAAAACTACGTGATTCCTGTACTTTGGGAGATATTGAAAAGTGCATTTTAGCACCATTGTATTGGAATGAAGTGATTCTCATGCTCTTGAGATTTCCCTACATTTCAATCTTAATTTGCAAAGTAATCAAACACTAAATTGTTTTGTTTCAACTCAACATGAATCACATCTCTCATTTTCACATTAACTTTTCTTTTATTAATTTTTTTATTTAGTCTTTAAATATTGAATCAACTATTGGTTTCTTACCCAAGTTAAGTAGTCGATAACCCCTACTTCCACTATAGATACCCAGGTTGAAGGAAAATAGAATAATTAATTTTTTTATTGATTGCTGTTGAAAATCATGAAACAACCTTAATGTCATTTTTTTTGCATCAATCAAATAGTTTGAAGGATTGTAAGGTTGTTGGTAAAATATCATAGGGTGCATTTCCATTGGGCTTCATACCATTAGTTGGGCCTAGCAAGTCGAGTTGGAGTAGCAATGAAAATACCTCCAATAATTTGAACGATATTATTCTCTACTTTTTTCATACATAGGTTCCAAATAAAATTAAGTTTAGGATATTTAGAGGATACATAAAGTTCGATTCTTCTATAGCTTGGTTACCAACAAAGCCATTATTCAATTTTTTTTGTGATCGAAGTTGATTGCTAGTTGGTTGTTTGCCAAGGTAGAAGGCAATGACGGTTTTGTAAGCATTATGAATAAATTAGTTGTTTCAAAAATTTGTTTCTTGGATCAATGATGAGCATTTGGCAAACCTTGTTCATCATCTTGTTTCGATTTTCCAAAATATAACACATCAGTTAAATTGGAAACTCTTATTTGTCGCCAATATAATGGTTAAACGCTGTTGCTAGTGGTGTGATAGAATGGTTGTCGAGTCAAACATGTCTCCCTAGGTTTTCCTTTGAGGGGAAATTTTGGAGAGCAAATGGAGGGGGAAATGGAGGAAGGTGATGGTTTAGGGTGGGTGGAGAGGCTGGTGCCTCTTTAATAATATATTGGTTATAAAAATGTGGAGGGCTTGGGCAGGTCAACGTCCTTGACCCAACATTCAAGATTAAAACTAGGTATTAAACAACATTATAATCTTTTCGGGTACCATCATAGTAATTCAAATAAAAAATTAGGAACCTAAGGGTAAATAGCTTTTTTTGTATCTCATGGTTAGAAGTGGGTCCTACAAACAAGGTATTTTTAGGTCAGACCAACTCCTCAAGGCCCAAAGAAGGATTAGGCATCAATCATCAACTCTCCTCTCGAATTGTTAGGGTCCTAGAACCAAGTCGATCGTTTGATTGCGAATCAACCATCGAAAAGAAACCTTTGATAGGGATTAGCTGCCCAATTGAACTTTTATTCCATGCAATAGTTGGAAATCTCTTATTATAGTTGTATCCTATTTATAAACTACTCAAACAAATTCTTAATCAAACTAGGAAAAGGAACTCCTAGAGACTCTTACCTAATCAAACAAGAAAAACATGATCTTATTCAAAGAACCAAACACCCTCCTCTCTAATAAAGAAATAGTTTCATAACTCCCTCGAAACAAGGCTTATCCTTAAGCTTGGAAATTCATAAAACGAACGGGAAAACCTCATAGTCACCACATGATGCTTCTTCAACCGGACGATCCTTCCATTTAATAAGACACCATGTGTTTTTCTTGGTCATTACACTTAAATATCCCACGATCCAACAACTTATTAGGAATCCATTCTTCTACAATAACAAGATTAGGCAAATTCTAATCTGACTTAAAACCATCACCTAATTTCTTCTTTAAACACGAAACATGAAAAAGAGGATGAATTCAACAACCGTTGGGCAAGTCCAACTTTTATGAAACTATTTAATGTTCTCAATGATATGGAAAAATCCATGAAAATTTAGAGAAAGCTTGGAATAAGAGTGAATAGTTGTAGTAGCCCGACGATAAGGTTGTGACAGAAGAAATACCCAACCATTAACGTCAAAGTGATGCTCAATGCAATTAGTATTAGGATGCATTTTCATTCGAGCTTGAGCCTCATGAAGATTATCCTTAATTGTGCAATGTATGATCCCGATTTTGAAGTGCTAAGTCAAGAATATGAATTGTGGTGGACCCGAAATGTAAGTTGAAACTGATGGTGGCGGACGACTATTATACGCTTAAAGGAGTTATCTTAATCAAGGAGTGATAAGTAGTGTTGTACACCATTCAACCCATATTAATTACTTTGTCCAACTTGGGGGAAGATGAATTGCAAAGCAACAAAGATAATATTCTAGGGTGAGATTGGTGACCTCAGTTTGACCATCAGATTCCCAATGATAAGCAGAACTTCGACATAGTTGTGTATTTTTGTATTAGAAAAGCTTCCCTAAATTGGCTAATAAGGAAGATGGTGTCCCAGTTACTACCAACAGATCGAGGCATTCCATGGAGTTTGAGAATATCACGTACAAAAACCTCTTTTGTTGATTTGCAAGAATGAGTCAACGAACAAAAGGGCATATTTCAAAAGACAATCTACCATGACCATAATAGTTGTTTTACAGTTGGACACTAGCAACCCTTCAATAAAATCCAAAGACGCATCAAGCCAAACATCGTCTGGTACGGATAATGGATGGAAAAAGATTAGGTGGAGAGATGGCTTTAGCCCACAATGAGCAATAAAAGATTGGGTTATTAACCTTTGCCCCTAGTATTACGACCAATTTAACTCTTAGATCCCAAACTTGTCCAAGCTTTACTTTAGAACCCAATTTTCTTAATTTTTTGAATAGCCGTTCTATCCTTCTTCTTGTTAATGCGAGATTTGACATTCCCTCCTCAAACCTATGTGATTCAAACATTCCCTCTCACTGCAACTTGTTTGGCGATCTCGAGGCAGTTTGAGTGGATATATCTTATTTGTATAGGTTTAAGGCCCTAGAACTTCAAATTTCACATTAATAATATAAGAAGAGCGGATAATTTTTTCCTTATGAAAATTGGGGTACAAAGTAAAACTTGGACAAGTTTTAGGTTTAAAAGCTAAACTGGTTGTAATATTGGAGAAAAAAGTTAAATAACCCTAAAATATTTGACAACTCCTTTCATATATACCTTAACAATAGAAGTTAGGATGAAAACGTTTATATGTGCAAAAAAAACCCAAAATGATCACTTGTTGGAGTTGAGTGAAACTCATGTAAAAGTTTAGAACAACACAGTGAAGAAGGCACTACAACTGGATGACTTTGTAGCGAAGAACACCTCTATCATAAGAATAATACTTTTGAGAAGACAAATTTTAGCGCAGGGCATCAATAATAGTACGAAAGTGGTATCATTACGACACTTCTTAGAAGTCTTGAATAGCTAACACCGATGTAGTAGTCAATGCGGGTTTTAATTGATCAAAAGTCGCGGTAGATGCTGCGATGAAAAATAATAATTTTGCCATAATCCTTGTTGACTTTACGATTACATCCAGTTAAACCTAAAAATTCACAAATATCCTTCATAGCTAGAAAAAAGGAACATGCTAATGCACCACATTAGCAATTTCGTCTGGATCAAATGTAACACCTTCCGCTGAATAACATGACCAAGATACTCAATAGATGATTGGGCAAATGAGCACTTTGATTCTTTGACAAAAAGACAATGGTCTCCAAGATTCCCAAGACAATAGATAGGTGTCTAAGATGATCCGAAAGAGAAGAACTATACACCAAAATATCATCAAAGAAACTGATGACGCATTGATGTATGTAGGGGAAAAAAAAAATCATTCATCAACTTTGAAAAGTAGTTGGTCCATTAGATAACCCAAATGGCATAACCAAGAACTCATAGTGGCCATAATGTGTGTGAAACACGGTTTTTAGAATGTCAGGCTCATGCATCCTAGTTCATCCAATTATTTGTCCACCACGGGTATAGAAAAAAAGGCCCTTGATGATGATTTTATTTAATACTATAATCCATGCACATACCCCAAAAAACCATCCTCTTTTTTCTGATCAGCAATATTGGTGAGGACAAAAGACTGGAACTTGGACAAATAAAACCAACCTTCTTTTAGTTCAGTGACAACTGTATCAATCTCATGTTTCTAAAAATGTGGATTGCAATATGGTCTAATGTTTACTTGAAAAGCATCCCGTAGTAGGGGTATATGATGATCATGATTCCTGGGTGGTGGCAGTGTGGTGAAGCAGGCAAACACATCCAAAATGTCAAAAAGAAGGTAAAAAAAACTTCTGGTAGAACCGTGGAACGATGCGGTGAATCACCAACCAATTGTAATAGTCAGTGTAGTCAAGTGAGCGAAAACGACTAGTTAAAGTGAGAAGCAAAGTGAAGCGGTGACAATAGTCTTCACTTTTGCCAAAGCGAAAAGCAAAAACAGAAGGGAGAAAAAGCGGTCGCTTTTGCTAAAGCGTAAAGCAGTCAAACTGAACACTTCAGCTAAAAAAAATATTTGATTTTTTTTGTTACAATAGAGATTTTGGTAATGAGATTTATTATTAGGATTACATATTTTTACAATAGATTTTGGTTCCAGTTTTTGAATACTCCAAAGTCCAAACAAAGATCTTCATTTTTTTTAATTGTTTTCGAAGTACAAGCATACAACGATATTGCTAAGTAGTTATCAAGTACACTAATAAAGGAATTTTTTTGTTAAATTGCTAGTTGCTTACATAACGTCTTAGCCACCAAAGTGAAATTTTATTCAAGGGGTTTTAGACATACCCCTGGTTGATAGGTCAATAAGACATTTTCCCCTCCTTCAACATTGACAAATTGATATGACTCCCTCAAATCGCCATTTTTTGGCAAACAATAATTCTTTTTCCATGCCCAAAGTACCCTTTGACCAAGTGACCTCCTCTCGCTAATTTGCTTCCGTAAAATCCTCGAGATGATACCAAATTATGCCACGTGCACAAGATCCAACAGATGGGTATCAACCCTAATCCACTAATATCATGTTAAATACTTCTTCACTTACCATTTGATCTGTTCATTTGCTTTAGTGTGAGAGTGATCTACAACACACAGTCCTCTGGAGATAAGGTGTGTTCTCCTTGATCACTTCTCAAAATCTAGTTTTTTTTTTTTTTTTTTTTTTTTTGTTCTTCTCCTCTTCACCAAGTATTCAAAGGGAATTGCGGTTGCACTTGAGACACTTGATAGTGATAAGAAGAAGAAGAAGTCCCACTTTAGAGATCGTCATAGGAGATGTTGTAAGGGTCTTACACACTCATTTTCTTACTTGAATAGTGGATCTAGGTAAAACACTTCCTTGATGATCGTGATCCAATGAAAAGAGAAGCATTGCGGAATAAAAAAAAAAGTCTTCCCACTGCTAAGCTTGGCCTGCAAAGGGCGGTAATACAGTATAGCTGTAGAAATTGACTTCCTCTAGATTGGAGGCTTTCCTTCATGCTTCCAAACGTTAAAAGAGAGTATAACTAGTTATCATTGACCTTATTGCTTGATGCGCCCATTGAACACACACAATAACTAACTAGCGTCAAATAGCACGTGTGTATGTTTAGGGTTTCATCTATATTTTCAGCAATGTGTGTGTGTGTTTTATTGCATGTTTACTTGAGTGACATTGCAAAGTTAGGGATTGAAATTTTAGGGTTTGAAATTTTACGTTGGTGTCCTCTATTTCTAATATATGGTTTGTGAGTCACGTTTTTTCCATTTGTTAGTTTCAAATATTAAATTGTTTGTAATTTGTTTTTCCCTGTGTGATATGAGCTTGATGACGAAGTTAACATGCTTGATGACGAAGTTAACATGGTTGATTTCACTTAAGAATCACAATTAACATGATTTAACAACCTGATTTCCTCGGCCGGTGACATGGGGTGGGAAGGGTTAAGGGTAACATATATATATACTGTGTGATATGAGCTTGATGACAAAGTTAACATGGTTGATTTCACTTAAGAATCACAGTTAACATGATTTAACAACCTGATTAACTCGGCTGGCAACATGGGGTGGGGACGGTTAAGGGTAACACATATATATATTATAAAAATAAAAATAAAAATAAAAAACTAATTTCTCCTATTTGTTTTTCTTCCACGTGATATAGACTTATAAGAATAAGAATGTTTGTGTAATATTTGTTTGGCTTTAGAGTTTATTTATTTTTAATTCCAATTTTTTTTTACACATGACGAGGCACAATGAGTGAGTCATATATAAGCATGTCCCAAGTTCAATACTTCAACATAAAACACAACAGACTGGTTTTGGTCAAATGTTCATACAAAAACTTTAAAACACGATCAAACCTAGTCATGTGATTTCAAAACTACTAATTGAGTTTGGTCATTTTTTCACCAATTTCTTTTTACACTTGATCAACACTACACGAGTTTAAAACTAGTGATTGAGTTTGGTCAACTTTTTTTTTTTTTTTTTTCCCTTTTTAAAAAAAAAAAATGTTTACATGACCAAAATCCATTATTATCTTTATGAGCACATGACTCGATATGATCATCTTTTCACCAAAAATTTAAACATAACCAAACCAAGTCATGCGATTTTACAACTACTGATTGAGTTTAGTCATCTTTTCATCGATGTTTTACAGGGTTAACTTGCATTTGAGTCATATAGTTTTTATTGGTTTTGGGTTTGGGTCCCAACTTTGTTTAGTTTTGAGTCTGTCCCAAGTCCATGTTGATCATTAACTCTCGATTATAACTACAGGACTTAAACACAAAACTGGTATAAATTATGAGTCCTAAAGTCTAAATTTATCAATATTAGAGTCAACATTATTTAAAAATAAATAAATCTCCTTCAATTATTGGACGAAGAGTTAACAGTTAATGTTGTCTTGGGACTCAGACTCAAAGCTGGACAAACTTGGGACCCAAACTAAAAGTTTGGGTAAATCAAAAGGCCCAAACACAAATTAACCCTTTTTTACACTTGATCAAAACCAGTAACGCGTGTTTAAAACTAGTAATTGAGTATGCTCATATTTTTTGCAATTTTTTTATAAGTAAACATGACCAATCCCACTTGATTGCAGCCCTAACCGACTTATTTTGGGGTTTTTTTTATTTGAGGGAGTAAGACATTGTGCAAGAAGGAGTTGGTGAAAGTGAAGAAGGTATTTCTACTTTTCTTTTGTTTGGTTGAAAACTTAAAAAAGAAAAATAAAATTTAGAAAGAGTTTTTGGGGTATTTTAATAAGTTCAAAAATATTGGAGTTTTATTAGAAATGAGTTTATTTATATATTTATTTTATGAATTCTTTATAAACTACTCGAACAAATTCCTACTCAAACTAGGAAAAAGGAACAACAAAACTTTTGTCTAATCAAACAAAAAAATGGTCATTTAGAGGATCCCCACCATAATAGGCCAATTAGGGTCCGACACCATATTGTTCAAATATTAGTAGATACCCCCATTTTTTTGTCAGACCGCGGTCTCCCCATCCTGACCGTTATGTTTTGCATGTGTCGTGCACGTGCCTCCCATGAATTTTCATAATGCCTAAATTAGCCATGTTTTGTGATATGTTAGTGTATAAAACGTATCCCAAGGACAATTTAAGGATTATAATCAAAACCACATTTTTCATCTTTTTCCTTAACCAAACTTTCCTTCTTCAACATCCACTCATTTTGAACCTAAACCACCATTATCATGCACCTACCCCACCTCCATCATTGTTCCCCCAACATCATTGATGGAACAGAATCATCCCTCATCCCACCACCATCACTACAGCCCTGTTCCACCACCAACTGAACCGCTACTACCAAAAAAGTGATGCTTATCAGGCCACTGGTTGTTACAATCTCCTTTATTCTGACTTCATTCAAATAAACAATGAGATAGCAACAGGAGCAAACATCTTCATGTGGTGTCTCTCAATATGATATTAGCATTCTTGACTTAAAGGTAAACACCATGTGCTCACCAACACATTTTGAAATAAACAAATACTAACCTAAAAAAAATTAGATAATTCAGTTTCTGTCATGTAGTGTTCAACATTAGAAATTGGATCAAGTACTTAAGGACCATTTTAGTAATATACCAAGGCATGAATATTGTGGAAACCACACTGAAAATAACATAAGAAATTAAAATAACACCCCTACTGTTAATATACTTATAGAAAATGCACCTCTACTGTTATAGATAAATTAGTGTTACCCCCTCCATTTGCTGCCATTGATGCCAAATATTTCTAATGGCAACCTAGCTTGCAAATATCACTTGCAAAACCAAAATATGATGGTTCAAGATGATTGTAGAAGGTTTCAAACATTACATTCATCAAATGGTTTGATTTTTTACCGCTTCCCATCTTCAACAAAAAGGGTATTGTTGTCACTATGGGTATGTTGGATTTCTGAAATATTGTAACTGAGGATGGGTAGAAGGAAAGCTATAAATAAAGGTTTGATGACAATTGATGGGAGAAACTAATGGCCAACGGTCATGTTGACTTGGGTCCAAATTGGTCGTTGGGGGTGAAGGGTGGAAAGGAGGGAAAATGTTGTTTTGGGTTTTGGAAGTTCCCTATGTAGCAAATGTTGGGGTGTTACTCTAATTTTCACTACATGTGCAAGTCATGTGGGAAGGGTAGTTCAAGAAATACAAAAATTATGTGGCGCATGTGCCCGGGGCGTGTGTTTTGTAAAGGTCAAGACAACACGACTCGCGCTGACCAAAAAGTGGGGGATCCACTAATATTTGAACAATATGGTGGGGGGATCCTTAAATGACCCCATGAGAAACATAGTTTCGTTCAAAGAAAGCAGCGACATTTTAACACAAAATATTCCATTATCCCACGCCACCGGTCCATTTTTTTACCTGCTAACCCACACAACCCATTCAAACCACTATTCATCTCTTACCCTCTATTCTCCCCTTTTATGAAAATCCCCCTCCCAAATTCGATTCATCTTTTTCCTTCTTACTCGACTCAATCTCCCATTTTTCCTCCCACAACTGTTACTTTCTCCCCTACTCTCTCAAAAAATTTCCACCCTCTCCTCTCTCATCTTCTAAAGAACAACAACATGAACATCAATAGCATGTAAAACAAAAATGGAAGATAATTCAAGAAGGTTATTTCTTTACTAGATTGAACATGAACACGGGGCACTCGATTCTGTCGCAGCCCCTCACCCTCTTTTTCTCCTCCTTCCCCTATCCCTTTCCGTTTCGCAAGAATAAACGCAGAAACCTCCACGAGGGTCAAATTTTTTCCCCTCGCAGCGGACTCCGTGAATGGGAAACCCACCATCGCACAGGCCGCTGCAAGAGCGAGGGGAAAAATAGAAAAATGATAGGGGAATGAGAAGGAGGAGAGGTACGACGACATGTGCGAGAAGAAGAATAGAGTGGGAGAAGAAGAGAGAGTGGGATGATGATGGTTGTTGTGGCTATGTGGGATAAAAAGAAAGAGTGGGATGATAATGGATGGGCGATAATTGGATAACTGGGCGGTCGTTGCAATGGTCACCATTGCAACCACATCTCTTCTATCTCTCGTCGTCGCTGGTCGTCTCTCTCCATTGCTGATCGTCTTTCACCGTCCCTCACAATCGATCACCCCCTTCCATGCTGTTGTAGTTGTTCTTGAGAAGAGAGAGTGAGAGAGAAGAGAGAAATAGTGATTTAAATTGGTGGTGTGGGTTAGCAGGTAAAAAAAGGGTCTGACGGTGTGGGATAGTGGAATATGTGGTATTAAAAAGTCGTTTTGCCAACAATTAATAATTCCCAATGGTGATCTATGAGTAGTCAATCATTTATATTGACCTACTTTGACCTCATTATGGAACCTTCAAAGTTGATCAGTCTGTCTGACCACTCCACTCTGTCTATTTTTAATTGTAACCATCTGACACCATTTCCCTACGTTTGCGAGCGAGCGAGCGAGCGAAAAGGTGGTCAGAGAAGAGATGTTGTCGACACCAACTCGCTCTTCAATTGCTTCTGCAATCAAAATCTGCACAACACAAAAATATCTTCATAATGGAAAATCTCTACATGCCTGAACCAAGTAGGGTTACTTACCCCAAACCCATCTTTTTAATCATCTTTTTAATCTCTACTCCTAGTCCTCTCACTTTGTGTCTGCCCGGAGGTTATTCGATGAAATGCGCGACCGAAACTTAGTATCTTTTTCTACTATAATACCTAGCTATTCTTAATCTAATAACCCACAATTCGTCTTATCTCATACACCATTTGCAGAAAGAAGCTCGGCCTCCTAACCAATTTATTTTTTCGAGCTTGATTGTGTCGTGTTCAAAGCTTAAATTTGTAATATCCGCCTAATTACATAAATAAAATACTATTCATTTATTAATTTGAAATGTATTATAATTTTATATATAATATGAATCTTCGCCATATGCTGCCATGCTTGCAGCACAAGATGTTGCACGACGCTGCAAGTAACCTGGGCTTGGCAAGATGTGACAAATCAGTTCACAAGGGACACTATATAGAGTGGTTTTGCTTGCTCAAGTCTACAAATCCCACTTGAGCTTGTGGAATGATTTACAAGGGAGTTGTATTGCCTAGCCATTAAATAAATATGCATAGCCATATGGAATTTGGGACATAATGGGATTAATTAAAAAGTGAAGAGTGAAAAGAAAATGGGAGAGAAGAGAACTCTTCTCTGATCCGTATAGAAAAAGTAAAGAATAAGCGAACAAGGGGAGAAGTTGATATGCCCATGAGTACGCACGCATGTGCGTATACAGGTGATGTGTCGTGTTTGAAGACACGTGGTTTCAAGTTTAGATTGGATTTTGACATCCTCAGTACGGCTTACGATTTCGAATTTGTCTGCACATGCTCTCATTTGGCGTGCTCGGTGTTTTGGAGATTTTTTCATTGGCTATATAGAAACTTGAGCTATCGCTTCCAAATTGGTGAGTATTTTTCACTCTTCCTGTTAGTAATTTTTTTTTTGAGTATGTCCTGAACTTTAGATGTAAATGTATAAATCGTTAAACACTATTTTGCATTTTGTTCAGTTGAATTTTGTTGTTTGAACACTTTCTTTTTATTCTTATAAATTTTCTTGTGGCTAAATTATTAAGTTTGTACAAGTCATAATTGATGGACAGTAATTTGGTGGGCCTAATCTGCTTAGCTTGAACCTCATACTTTTGTTGCATGTAGTTGCTTTTTATTCTTATACTTTTGTTATAAGTCATACTTTTGCTTTTTATTCTTATAAATTTTCTTTTTTTGTTGCATTTAGTTGCTTTTGTAGTTTGAACCTCATACTTTTGCTCATGATTTAGAATATTGTGAGATGTATGATACATCATTCCTTGGTTTTATAACCTTGTCTAATATTTTGTGCATTTTCCACATCTCTTCCTCTTAGACCATTGGGTTTCAAAATTTTGTTTTGAATCTGTGTTAACCAATACCCCCTTCCACCCTTTTCTGTTTGATTCTGTAATTCAAAAGTGTATTATTTTTTTCCCCGCTTATAATCTATTCGGATACAAAATATTTTTGTTTGTATTGATCATTCCCATCTCATTTTTTTTTCCTGTTGCTTTGTTAGAAAAGGAATAGAAAAGAATAAAGAATTTCTTCATAACCAGTTATTTGTCTGGTAGAAACAATTAAAATCCTTATAAAAAGAGCAACGTTTTTTTCCTGTTGCTTGATAGCTAAACTAGATTAGTTGTTTCTATACAGTACCTGCCCCACAAGCTCGAAAATGGCTTTCAGTAATCATTTATTTAGACAATGTGTATCAAATAGGAGATGAAACTCATGCTCATTTTCTTGAAGATTTTCTAAAATTCTTTCATTTTTTTTTCCATTATGCAGTATGTCTTCATGAAGAAACTAGAATGTACCATTTGATGCTATCGAGATAATTATTCTTTCTGCTTGTGCCTTGAATTAAAGTTTTAAACATATTCCATGTTTAAAACTGAGGCATGATGAACTAGAAAGAGACAAATTTGATTATCTATCTGAAGGATACATTTACCATTCATCAATTATTTTATCTTGGCTATTTTTTTCTTAGTCGTCGTTGGGCCTCTCCCTCTTTTTGTGATCCTTTTTGGTGTTCATGAATTTGGTAGGCTCTAGGAAATCTTTGCTTAGTGTCTTCCATGATAGAATGTGCCATCCTAAGATGGCATTGGTGATTGATGACCGCTTGAAGGTATGGGAAGATATGGACCAACCTTTACTTCTTATAGACGAGTTCATGTTGTTCCTCCATTTACTCCTTATTATGCTCCTCAGGTAGATGTAAGTCTTTAATTTTATGGCACGCTGTTACCTGATTTATCTATTATTTCTAAGATAAAACTGATTTAAGTCATGTACTGTTTGTGAGCATTTAGGAGAGAAATTTGTCCAGTCTTTATAGCCAACTTGGTATTCTAGTTTTAAGTAATATAAGGGTTTTCATTATTGCTATTGGAGGATGAGAGGTCATGACTAAAAGTTTTGTCTATAGATTCTAGTTGTCTTATTGTTTACCACATTTTTCTAAGCCTCGACTTCACATTGTTTTTTTCCTGTGCCAATTAATCCAGGTCGATCATACATCACTTTTTATAATCTAATCTAATCTAATATTATAATCTAATCTAATCTAATATTATAATCTAATAATCTAATATTATAATTAATCCATGTTGAATTTTGATATTATAATCTAATCTAATATAATGTGGCTAAATTATTAAGTTTGTACAAGTCATAATTGATGGACAGTAATTTGGCGGGCCTAATCTGCTTAGCTTGAACCTCATACTTTTGTTGCATGTAGTTGCTTTTTATTCTTATACTTTTGTTACAAGTCACACTTTTACTTTTTATTCTTATATATTTTCTTTTTTTGTTGCATTTAGTTGCTTTTGTAGCTTGAACCTCATACTTTTGCTCATGATTTAGAATATTGTGAGATGTATGATACATCATTCCTTGATTTTATAACCTTGTCTAAAAATTTGTGTATTTACCTTAAGTTTTATGGTGGATTAAGTATACACATCTTATTTGTATATGTTGTTGGTAGAACCTTGTTTTTCTCTAAGCAAGGAGCGAGATGTGAGTGATTGTTATTGTAGATCTACTCTTAAAGTTGTGAAAAGAGTGGCTTAGGTTTGGAGGATTACTTTTCACTATTAGTGTGGTTTAAGTGTTTAAGCTTGCAGAATAGAAGCACAAGTGGGTGAGAGCATTTATCTTGATTGCATCTTCAATCCAATATGACTATATCTTATATGATCTTATATTGGTGGTGACTTTCCATACAGTATGAGCATATCTTATATAGATGGTGATGTAGTCAAATCATGTTCTCCTTGACCTTCACCTGCACAGGGAATCCACATAAGCCAAATACCAGTGTTGTGGCGGCTAATGTCACTCTAATGCTAAAGTCAGACAAGGCTTGAGAATGGCTTAAAGCTATAAATTGGCACTACACCACAAGTGCCCATTTATAACATTTTATTATAGCGTTTTTATCTTTTGTGCTATGAAAAGTTTTAAGTTATAACATTTCAATTTAAAAACGCTATAGAATGGCTTATACCGCTCGATTTTCGTTTGGCGAAATGTTAAAGCTAGCGTTCCCTCACCCAAAAGGCCATGAAACACATTACAACACACAAAGAGAGAGAGCAAGGGAGATGGAGAGAGGGAGATCGAGATCGAGATCAAGTGATTTTCTTTTGCTTGATTTTATCCGATGAATATAGTCCTCGATTTTCTTTTGTTGCCCTCAAGGTGTATTGCGAAAGCGAGCGAGAGAGAGAGAGGGAGATCAAGATCCAGAGAGAGCGAGGGAGATGGAAAGATCGAGGGAGAGAGTGAAGGAGATTGAGAGTCAAGGAGGTGCACAAACCCATTACAACACACAGCTTCGTCTCTGAACCCTCAGCGGCTGAAGCTAAAATGTTGTCACACAAGACGTTCATCATCAAGAAGAAGTTAGCAAAGAAGATGAGGCAAAACAAGCCCATCCCTCACTGGATCTGCAATGAGGACTAACAACACCATCAGGTCTACTCAAAATCGAAAAGCCCCAAATCTCATTTTTTCAGTCTTTTCATCAAACACCTTTTTCAATTGGTTTTCTGTATTACGGTTGCATAGTTTGAGAGATTCTTCAGATAATATCAGACTATATTCATCGGAGAAGCATTCTTACTTTTTCTTCTTGTCACTAAGTACATAGTATGACTCTCTGCTCTTTACCTTCATTTGTTATCTATGCATTGTTCAACTGGTGTTCTGTTTCATTTTCATGTGTTTCTAGTTGCACATTGCACATTGCTGATTCAGGAACTTCCTTGTTGGCCGGTCCTACAGTATGTAACTCTTTTCCTTTTGGATTTTCCTCTTCTCACAGGTTTTAATGATGGATGTGGGCAATTGATTCCATGGGAGTCTTTGCCTTAATGGTGGATGTGTTTTGTGATTGCTTGTTCATGTCAGTTTTTCAGTCCGTAATAGCGCAAGTCAATCAGGCCATTGGAGTTGCTGAGGTAGTTAGTGAGGAATGCAAATCAGTGGTTTCACAATATGGAGAATCAATGTTGGACATGCTGGTGAAACAGGTGTTATGATTTATAGAGACTTATCACGTTTGTTCTGACAGATATGCCTACCTAAGCATTATTAACAGTACTTAACCACAAGTTTATGCGAGTAATTTTCCTTTCCTGACTAATGGGTTTGTGTTTTGATGAAGGGACATCCAAAGAAGATCTGCTCCGAGACTGGGCTATGTACTTTTGATGGGACTCCTGATGTTAGGTTTGGTTTGGCATCATCTAAATATTTACATGATCGCATGATAAATACAATGACAAGAATTATGGTTCATATTATAATTTAGATATGTATTTGTCTTGATCGCATTTTTCTGAATATTTGCTGTGCAGTGCTGGCATAAAGAGTGTGGTGGATATATTTGGTTCTCTACTCAACCCCTCATGATTTTGTGCACATGTTGGATTAAGGATTCTTGTTATAATATAGAGCAGAGGAAAGGGTGGTTGTGTGTACATAATAAGATTGCATTTTCCACATCTCTTCCTCTTAGACCATTGGGTTTCAAAATTTTGTTTTGAATCTGTGTTAACCAATACCCCCTTCCACCCTTTTCTGTTTGATTCTGTAATTCAAAAGTGTATTATTTTTTTTCCCCGCTTATAACCTATTCGGATACAAAATATTTTTGTTTGTATTGATCATTCCCATCTCATTTTTTTTCCTGTTGCTTTGTTAGAAAAGGAATAGAAAAGAATAAAGAATTTCTTCATAACCAGTTATTTGTCTGGTAGAAACAATTAAAATCTTTATAAAAAGAGCAACGTTTTTTTCCTGTTGCTTGATAGCTAAACTAGATTAGTTGTTTTTATACAGTACCTGCCCCACAAGCTCGAAAATGGCTTTCAGTAATCATTTATTTAGACAATGTGTATCAAATAGGAGATGAAACTCATGCTCATTTTCTTGAAGATTTTCTAAAATTCTTTCATTTTTTTTTTCCATTATGCAGTATGTCTTCATGAAGAAACTAGAATGTACCATTTGATGCTATCGAGATAATTATTCTTTCTGCTTGTGCCTTGAATTAAAATTTTAATCATATTCCATGTTTTAAACTGAGGCATGATGAACTAGAAAGAGACAAATTTGATTATCTATCTGAAGGATACATTTACCATTCATCAATTATTTTATCTTGGCTATTTTTTTCTTAGTCGTCGTTGGGCCTCTCCCTCTTTTTGTGATCCTTTTTGGTGTTCATGAATTTGGTAGGCTCTAGGAAGTCTTTGCTTAGTGTCTTCTATGATAGAATGTGCCATCCTAAGATGGCTTTGTGATTGATGGCCGCTTGAAGGTATGGGAAGATATGGACCAACCTTTACTTCTTATAGACGAGTTCATGTTGTTCCTCCATTTACTCCTTATTATGCTGCTCAGGCAGATGCAAGTCTTTAATTTTATGGCACGCTATTACCTGATTTATCTATTATTTCTAAGATAAAACTTATTTAAGTCATATACTGTTTGTGAGCATTTAGGAGAGAAATTTGTCCAGTCTTTATAGCCAACTTGGTATTCTAGTTTTAAGTAATATAAGGGTTTTCATTATTGCTATTGGAGGATGAGAGGTCATGACTAAAAGTTTTGTCTATAGGGGCTTTAGCGTGCTCTAAATTTGTTTTTAGTTGTCTTATTGTTTACCACATTTTTCTAAGCCTCGACTTCACATTGTTTTTTTCCTGTGGCAATTAATCCAGGTCGATCATACATCACTTTTGTTGTATTTTTATTTTTTTATTACTGTTTTTCTTGCTTAACGTAAACAAATACTCATTCCGATTGGATGTTTGATGGTTACTAACCTTCAGCCTGCTTTGTGCATACAGGTTTTGGACTTATCTGGTGATGGCTTATGCTTTTACCTTCTGAAGTGTTTTGTGTTGTACAGGGAGTATGAACTAATAACATCAATGAGGTTGCATTTTCTAGGGTCAGAGAAACGTCGTCCAGATCAATTCACTGTAAGATTGAAAAAGTTTATCTAATATAATCATGTCCTTTTTTTCTAGCTAATTTATATTGAAAACAAATAGATGAAAAATCACTCATTTACAAAACAATATCAATATGTGTTTTTTTCTCCCAACTTAATATGTGTTTTTTCTTGCAAATAGGTATCAATTGTTTAGCTTGACTTTTATTTGGACCTTTTGGTGGTTAAAAACCTGATAAATATTTTGTTTAATTGGCCCATGAAACTATAATGTTTTCTATCCACTTCGGTGTCTCTTGTCTTGGATTCACTAATTAATCTTGGATCCTGGAATGATCTTCTGTGGCAATCTTCATAAACACTTATCCTAACCCTTCTTTGTGGTTGGAAATTATCATCAGCAACCATGTAGAAAGATAAAAGAACTAACCTATTCCCAAACATTAAATGGGGGAAGAGGGTGGCATCTTTTCTTTCAAAGTTGATTTGGGTTTCTACCTATCTGTCAATTGTGCCTTTCCATGCAGACTGTAATCTTGGTAAAATGCATAACTAGAGATCATGGAAAACTTTTGTAATGTGGTGCATGATAACTCTCTAGGCTGGCTGGTCTCCCTTTCATGGTATTACCTTGTTGAGATGTATCTATACTATGTATTCCGATTTAGTGCTGCATGAGCTTCCAATGACATTTACCTTGATTATGGTTCTGAACTGAATGCTTTCGTCGAAATACCTCTTTACAATAACATCTTTCACTGTATAATTAAATTGCAATTTGGTATTCTATAGGTCCTTGTGAGAAATGTGCCGCCAGACAGTGATGAATTAGTTAGTGAGCTTGTGGAGCATTTTTTTCTGGTCAACCACCACATACTTATCTCTCTCACCAATCAGGTTGGATGCTGCAATATGCTTCTTTCAGTACAAGTGTACATCGTGAATTTATAAGAAGACACGTAATGCGATAGCAACACATTTTATTATTACTCCCATTTTGCTACTTGTACAGATTTAGATGATTACAAATTGCACATAATACCTTATTAAAATATGTATAGTATGGGTAGGTTCCATGAGTACTTTTGTCTTATCTTCTGCCATAGTTCCACTATTCTTAGATGGGTTGTTGGCTTACTGATGGATAAGTAGATTAAAAGAAAGGGCTATGAGTTGCAATTGGGGAAAAAGCAAGGATGACTATTTGTAGGGAATGGTTCAGGTTGCATGAAGAAAAAAATTGATTGGTTTTCAATTTCTTTCACAATCCCGCTTCTTGTTAACTGACTGGGGTCAATTTTCTCGTCATTTATTATCTTTCATACAGATGATGGAGGATGTTGTTCACTTCCTCAGTAAGGAAACTGTTGTTCAGGCAATTTCTCGGTCTGCCACCAAAGTATGTTTTCTTCTTCAGTCATTCGTTGAAGTTCTCAATTTTAATTCATCCACGACTTCCCTGCAAGCTTTAACTACATTTATGACCCAACAGCAGAATATATACAGTTTGTTGATAACTCTGTTTTCGGTTGATGGAGTGCTTACAGATTTCTCTACCACTACATCAGAGGCAATTGGTGAGATTCTATCATTGATTCTATACCACTGAAGTAATTAGAAACCGATGAACATGCTGCTCATTCAACACTCTTCATTTCTGTCCCACAACTTGCTTAGCAAACCGCAAAAATGCTACGGTTACCAAGTGTGAGTTATCAACTTTAGCTACTTCATGAAGAAAGGAAAAAAAAATGGATGATTTACTAAGGAAAAAACTTGTTTTCTATTTTATAGTGGCAGACAAAGTTTTGATCATTTCAAATCACGGAGCAAGTGGAGTATATCCACCCTGCAGCAATCTTGCTTGTCAGCAAGCAATCGATGATGGTGTTGACATCATAGACTGCACAGTACAAATGACCCAAGATGGAGTTCCCTTCTGCATGCAATCTCCAGACCTCATGGCGAGTACTAATGCTATGACTGTTTTCTGCCAACATTTCTGTATATGTCTCAGTGTTCAGAAATGAATACACAGCCATTGTGTTCGACTTCTTTTAAGATCCAATTGTCGAGATTGCTACCTATGTCTCAGGAATTGGAGTGGATGGCCTTGTAACTGATTATCCTGGAACTGCAAGTTCATTCAAGAGTAAGTTCCACTGACCTGATCTGGCACAACGACCAACTTTTGTCAATGAAGAACCCCACTATCCTAAATGATGCATTACGCTACCCTGTATCCCTGTTTTTCATGTTTGTTACAAAGCGGTTTAGCTTACATACCTAAAAGTCCATTCTAATGACATGGTTGTTTTCTTATGTGACTGACTACAGGAAGTCCATGTTTTGATCCAAATTCTGTCGTTGAGTACCCTATCTTACCATTACAACCTGGTTCCTTGATTAACTTGATTCCAAGAGAATCATTGGCACCAGCTGAAGCCCCTGCACCAGATCTTACAGCAGCAGATGTTCTAGATCCACCTCTACCACCAGTAAGCAAGTTGGTCTCAGCACCAAGACCTGCTAGTGCGGCAGCAGATGGAGCCAAAAAAAGTGGTCAACCAACAAATGTTCCAAATCTTGGTCTGTGCTTAGTAACATTGATGTTGCTCAGTTTTCTGTACTTGGGTCACTACCACTGAAATGGTAACAATACAAGCAGCAGAAATAGTAAGTTTCACAAATATTTCAGGCTGCAAATTTTACTACAAGTAGTCCTTTCCCTATGCATTATAGTTTTGATTTACTACATTTATTACCAGGTTAGGTTCTAGGTTTTAATTTTTCTTTTGTTATTGTCAACTAACAGAAACAAAGTCCAGTAGTTGAGAAAAAGCAAAATTAGTTTTTTTAAAGCTGACAAGAAAGTTGAAAATGAAGTGGAATCTGCTAATTTGAAATGTGAATTTGATGAGGATAGTGAAGAAGAGATAGTGCTGAAAGAGGACAGTGGCTACGGGGATGAAAGAAGGAGAAAGAGAAAGTGGAAGAAGAAGAGAAAGTAAAGGAGCACACAGAAAGCGAGAATGTGTCTAATAAGAAAAACATCAAGGGTTCACAAGTGAAGTCTAGAGTCCAAAAGATCCGCTTTATAATGTCTAGCAATCCTGTAAAGGAAAACACTGGAGAAAAGCCCATCAAAGATCAAGGTATGCTAGTTTCTAATTTTCTATCTATACATGTTGGATTACCTGTATTAAAGCCATTCCATTCTCATTCGAATTTCTTACTATATAAAGTATCACTATCTGTGTCTGTCTGTGTGTGGCTCTTCCTTAGAGCACCAATCATTTCAAGTTTGATATTCTTCTTTTTGCTAATTTGTTTAATGATGCTGCTCATCTCTTTAGAATGTATTTGACATGGATATGGAATTCTTTAATTTCATAGTTCTTGAACTACATTTGTTTAAGAATTTCATTGCAGCATGCTGTACGTAATTTTTGTGGCAATGTTGTTGAAATTCTAATGTTGCCGTATGAGCTAATATAAAGCGTGTATAATGTTCACTTTTTCCAGAACTTGGACATCTCTGATGGGTCTGTACTGTTCGACGTTGACGAGCCAACTGTTCAAAGTTTGAATGGATGCAGAGTTGCAGCCTTACTAATTCTAAATGAATATGGTACAGACATGATTGCAGACATGACAGGTTTGATATGTTGTTGTTTTGCATTGCTGATATGTTGCTGATATGCTGCTGTTTTGCATTGGTAAGGCTGTGGTGATGTTGCTGAAATGTTGCTGTTTTGCATTGCTGATATGTTTTGGTTTTCATAGGTACACAAGAAGAAGCAGCTGAGGCCTATGATATTGCTGCCATCAAATTCCGGGGTCTGAATGCAGTAACGAACTTTGACATGAATGATACAACTTGGACACTTAGTATGTTGGGTTTCATATGGAATTTTCATTCCGTTATACGCCTAAAACTAATTTGTTAGTTTTAGGCCAGAACATAAAAAAATTTCAAATTTTGATCATTTGCAGAGATGTTGAAGGAGCTATCAAGAAGAGAGGTTGCTGCAAATATCAAGAAGAGAGTTGTCTTGGATCAATAAAATCCCACTCACTTCACTTCATGTTCTTTGCAATCTCCCTGAAACTAATCAAGAACAATGGCTCAAACTATGATGCTCAGTAGCCATGCAGGGTTGTTGAATTTGAAGAGAGACAACCAAAACTCTCTACTCTATTTACAGGTTCAAAGACTTGTCAAGCCCAAGTCATTCTCACAACTGGAGCTCTCTCCTTCCTCATTTACAAACCATCAACAACTCTCCACTTCTTTGCCTTCCATTGTTTCTCTCTTCAAGTCTAAGACCAAAGCCCCTCCTGCCAAGAAGCAGGTTTGTTCAAATTCATATATGTTTTGTACTGTTTCATTCCAGTTATATTTACATTTATGATAATTTGATGACTTTTTGTTTTTTTTTTTATAGGCACCAAAGCCAAAGGTAGAGGATGGGATTTTCGGCACATCAGGAGGGATTGGATTCACAAAGCAAAACGAGTTGTTCGTTGGTCATGTTGCTATGATTGGATTTGCTGTGAGTGAAGTTGAGAAATAAATTTGACAGAGAAGAAGAATGTAGACTCTGCTGCTGCAGGTATGTCATCATGAAATTCATCTAAATTGTGACATTTGAATTACATGGAAATGCTGGTTGTGGCAGGAAATGAATGATTGGTGCTTTTTATGATTTTTTATGCAATGAAATTTGACTTGTGTGGCTAGTAAGTTGTTTGACATGCTGATTCTGTTGCATTGTATAAATTTTATCCTTTGAATGTTAAAAAGACTGCAATCATGTTGTTCCTTATTCTCATCAGATGCGCTAATTTTGGGGTCTCGGTGATATCCTATGTGGGTCAGTTGTTTGTGAGCTCTCAATAGACTTACCTATAACCATATGTTCCAATGTACTAGGGTAACCAATGTATACTTGTCACTGTTGTGATTAGTATCCCCACAAATCCTTTATGATGTGTTTCCCAATTGACTTGGAACTTTTTTCTTAGTACTCCATCTATGTTTTTCTCCTTTTAAAATTTCATCTCTTATCCAGTCCATTTGTAGAGGTAGTAAATGTGAGAGAACTAATGTTAGTTGCTGACTTTTGTCTCTTTGGTTTGGCCTAGGTACTGGAAGTTCTCGGAATAGAAGTTTAGAATTGGCTGCTGTGGTTGATGGTGGTTCCCCGAGGCTTGCCGAAATCACTGTGGATAAATCAGTTGAATTTTCATATGAAGAGCTTGCTCAGGCTACAAATGATTTCAGTCTAGCTAATAAAATTGGTGAAGACGGATTTGGAGCTGTTTACTATGCAAAGCTTAGAGGCGAGGTCTGTATTGAATTATGGATACAAAGGCACATTTATGAACCCACATTGTTGAACATATTTTTCTCCTCTCATTTCTGACTTGTCCATTGGACCCTGCTAATTTCTTTGATCATATTTTTCTCTTGTGAACCTGACCTGCATATAGATTGTATTTAACTATTGTAATTAGATGGGTCTGACTCATGTTCATGAGTCAGTATGCTTTTCACTGCAAAGAACAATTGTGATATGATGAAATCAGACATCATTATGATATCTCAGTGCCCTTACTGAGATAGAGTACTGTCAGACAAAGGAATTCCTGTTGTGGAGGACTGAAATCATATCTTGCTTTCCTTTCATGTGAAATTGTTAGTACCATTCTTACTCTGTTTCTTCATCTCCTATTGAAATTGTACGCAAGTAGGACAGGAGTTCCCATGAATGCAGTTTGAGAAACATTCATTTATTTCTGTTTCATCCTTTTTATGAATATTGCAAAACCTTCTTTCTTAAATCTACTAAATTTAATCTTGTTATGACAGAGCCCTTATTATTTAGAAAGTGCTTTAATATATCTGAATTTGGTTTCTTGAAATACTTTACCTAACTTATAGTTTTCTTGAAATACTTTACCCAGCTTTAATATATCACTTACCTGTTTTTGTTTGTGGATATTTTAGAAACTAAGAGCATGTCAAAAATATGTCAACCGGCAGGGCTTTCGCCAGCAGTCCCTTGAGATAATGACTCCAAAGTTTCACAAGCGGTACCTATTGCCAGGCAAATGAACTCTTCCCTGCTTATCTTTACTCTTCCTTCTTGTTTGTAACTTGCCAAACTGGTTTTCAGATTTAGAACTCAACTCTAATGGTGTTTTTCAGTCGATAGTACATTGCACAACTCTAGTCGCCCTGTAATCAAACATCAATTATGCAGCCTAGAAGATGAAGATGACTGACATCAACTTAAGAATGGTAATATGCTTTTTCTTCATTTCCAATGTCATATGTTTGGGTACATCATTGTGTTTTGATCATTAGGATCATAAGTTCTGAAAATGTTGTTGCTAGGAACCATTGTTATTCAGAGCTCATTTGCTGCGTTGATAGTTGCACTATGCCTGATCTAGGTTCTCAATGGCATTTTCAGATTGTTATTGGCCTTGCTACTATTGGAGGCATTCAAGCCGGAGCTTTTAAGATTGGTGATACTGCAGGAACAATTGACAATATCATCCAATCCAAGCTTTACAGGCCTGGATCTGTTTGATTTATGTCCAAGTCTGTAAGTCACTTATTCTGTACGTACAGCTGGTGTTACTATTGCTGGCCCTTGTCGTTGTACCATGGATATTGTTGCCAAAGCCTTTTCTTTTGAAGAAACAACATCAAGAGGTACATCCTTGAACCAACATCAACAAATGAAGGAAGGGGAGAACCAAAGCAATGAAGTTGGAAATTGGAAAGGATTGTGACTTGATGTAATATATTATCTTTATCATTCAGCTGAAATAAATGTAGTTTAATCTTGCCTTTCAAAAAAAAAAAAATGTAGTCTGATCTTTATTATTTGATAGATTTTGTGACTCGATGTAATACATTATCTTATTAATTACAATATTACTTTGCCTCCATTCATGGAAATGTTTAAGTTTGGCACATTAAAATTTTTATTTTCTAGAAATAAAACTTATAAGATGTAATAAAAAGTCATTTGATAGCAAAAAAAAAAAAAAAAAATTTGCTAGAAATACTTACAATAGCGTTTCAGAAATGCTATGGTATAGTCTACGATAGCATTTCAGAAATGCTATGGTAGAGTCTAGTGTGGTTTTGGTAGCGTACATTTGTTCATCAACCTGTGTCCTATTCATAATGTGAGAGTCCTTGTTCAGCTAGGCCTTTGGAGACATAGTTTAGGGAAAGACATCTTGCTGGAGATCATTTCCTTGTTAGGAATCGTCCATGTAGGAGAGTTTTTCTACACGACTTGTGCTCCTAGATCTGAGGGAGAAACTTCCCTTTTGAAGTGTTGTCCATGCAAGGGAGTTTTCATGCACGACTTATACTCCGGTATTTGTTTCCTAGTCGGAACCAATGCATTGCTGGCCTTGCCCATCTTAGGTCGATCCCCCAGGTACTTGCCCGATTAGGCGTTATGAGTATTGGGCTTGACCATTTGACGTGTGGGCTTAGTAGGGCGCTGCAATTTGGGTCCAACCTATCGGATTTTGCCAAAATGGGATAAGTGTTGCCCGAGCTTTGCCAGATTGGGTGAGCAATTAGGCCCGCTTTGCTCTGCTGACGAGATTATCATGACACGTGTACGACACTGATTAAATCACGATTTGGTGTATCATCAACTACTCCCTCGAGTTAGTGGGCCAGCCTATCAGTCCACTAAATCATGTCATGAAGGACCTGAGCGGTCATGATGTTTGAGTCTGAATTGTCTCTTCGAGCGGCGCGTGTCTACTAAAAAAATAACGCGGGAATTATGTTTTCTATATAGATCCCGTCTCTGCAGAGTTTAGCATTTTTACTCTTTTGATCTCAGAGGCTCTGCTTTGTCGTTTTGCTTTCTACGCTTTTGATTTTGTTTAACTTTCGTGATCAAAATTTTGTACCTTCTTCCATGGCGGGCCATAATCAGCTTTTTGATGAACTATTCGCTAAGGGTCGTAAGTTCTTCGAGGAGAAGTCAATCTTCGAGTCGAGTCTGGAGGGCCTTCGTGAGAAGTATAGGATCCCTGATGATCTGGTGCTCTTCACATTGGGCACTGGTCAGATGCCATTGTCTTCTCCAGAATGATTTAACTGTTTGCACCAAGGTATGCTTCAATCGAATGTTCATTTTTCTGTCATCAAGGAGATTTGGAGCTTTTTGGCGTACCTTGGTATTATGCCCGCTCCGCTGGTGCCGAACGGTATAGGACGGTGATCACCATTCTGATTAGGGCAAATAACGTTAGTGTCCGAGTGTCTCCTAGGGTGATCCAACTACTCACCACTCCTCGGATAAACGAGCATGATATGTGCTTGTTGACGTCATCATCTTGCTTTGGCAGTCTGCCTGACGACTTCATGTTCTGGCAGAAATATTACTTCATAGCTTTTGCGGACTCGAAGTATTTCAAGCTTGATGGTTGTCCGATCGAGCGGGAGTTCAGGCAACTGAGTAAGTTTCAATTCGTTTTCGATCCCGTTAGTGTTGATTGCATATTGAATCATTATCCATTTTTTCTGTAGGGAAATTTCCAACAATGCCCTTTTCTTTTGAGGATGAAGCAGCCATGGATAAATTTCGTGACATGCCTCGGATGCGAGTACAGGATGTTGTCCAACCTTCTAATATCAAGCACAACGAACTGTGGGCTTATTGGCATGAGGTTCTACTCTTTTTAGATTTCCGAAACCAAAGTCTGAAGGCGGACCCTCTTCAAAGAAGAGGAAGCTCCTGAAGGTTAAGATTATGAGCCCGTAAAAAATGCAGAGTTGAATGAGGCATTTTCTTCTTCTATGAATTCAAATAAGCCTGCTCGTGAGCGATCGGCCCCTTCGGGGGGACGCAAAGCTGCAGGACAAATCTTGATTCGTCCGCTGGTGCGAAAGTTGTTGTATCCGAGGGGCAAGATGCTCAGCAAGCAAAGGCCCCTATTTCCCTTCCCGACTTGGAGAAGGCGTATCTGCAAATGGTGGGGATTGAAGATGCAACGAAGCTGAGTACTAATCAGACGAAGGTCATGAACAACTTGTTCCTGCAAGCGGGTGTGGCAGCTTCGTCCGATGTGGGTATCATTTTTCGTTGAAGGATTTCAAGTACAACCCATCCTTGGATCACGAGTCTTCTCGGCTTGCTGAAGAGTCGTCTGACTTTCGACCTTATGGTGAAAAGTTTCCTTCATGTCGTTCGTATTGTCCTCCATCCCGATCTCAACCTCACATTGAGGTGACGACAGGTCCAAAAAATAACTCATTTTCTTCTTCCCCATCAACTGCTTCCGAGTCGGCTCGCGAGAGAGAACCGATCGTTGCGAACAAGGGGAAAGTGGTGGAGGATGGCTCTGATGCGCTAAAGACAGTGAAGAGCAACACTGAAGTGATTCCGGTCCCGAAGGACCACCATCCGGTTGTGTGGATCAGTCTATACGCCCCAGGTGTAAGAAAGATGAGCAATCGGGCCTGGCACCAAAAGGTTGATATTTCTTATGCCTCCAAGAAGCATATTAGTAGATGGAATGACTGGCTGGCGAATTGTGATCCGACGCCAGAAGATGATACGCTGGGAGAAAGTATGGAAAAGGGGTATAAACATCTCATGCTACGGATGTCATATTTGAACCAAGTTGTCATCGTTGGGACGAAAGTTGAGGTTGCTCGTGAGAGAGTGTATATCATGGAGCAAGTCTTTGCAAATTTGCAGAAGTCGTATTCGGATGCTCTCCACAAAATTGAATCATTGAAGAAGCAACTTGAAGAAAAAAGGCATGCCCAATCCGCCGTTGATCTGGAGGCCTGACAGGCAAGATCGGAAGCTCAGAGGATTCACTTGGAAACGCTTGAGTTCGATTTGGCAGAGGCAGCGTCCGCGTGTGACAAGCTCGAGGAAGAACTGAACCTTGTCTGTCGTGACTTATAATTTACTCAAGAGACTGCAACCAAGGCACAGGCTGAAATGCAGGCTCTGAATGAGGAAAAGGCCAAGAAGGAGTTCGAGTTGACTGTCCGATGTCAGCGGTCAAAGGCTGACGTTGACTTCAATGCCAAGAGTGTGAGGACAACATAAGAGCAATTCTTTTTAGCGCAAATGAACTTAGTACTGTCAAGGACAACCTGAGTGTCGAGTAGTCCAAAACTAATGTGTTGTCGGGCAAGCTATAGCGAGAACTCGCTAAGTCAAGAGTACGCGAGAAGAAGCTCCGCAAGGCCCAAGGCACATTCGAGTTCAACGGAGTTGTGCAAGGAAATTGGAGTTGTTATAACTGATGAAGGAGGAGCATGCATATTGGGACCTCTTTTACTACAAAGAGGTGTCCTTTACGGAGATTGGAGAAGCCTCCATCTATCAGAAGAACAGGGTGATCAAGATCAGGGTGTCCGAGTGGCAGCGTGTGTGGATACATCCCTTGCTTATTCTCATGCCAAGTCTAACTCTGTTGTATCTGAACCTCCTCTTGACGAGGAGTAACTCTGTATTTTTCAGATTATCAATGAAATATGATATGTTGAGTAGAACTGTGTACTTGTGCACTTTGACTTTTCCAGCTGGTTTTTTTCTGCTTCGTTTTATCGCGGTGTTAGCTTTAAGACAAAATGTTTTAATCAGATAGAAAACCGTAGGATTGATCTGCTGATGAGAGTTCGGATCGCTTATGTTGCAATAGTTCAGGCAATCCCGATTTGTACTCTTTAGAGATCGAAAAGTTGTATTGGCCAAGTCTTGTAAGTTAGCTAAACTCCATGCGAGGGGATAATATTGGTGGGTAATAGATTATTCAGACCATGCCATTGTCCGCCATTGTAATTCGCCTTTTGCGGGCTAGGCTGTAGATCGAACCAACAATTGTTGTTGCTAGTATAAGCAAATTGGTCAGACTATGGTCAAGCATGTGCATCACTGTAAGTGGTCGAATAGTGGTCCTTGTGAGTCCTCCAAGTTTAGCTTCCTGAGCTCTGATTGGACTTTCAAATCGTCTTTGTTTGCTTCTGGCTAACTAGGCTTCAGGTCTGACCGAAAGTTTATCGTCATTAATCGTAACTGACTAAACTTAGGTCTGGTTCGGCGAACATTGTCTATGGTTGAACAATGATCTCTGGCAAGTCATCGTGATCAGGCATCGAAAGCACTTATTAGACTCCCACTTTCTAAACCATCGTCATCTGATTTAGGCGGACTAGGCGTTAGAACGGACCAGAAGTTATCGTCATCGATCGAAACTTACTAAACTTTGGTAGGGTTCGGCGAACATTGTCTGTGGTTGGACAATGATCCCTAGCAAGTTATCGTGATCAGGCGTTGAGAACGTTGACTAGACTCTCACTTTTTAATCCATCTTCACCTACGCTCGGCAGACTACATTCGATCTACAATCTCGCAAATATCAATGTCAAGGAAGAGGGAAGGCATGTCTTCTGTTCCGTGCTATTTTGATAGTTAGCCCAATAGAGCTTAGCCCGAGAGACGAGTTCTCTAGTGTGGACCAAAATGGTCTCGCGAAGCCAGTCCTTCGATGGTCTAAGTCATTCTCTAACTTGAATAGCCAATTGCAATGCTGGGGAATGAATAAAAAAATCTATCTCTTTCGTCCCACATTCTAACCTAGTGCTTCTGTTAAGTGAACCACTAGGCTCGCTCACCATTGAATTGCTATGCGGGAGGGGCTGGGGAATGAGTTAAGGACCTCGAACCAGAAGTTATCATCATTAGTCAAGACTGACTAAGCTTTGATAGGGTTTGGCAATCATTTTTTGTAGTTGGACAATGATTTCTGGCAAGTCATCGTGATCAGACATTGAGAATGCTGACTTGACTCCCACTTTCTAAGCCATCTTTACCCGCGCTCGACGGACTATGGTCTTAGAGTGGACCAGAAACTATCGTCATCACTCGGGACTGACTAAGCTTTGGTAGGGTTTGGCGATCATTGTCTGTGGTTGAACAATGATCCCTGGCAAGCCATTGTGGTCGGGCGACGATAGCGCTAGTTAGACTCCCACTTTCTAAGCCATTGTCATCCGCGCTAGGCAAACTAGGCGTTAGAGCGGACCAGAAGTTATCGTCATCAGTCGTCATTGACTAACCTTCAGTTAGGTTTTGTGACCATTATCTATAGTTGGACAATAATCTTTGGCAAGCCGTCTCGATCAGGAGTTAGAGCGCTGACTAGACTTCCACTTCTTAAGCCATCATCATCCGCTCTAGCTGAACTAGGTGTTAGAGCGGATCAGAAGCTATCGTCATCAATCGGAAGTGACTAAGCTTTGATCAGGTTTGGCGACCATTGTCTGTAGTTGGACAATGATCCCTGACAAGTCATAGTGATCAGGTGTTGAGAACGCTGACTAGACTTCCACTTTATAAGTCATCGTCATCCATGCTAGGCAAAGTAGGCATTAGAGCGGACCAAAAGCTATTGTCATCAGTCGAGACTGACTAAGCTTTGATTGGGCTAGGCCTCCGCTTGGCCTTGGGCGTGTAAGTTTGACTTGGGTGTTCTAACTTACTTAATTCACCTAATAGTTTGACATGGAGGTCGGACCAATAAGTTTGAGTTTGGAGCCAGATCGTCATATATTGACCAGACTGAGTTTTATCCAGTTTTAATGAACATCGGCGTAATTTTCACTAGAGCGGATACCTTGGACTTAATGATAATATCATTCTAGGCATGCTCTGCATTTCAGTTTGTGTTTTTGCGTGTACTGGGCCATTTTTCGTATTTTGTGTCGGATCTGGCAAGGCACTCGCTTGGGCCCACTGGTTGGCTGGAGATTGTTGGAGCGATCATCATGCCACATGTACAACGTAGATTGCGAGGCGATTTAGTATCAGTTACTCCCCCTAGTTAATAAGCTACGTGCAATGCCATTAATTCGATGAATGTTGACTTGTGCAGTTGAAATTGGAACCATCACCTCTTTATTTCCCGTACGTCATTTAATGGTGACGTAACTGTTGGTTGACTTTGTTTCGTGAATCGTCGCGCCTATATATAGGCTGGTATTCACCATATCAAGCATTTCCATAATGTTGTAGAGCATGTCTTTCAAATGCATTTTTCCAGAGAATATGTTTTGGGTTGTCCAAATACTAAAGGAAGATCTTTGTTGTTGGAGTCTTCGAATGTTCTGACATTTGTAGCGATGAGTCTTAACAAGACCTATTATTATTTGATGTCGCCTGGTTTGGGTGAGCATCCAGTCGGTTCCATTAGACCTTGTAATTTCTTTTTATATTGCAATGAAGAGTTACAGACTCCTCCTTAGGGGACGAGTTTGTTTTTCATCTTTCGCTGCTCCGAGGGCATCTCGCGCCATCAAATCTCGGAGATAACACCCACAACCAACTTTGGATGGCTGCTCCTACTGTATCTAAGGGGCTTCACTCGTGATGTCGCAGTTGGAAAGCCGATTGGCGGAGCGGGACTATAATGGACGCGACCTGCAATCCTGGGATGCTAACTCTACATCACCCCAGGCATTCCTTGTTTGAGAGACATCCTCATCTACCTTCTTCTGTTTTTACCTATGAATCCTCTCCGCGAGGCAGATTGACGGAGAAAGGTGTCCGCAGTCTATTTCGAGCATCTTCGCTGTCATTTTCAAATCATCCATAAGAGGCAGACTGGCGGAGCAAAGAATCATTTGCATACCTACAACCTGTAGCCTACTTTAGGTACTTTTGCTTTCACTCCCGAATCCTCTCTCCAAGGCAGATTGACGAATCAAGATGTCCGCAGTTTATTTCGAGCGTCTTCGCTGCAACTTTCAAATCATCCATGCGAGGCAGATTGGGGGAGCAAAGAATCATTTGCGTACCTGGAGCCTATAGCCTACTTGAGGTACTTTTGCTTTCACTTTTGAATCCTGTTCTTGGGCAGATTGACGGAGCGAAGTCATGACGTGTGTTTCAGCGGATCCATACTTGCGCAGAACTTAGATACTTGTAGTGTGAACTTTTGTACTAGTTAGTCGGGAAAGCTTTGTAACAACTTTCTTAGTAATCAATAACGTATGTTTTCTATAATTCGCGTTTTATTCCTTGAATGAATCTGTATCATATAGGCTTGTGTGAAAAAATCTTCTAAACTGAAAAACTAAAGAAATCAAAACAATAAGATAGTTTGACTTTGAGCGGGGACTAAGCTAATCTGGCTCTGAAGGAGATGCACATGGTCCTGGCTCAGACTGTGTACCTCCCTTGGTGAAGTGTCACGTTTCGCCAATGCTAGCGAAATTACTGAGAATGGAACTTCGTGTGGGCGGTTCACTATTGCTTGTTACCAGCTTTTGGAGTAGGCGCTTGTTTGTTGAAGTGTTGTTACTTAGCTTCGTGCTGGACTGGATGGTGTCTCCAATGCTCAATTCTGGCTTGTTGCATAGTTGATCCTCGGTTGTTGGTGCTTTGTCTCTGTCTGTGCAGGGTAATTCTTCCCCCTCATCTGAGTCCGGTGTTTGATATGTTTGTCCGGCGGGCCCGAGCTCTAATTGCTAACAATCCAGTTGTTTCAGGTTGCATATTGGCAGTCTCTCACTGAAGGTTGGTCTCCTCGAATAGTTCCTTGGGTCTGGTTGGCAGTGTACTTGATGCATTTGTGCAGAGTAGAAACTAATGTCTCCATATGATGGAGCTAGGTCTTCCTAGGATGATGTTGTAGGCGAGGGGCATCGATCATCATGAAATCCTGGACAAGGAACTTCCTTAATTGTGGCTCCCACACCACTACCATTAGACTGATCTTCCCATTAGGGAAGCATTTCTCTCCGCTGGACCCAATCATTGGGTGATTGGCGGATGTTAAGTCCTTTTCCTTGAGTTGCATATTGCGGAATGCATTGAGAAACACAACATTTAGAGAGCTTCTTGTGTCCACCAAGGCCTTTTTCACTTCTCACTTTGCAATGAGGTTCGAGACGATTAGGGCATCATTGTGACAAAAATGGACACCTTGGAGGTCATTCCTTGTGAATGTCAGTGGTGCGATCGGGCTCTGAAAACATGCATACTGCACTTGTTGGTCCTTGCAAGTGAACTGCATCTGCATCTCGAGAAGCGTCCTCTTTCGGGACCTGTTGGACTGCTCACCTTTCGAGCCGACTCTGTGAAGTACATATATGATGCCAAGAACTTCTTTCTCCATATCCTTGACTACATCTTCCCTTTCCTTTGCTCGGTCTTGACTTTTGTCGGAGCTCAGGAACTCTTTGAGCTTCCTCTTTCAGATCCAGTACTCTATCTCGCTCCTAAAACTTTTGCAGTCCTCAGTGTCGTGGCTACCCTTCTTGTGAAAAGAGCAGTATTTGTTGTTATCTTCCCGAGAGGGATCTCCTCGCTGTTTACCAAGCCACTTCAATTCTCCCCAGTTCTTAATGGAGTTGAGGACGTCGGACAGACTGAAATTGAAGGGAATGACAGATTTAGACCCGACAAAGTTGGAGGCCTTATCTTGCCTTGCGCGGCCAAAGTCGGGTTTGCTATCATTGCGCTTCCTCTTTATGTCGTCGACTTCCTGTTTATTTCCATCCTTCTTGTCTCTGGAACTAAAGGGGTTTCTTTCAGACTCCACTTCCTTCTTGGCAGCCAACATCTCATCGAGAGTGATGTATTTTTGGGCACTCTTTAGCAAGTTCGCCATATCGGTTGGAGGCTCCAGAGTGAGGAAATCGAAGAACTTGCCTCCCCTCAGACGTGAGGTGAAGGCTGTGACCGAGTTGTCGTTACAGCAACCGTCGATGAGGGTCAACTCGTCATTGAAGCATGTGACGTATTCCCTCAATGTCACATTCGACTTCTGTTTGAGGGTGAGCAGGTAAGGCAGTTGATGCTTTAGGTCCAAGGTAGTGCTTTAGGAAGTTGTAGATGCTTCTTTGCAGATTTGGAAGTCGAGTAGGTTTGGATTGATCTCAATTAAGTTTAACCAGACTTGAATACCAGTTGAATAAGTTTTTGGAATTTACAAAAAAATGGGAGTTGTAGGATGAGGAGATCATCCCTAGCGGTAAAAGCTCTCTTACCCCACTGTCCACCCATTTCTTAAAAAAAATCATCCTTACTGAAATTTGTGCCGAATTTCTATCAGACACCTCCAAACTTCAATAAAGAGATAGCACTGACAAAACAGTTGGACAATTTATTCCATTTGAATCTCACGCAGCAATTGTTTGTGATAGTTAGTCCCCTTTCAGCAAGGTTATCTGTGGTAAAAATTTGGGCTTATGCAATCGTCCAAACGGAAAATTATGTCAGGTGCAATTTAGGGATGGCAACGGGGCGGATTTGGATAAATCCATCCCCGCCCCGTATAACCGTTTGTTCATTTTCTTAAAAACCATATCCGATCCGCATGAATTGACGGATATCCGCCCCGCCCCGTTTAACCGTAAAAATATTATAAAAAACATAATTTCTTCTTTAAAAAAAAAAATCAAAGATTATCAAAATACAATCTACAAATCCATTCACAATTGTCAAACTTTCCCTCATCAAAATACAATCAACAAATCCATTCTAGTAGTCTGTTTGGTTGCATGTTTGTTTGGCTGATGAGATCAGTTGCTGTGGAGTTGGTTGTGTGAAGGAAAAACTAAGCCAACAGAGATGAAAAGATACGAGCTATTGCTATGGCGACTCACAAAATCAACCCAAATTTCACCCCAAATCCACATCAAAAAGGAAAAATATCAAGTATTCAACCCCAAATTCACATTGCCCTCTACAATTAATCAACCCAAGTTCTCTTCTTTTCCTCTCCTCCACGACGGTTCCTGGCGAGCATGCCTACATCTGCGTCGATGAACTGAAAGCCCTAAGAGAGGTGAAGAACCAATTTATCAACAGGACGAAGAAGTTGTCTTTCATCAAGGTTGGAACGATGGAGAAAGTGGTGGCGTTCCTTTCCTCTGCCGCCGATTTGAGTGACAATTGGTCGATCGCTCGCAATAAAATAGAGAAGAAGCAGATCCGAGAGAAGGGAGAGAGAAGAGGGGAAAAAAACTTACAAATATGGCAGATTCGAGATCTGAGAATGGCAATGTCACTGGCTAGATCTTTCTTCAGTGGAGAAGAAGAAGAGGAGTGGAAGAAGAAGAAGACAAAAAGAAGATTTTTCTTCAGTGGAAAAGAAGAAGAAGACGACGAAAAGAAGAGGGAGATGAAGAGGGCAGTTGCATTGCAGAGAGGCGAGATGAGATCGCAGAGAGGAGGTTGAGATTGCAGAGAGAGCAAAGAGAAGGTTGAGATCTGTGTGTGAAAGTTGTTTAGGGTTAGGGTTTTGTTAATGGCTTAAGGTTATTTTAGTAAAATATTTATATAAACGGATACAGTTTGGATATCCGTATCCGCCCCAATATCCATATAGCATTAACCAAATCCACCTCAAACGGGGCGAGTGGGGCGGATATCCGTGAAAATCCGCCCCACTGCCATCCCTAGTGCAATTGTTTGGGCTCACTTTCCAAAAAAAAAAAAAAAAACAGGGCCGATATTATGATGCATTTGCGTAAAACTTCGAGGCCTCGTTGAGAAAGATATTCCAATTGAGTATCATTAGATCATTTAATGACAAAATGATCTCTCTTTGAACCGCACGCAATTTTTGTAGATCACTTTCGAGAATTTGTATCTGGTCACTCATAATCTATTCAACAAAACGCAAATAGTTGAGGTACTAGGGAAGTACGAAACAAAATGATTCTGGTTTATGTCGTTGCTAACAAAATGCCACCCTCTCTTGTATTCAAAACAGAATCAAAACTCACAGGTAAAATGAAGAAGCTAAGAGGTAAACAAGTGACCCATCGTCATTCTCTCCTGATACTTAAAAAGAGTAAGTCACCCAAAGCTGATTCCCAGTATCCAGTTTCTGTCTTTGCAAAAGCCCAGCTGAAATAGAGCAGCACACTTTATGATTCAAACTCAGAGTTGTAACTGAGCAACTTAACAGGGCTTTACAAACTCTCCTTACATTCATCCCTTGCTCAATTTCCTTGACCTTGTTTACAAGGAAAATGCTTAATCATATGTTCAGGACGTATGGTAATGCTATGGAGTGTGGCTGTCACTATACAAGCAACTTCACGCTCATACCATGGCTGTGGAAGAAGGTGAAGAAGAGATTTCTGAGTAAGGGAATTCAAGCGTGAGCATGTAAGTACTCATAGAGGCATCCTTGTACTTCTTAATGTATTGCTGTGTATTCAGTTCAGCTCAAATAGTATATTGAAACACATGTGATGATTGTAATGTTGAACAGGGTCACTGGATCTTGGTCTTGCTCTGAGACCAACCGTTGTGCTAAAGCTAGTGAGAAACGATAGTGAAACAAAAAATAAAACAACTAGCTAACAAATCCTTAGAGCCCATGTTAACATCGGCAGACATGTTTTTTCTGACACTACTACTACTTCTTGGACCAGTGTATTTATGAAACCAGAAACCATTCCTCTTGATCCGCCATGCATGTACCATGAACACTTGAACCAGTTTATCACGTGACCTTTCAACTATCACTATTCCACATCCATCACTTCCTGATTCCCAGTCACTTCCTGAGAACCTTGCGCTACAGTTTCGATTATTATCTTCAAAGTGCAAGGTTTACTCCTCGTAACATAATCTCGAATCTGAGGTAGTCTTGATCTATCCCTTGATTACTCCATTGGTCTCCCTCTTTCTTATGTCAATCCTTCATCCCCTTTGTGCAGAAAGGCTTATACATCGTTTTTGTGTCATTTTATGTTTATTAGAGGTTCAAATGACTAGTGAAAGACTATTCACACTTGGGCATTGCTTTCTTTAATCTCGTGTGTTAAAGTTTGTGTCAAATGTTTTAGAATGCATCATTTTCAAGGGATATTCATACAACTGGGAATTAAAAAAAAATTATATATATTCATATCTATGTTGGTGGAAAACCTTAGCAAGAACTGGTTACATCGTGAAGCTATGGGTGTGAGTGAGAAAATTTTGATGGGATTTGTCGATACAAGGATGCCAATATGGAGTGCCCAAAATAATTGGTCTGGTTATTATCAAAAATAAAGAAAATTTGGTCAGCAAAGAAGTAAGCAAAATTTATGAAGGTTTTGTATTTCGGATGCGGTCTATCTCAATAATTTAGTCTCACCAGTGTTGCATCATATGTTGCAAATTAGAGTCCTTTGTGTGTGTGTAGTATCACTAAGTGAATCGTCGGGGCGTGTTAAGTAATGGGAGTCGCTATGTGTACCCGACTATTTGGCTTAATTGCACCAACTCTTTGTTATACCTATATTTTGAGATGTTTCGACTTTATTACACCAGCCTAACGTACGTAACACCAACTTATCATCTTTTAATAATAAAATTTTATTTGATGGTGAAATTTTAGTATTTAAGAAATGACGTAGTCGATTCCTGCTCTCCTTCCAGGCCTTAACCTAGACCTGCACAGGGAACGCGCGTGAGCCAAAGACCACCATGCAGAGGCCGATGGCACTCCGATGCTTAAGTTAGATAAGGCTTAGGAGAGGTTTAAAGCTGTAAATTGGGTTTTTGTAGCGTACCTTTGTTCATCGACCTTTGGTGGCATAGTTGTAAATTGGCTAGGCCTTTGGTGACATAGTTTTAGGAAAAGAGATCTTACTAGAGATCCTTTCCTAGTTGGGAACTGTCCATGTAGAGAAGTTTCCCTACACGACTTATGCTCCTAGATCTGTGATAGAGGTTTCCCTTTCGGAGTGTTGTGCATGCAAGGAAGTTTCTCTGCCCGACTTATACTCCATTATTTGTTTCCTAGTCAAAACCAATGTATTGTTGACCTGCCTATCTTGGGTCAATCCCCAGATACTTGCCTTATCAGGGCTTACGAGTATTGGGCTTGACCGCGTGACGCATGGGCTTGTTAAGGCGCTGCAATTCGGATCCAACCTTCTGGAAATCTGCCAAATGGGCTTAGTGTTGTTTGGGCCTTGCTGGATCGGGCGTGCAATTAGGACTGTTTTGTTCTGCTTGACCAAATTACCATGACATGCGTACGGTGAGGGTCAGAGGACGGTTTTGTGTATCATCAGCTATTCCCCCCAAGTCAGTGGGCATCACATCGGTCCAATAGGTCGCTTTGATAGAATTTGTACATTCATGATGAATGAACCCGAAACATCGTCTCGAGCGACACTTGTCATTAAATGAGTATCTGACTGCTCAGTAAAGAAGGGGGCGCGACTCCCTGGTTCTTATATAAGTTCTTGCCTCTGCAAGGGAGAGTTTATTTACTTTTATATCTTTTCTGCGACTCTTTTTTGTTTTCTTGCTTCTGTGTTCTTGTTGCAAGTGTATTTGAAGTTCAAATTTTCTTTCATGGCAGACAATGTTGAACTCACTCCTGGACAGAAGTTGTCCCATGTCTACCTTAACTTTTACCAGGAGCAAAAGGGGTCCGATTTGGCTAAGCTCCGAGAGGACTATCGAATTCCTGAAGACCTGAAACTTACCCCATTAGGCGCTACCCACAGTCCATTGACGCCTCCGCAAGGGTTTACAGCTTTGCGAAAAAACATATTCCAAGTTTGGCTTCATTTTCCAGCTTCGGACGATATTTGGCACTTCCTGGCGCACCTTCGCATTTCCCCTGCTCAGATGGTGCCTAACGAATTCTGGACCTTGATTGTTTTCCTTATCAAGGCGAAGGATGTTAGCTCTCAGTTAGCTCCACAGGTGATCCATTTGCTGACTTCTTCTCGGCTAAACGGTCGCAGAGTCTGGGCCCAATCAATCTGTTCAAGAGATGGTTCTTGGAGAGCAGGGTGCATGTCTGGAGCCTCCTGCTCCATTAGTTGTACTAGAAGGGAGTTGTTCAAAGTTGGCAAACCCTGGCAAAGTCAATGTTGCCACTGCTGCTCTTCGTTCTATTGAAGATGCTGCCCTCAAAAGCGGATCTTTTCTCCCACCCTTAGAACCGGTATGGAGCGTCGGCTGAACTTTTAGTTGAGAAAGCCTCGGATGTGGAGCCGGTGTGTTCGAAAGGACCCCATGGATTAGCGTCGTTGGTTCAGGGTGAGATGCACGCTGACGCTTGTGGTACAGTCCATGCTTTGAAGAAGGCTTTGGCTGAGCTGCGTAAGTCATATTCGGATGTGTTCTATCGATCAGACCTCTTAAGCGAGCAATTAGTAAAGCATGGTGCTAGGACGGACCCTAAATGCGGGATGATCTCAAGGCCAAACTAGACGCCTCGGAGGCCGAGCTGAATCTGACCAAGGCTAGCTTGGTGTCCGCTAAAGCAAAGTTGGGGCACACTCGTAAGGAGTTGAAGTGCATGGAAGAGGTGGCGGGCAAGGAACAGGCTTATCTGCAAGCCCGAATCGCTGAATAAGAGAGAGCTGAGTTCGAGTTGACTATTTTGCAGGGGCATCTGAGCTGGCCGACGGGCGTCGGCGTGTCCATGAAGCGGAGACTTGGGCTATGTTTGCATTAGCTAAGCTAAGTTTGCTAAGACAGCGAAGCGGAAGTGCAATCTCATGTGGTTGCGCTTTCACATAGGCTATCGAAAGTGAAGGCGAGCTTAGCGGAGTCCAAAGCTCAGGAACAGGAGCAGTAGGTAACTTCAAAATCTCCTGAAATCGTCCGAGGTAGGCTAGAACTGCTTGGTATGATCAAAGAAGATAACCCCGACTTGGAGCTTGACTTTGAACGATACAAGACGGTTGCTTACTGGAAGTTTGACAAGACAGAAGTCTTTGATCCTGCGTCCCTGTCCAGCAACTCAAGATAGGCTTCGGACGTTGTCAACATATCTCCCGTAGCTCCTTTTAATATAACTAGCTCTTCAGCCTCTAAAGCGATTTCTCCAAAGCAATTATAATCTTCGAAATGTGACTTAAAGATATTTTGTCGAGTAATGTTTCGTACTTTTACTTTTTAAAGCTTATATGTGTTATCATGCCATTGCGTCGGTATGTTACTTGCATAATAGATTTTGAAATCACTGTAATTCGTTTTCCTTAGCCCACTTTAATCTGCTTATGTCGGACTGGACCGTAGCTTGGGTCCTGAGCCATTATTTTCAGCCAAAGCTGACTAAGCTTTGATCATGTTCAGCGATCAGTGTCTGCGAAAGTACAATGATCCCTGGCAAGCCGTCTTTATAAGGTTGCATGAGCATTGACTAAGCTCCAACTTTCTAACCCGTTGTCATCCACTATTTGTAAACTAGGTGTTAGAGTGATCGTGTTCGGCGATCACTGTCTGCGAAAGGACAATGATCCCTGGAAAGCTGTCATCACCATGCTACATGAGCACTGACTAAACTCCCACTTTCTTACCCATCGTCATCCGCTATTTGCAAGCTAGGTGTTAGAGTGATAGGGTTCGGCGATCACTGTCTGCGAAAGGACAATGATCCCTGGAAAACCGTCTTCACCAGGCTACATGAGCACTGACTAAGCTCCCACTTTCTAATCCATCGTCGTCCGCTATTTGTAGACTAGGTGTTAGAGTGATAGGGTCCGACAATCATTGTCTGCGGAAGGACAATAATCCCTGGCAAGTCGCCTTCACCAAGCTACATGAGCACTAACTAAGCTCCCACTTTCTAACCCGTCGTCTTCCGCTATTTGCAGACTAGGTGTTAGAGTGATACGGTTCAGTGATCACTGTGCGAAAGGACAATGATCCCATCATGCAAGCCTTCTTCACAAGGCTACATGAGCATTGACTAAGCTTCCACTTTCTAACCCATCATTGTCCGGTATTTGCAGACGAGGTGTTAGAGTGATAAGGTTCGGCGATCACTGTCTATAGTTAGACAATGATCCCTGGTAAGACGTCTTCACCAGGCTACATGAGCACTGACTAAGCTTCTAATTTCTAGGCCATCGTCATCCGTTCTATTCGGACTAGTCTTCGAGCATACAAATGTTATCATTGTCAGTGGCCACTAACTAAACTTTGGTCGAGTTTGGGGATCGTTGTCCATGCAAGGATCCCTGGCAAGCCATCCTCATCAAGCGTCCTAAGTCGTCGTAATCCGTTATTTGCATACTAGGCTTCAAGTAGACCGAAAGCTGTCATAATCAGTCGTCACTAACTAAGCTTTGGGCGGGTTTGGTGACCGTTATCCATACTCAGACAACAATCCCTGGTGAGTCATCTTAATCAGGCATTAGAGCATTGACTAAGCTCCCACGTTCTAACCCATCGCCGTCCGTTATTCGCAGACTAGGTGTTAGAGCGGACCCAAGGCCATCGCCATCAGCCGAAAATGACTAGGCTCTTGTCGAGTCTAATAAATCTAACTCTGGTGTTTTGACTTATGCAAATCACTGAGTAGGTGGGAGTCAGACAATGGAAGACTGACAGAAAGTAGCGAAAGTTTAGAAAAAGTAGATGTCCTTTATTGATAATACTTTTTAAGGTGTTCTACATTCCATGGTCGCATAAGGCTTCTACCGTCTATGTTTTCCAACCAATATGTCCTTGGACTGTTGACCTTGGTCATTTTGTAGGGGCCTTCCCAATTCAGGTTCAGCTTGCCTGCACTCGGTTTCTTAGTGTTCTACGGAGTTTTTTTGAATACTTAGTCTCCCACTTTAAATTCACATGGCTTGACTTATTGTTGTAGTACCGAGCCATCTTTTGTTGGTAGGCGGCTATTTTAGTAGAGGTCTGAATTCTCCTTTCTTTGAGGAGGTCTAAACTGACGCGCAAAGCTTCATCGTTGTCTTCCGATCTGAATTCATTTGTCTGAAAAGTTGGTACTTTGAGCTCTATCGGGACCATTGCTTATGACTCGTAGGCTAAGTCGAAAGGCGTTTTTCCCGTGGGGGTCTTTTTGGTGGTCTGATACACCCAGAGTATCCCTGGTAGTGCTGGGACCCATTTCCCTTTGGCCACGTCGATTTTCCTTTTGAGTGCTTCCAAAATTGTTCTATTGGTAACTTCCGCCTGGCCGTTGGCTTGCGGGTGCCCTTGTAAGGAGAAATGATGGCTGGGTGCTGAGATATTTGCATAGTTTTTCAACCTTACTGCCTTCAAATTGGGTTTCGTTGTCGCTGACTAGTGTTCTTGGAATACCAAACCTGCAGACGATGGAGGCCCATATGAATTTCTCAATTTGATTTTGGCCTATCTTGGACAAGGGTTCAACTTCGACCCATTTAGTGAAGTAATCCACATCTACAAGGAGGAACTTTTTATTGGCTGAGGCCGAGAGCGGACTAACGATGTCAATCCCCCACTGCGTAAACGACCATGGGCTGGTCATCAGAGTCAAGGGTTGAGCAGGCATGTGTGTATATGACGCAAACCTCCGGCATTTGTCACACTTGCAGACAGTGTCTTTGGCGTCCTGCTGCATTTCCGACCAATAGTACACTAGAGTTAGGGCCTTATGGGCCAGGTCCTCCCGCCTAGGTGATTCTCGCAGATGCTGTCATGGATTTATGTAAGAACATGGTTTGCCTCCAAGAAGGCAAGGCATCTAAACAGGGGACCCGTGGCTGACCTTCTATAAAGCTTATCGTTTAGGATAGTGTATCGTGCTGCCCTAATTTTCAGTTTTTTGGCTTCTGTCTTTTTGGCCAGGAAGACCTCGTTCTCTATGTAATCAATAATGGGATTTATCCAGCTCGAGTCTATGTCCATTGTGTAGAGATCATTGGACTTTTCTTCTTCCAGACTTGATTGCTCTTGAAATTCGATGAGCCCATTAGAGGTCTCGGCGGTGGTTGAGGCTTGCCTGGCTAGGGTGTCGGCTCTTTCGTTGTTGTCTCGAAGACATTGCAGGAGTTCAAATATTTTGCATCGGCTTGCTACGTCGTTGACCTTCACGTGGTAAGCTATCATCCTGGGATCATTACTGTTGAATTCCCCCTTTACCTAGTTGACTACCAGGCGTGAGTCGTTGTATGCGGTTAGCTCAATTATCCTGGTCCCCTTTGCGAGTTTCATGTCGAACAAGAGAGCCTCGTATTCTAGTTCTTTGTTCGATGTCGAGAAATCAAACCTGACTGCCTTTTCCAAGGTGAAGCCAGATGATGAAAAGTGATACCGCTCCGCTCCCTTTTACTGTGGATGACCCGTCGCAGCGCAGGATCCATCCTTGTTCATTCGATTTTGCTCTGAGTTGTCTGGCTCTTGTTCTCCGCCACTGGTAAATTTGGCGATGAAGTCTGCCAAAACTTTTTTTTATGGCTGTTCTCGGAGCATAGTTGATGTCAAATTGTCCTAGTTCCATCGACCGTTTAACTATTTTGCCGGATGATTTTGGCTTGTGCAGCACTGTGCGAAGTGGATGTTTGGTAAGGACCGTGATGGAGTGGGCCTGAAAGTAGGGTCGTAGCTTCCTTGAGGAGATGACCAGAACCAAAGCTAGCTTCTCTAGATCCGGATAGTTTTCTTATGCTTCCATGAAAGTTTTGCTGGCATAGTACACTGGTCTTTGTACCCCTATTCATTCCGTACAAAAGCTGAGCTGACGGCATGATTTGAGGCAACTATATATAATTAAAGTGTCTCTCTTGGGACTGGTTTCGAGAGTAGCTTGGTTCTTCCCATGTATGATTTTAGGTTCTGGAAGGCCTGCTCGCACTCTTCATCATAACTGAAGTTTTTGCTTACTCTGAGAATTTTGAAGAAAGGGAGGCACTTGTCAGATGATTTGGAGATACACGTGTTTAGTGCCCGCCACCCTGGTCAAGCTCTGATCATCTGTGATGGAGGTCAGGGACTTCATATCGAGAAGAGTCTGGATCTGCTTTGGATCGACCTCTATTCCCCTCCGGTTCACTATGTAATCTAGGAACTTGCCTGACTCAACCCCAAACGTACATTTTTGTGGGTTGAGCTTCATCTAATACTTGCGGAGCTGGTCGAATGCTTCAGCAAGATCGGATATGTGATTTGGGTTGTGGAGGCTTTTTACCAACATATCATCTATGTAGGCCTCCATGTTCCGGCCGATCAGGTTCTCGAACATCCGGTTCACTAGTCATTGATATGTTGCACATGTGTTCTTGAGGCTGAACAACATCAACCAATAGCAGTATATTCCTTTTTCGATTATGAAAAGGGTTTTCTCTTGGTCTGGGGGTGCATCTGTATATGGTTATACCCCAAGTAGGCATCCATGAAACTCAGGAGGTTGGGTCCGAATATGGCATCTACAATTTGATAGATGCGAGGAAGCGGAAGCTGTCTTTCAGGCATGCTTTGTTCAAGTCTGTGTAGTCTATGCAGACTCTCCATTTTCCATTTTTCTTTTTAACTAGGACGCTGGGTACCGTGCTTCTTTGATCATGTCGGCAATGAGTAGTCTCTGCAACTTCTTCGTTTATGATCTGGTTCCACTCATGAGCCAAATGTTTTTTTTCTTTTGTCTGACCGCTTTCCGTGTTGGGTCTACAGTTAGTCAATGGGTGATTATGGAGGAGTCTATTCCCACCATGTCCACATCATCCAGGCGAAGACGTCTTGATTATGCCTAACAATGTTATCAATCGTTTGGAAAATTATTTGCTTAGGCGAGAACCTATCTTGATGGCTCTACTGTCATTGGGGTTATCCAGATATATTGTTACAGGTTCCTCCTCGGGTTGTCCGATGTTGGGCCTTCCCCTCGGACTGACGGAGCCTCATCATCTAAGTGTTGAAAGTCCTCTTCCAATCCCGAACTTGAGCTTTGGGACGCATCAGTCATGGGCTCCATCTGCAGTTGATGGTCATCAAGCCACTTCAGTGCTGGGTAGTGGCAGTCTCTGGCTACCAGCTGATTTCCTCATATTGTGCCTACTGCCTGATTGATAGGGTACTTGATACATTGGTGCAAAGTGGAGACTACCGCATCCATCTGGTGGAGCCAGGGCCTCCCCAGGATGATGTTGTAGGTGGAAGGAACATCGACCACTATGAACTCCTGAATAACTATTTTCTGAAGTCGTGGTTCTCCCGCCACTATTGTTAATCTGATCTTCCCAATAGAGAAGTACTTCTTTTTGCTGAGTCCAGCCAGGGGATTTGTCGAGGGGCTTAGGATTTCTTCCTTCAGCTGCATGTTGCGGAACGTGTTGAAGAATAGAACATTCGAGCAACTTTCGGTGTCTACCAAAGACCTCCTCACTTTCCAGTTGGCTATGAAGATCGATATTACCAGGGCATCGTAATGCAGAATATGGATGCCTTAGAGGTCTCTATCTGTGAAAGTATGGGGCAGGATTGGGCTCGAGGCGTGAGCATACTGTACCTTTCGGTCCTCGTAGGTTGACCCGATCCACAATTTGCGGAGCAATCTCTTTCGGAACTTGTTGGACCATTCAGTTTCCGAGCATACTCTGTGTAGAACACACACAATATCTGACATTTCTTCCTCAGTTTTGTCAATTACGTGCTCCCCCTTTGCTTTTGAGAATCCTCTTAGTGTCATACTCGCTGAGCTTGACACAGGTGACTGGACGCATCTGTGGTCTCAACGTAAAACTCCAACTTTGGCAAAGTGAATTTCTTCGGCAGAGGTCGTCCATGATATGGAGGGACAGTAAGGTTGAACAACACGTGGCCCCTAGTCGGATGGGGTTTTGTGAGACGTGTCTATCGGCTTTGGACGGTGGGTCTTTGTTGGCCATTCCTTCACCTCTGGTCCACTGAGAAGCTGCAAGGGCAGCATGGCTCTCCTGAATGTGTTATCTGGAACTCTTTGGGTACTAGGCTTTTCGCGTTCTCTTTTTGTGGGTGCAGGACCACTTGTGCAATTTTCTGCATCTGGGTTGACAATAAATCCACCTTGGGTCCGCCATGGCTGCCACCGGCGTGGGGGTCTGAAAGGGTTTCTCCCACGGTGGTGGTGGCACCGGAGCTGACGGTGCTCTGCTAGTTTGAGCGTTCGAGGGTTCAGTAGCATCTCTATTATTGCAAGACCTTGTGGTCACCATCTCTTTGGCTCTTAGGGAAAGGTGTCACTACTGTTTCTTCTGAGGAACTCTGTCGTTCCCCATGGACGGTGCCAAACGGATGTAATCGATTCCAGCTCTCCTTTCTGGCCTTGACCTAGACCTGCACAGGGAACACACGTGAGCCAAAGGCCACTGTGTGGCGGCCAATGACACTCTGATGCTCAACTGCTCAAGTTAGATAAGGCTTAGGAGAGGCTTAAAGCTGTAAATTGGGTTTTTGTAGCGTACATTTGTTCATTGACCTTATCTCTTATTTATAGTGCAAGAGTCCTTGTTCGGCTAAGCCTTTGGTGGCGTAGTTTTAGGGAAAGAGATCTTACTAGAGATCCTTTCCTAGTTGAGAGTTGTCCATATAGAGAAGTTTCCTTACACGACTTATACTTCTAGATTTGCGGCAGAGGTTTCCCTTTCGGAGTGTTGTCCATGCAAGAAAGTTTCCCTGCCCGACTTATACTCTAGTATTTATTTCCTAGTCGAAACCAATGTATTGTTGGTTTGTCTGTCTTGGGTCGATCCCCCAGATATTTGCCTTATTAGGGCTTACTCTTGCCTTATCAGAGTTTGACCACATGATGCATGGGCTTGTTAAGGCGTTGCAATTCCGATCCAACCTTCTGTAAGTCTTTCTCTTCTTTCCTCTTCTCCTTGTTTATCTGTTTGTTTGTGTTGGGTTGTGTCCAGCCCATTAGGGTAGACCAGGCCCTGAAGAGAAATTAATTAAATTAGGGTTGTTTGATGTTTTATAAAAAACAGAGAAAGAAAAGTTTTTGTTTTGTGTGACGGCTGCGACGTGATGGCTGCGTGCGTGTGTCTCCATTGTGAGAGAAGAAAGAAGGGAAGGAGGAGCTGATTGTTGGGGTTTGATTGAAGACTCACAAGTGTGTTTTGGATTCGTTTCTTGTCAGATTTTGGTGCCATTTGTTTCGGTGTATTCTTCCTTTGATTGGGAGTTGTTTGAAGCTCTTGTGAGGTAACCCTTTTATTGCTCATTGTATTCATCGAGCCTTGGGTAAAAGGCTTGAAAAGAACATTGTACTTCTTTTATTGATTAGTGGATTGATTGGATTTGCCCCGTGAATTTTTACCCTTCACCTTGAAGTGTTTTCCACGTATATCTTGGTGTCCTTTATTTTGCATTGATTATTTGTTTGTATTGAATATTTGTTTGGTGATATTACTTGGTTCTTCCATTGATAGAATTTCTTTATAATTATTTGCTTTGTTTTTCCCAACGGTTTGTTCGTTGTTCTAGAGTGGAAGATGGATACATAGGTTTGTTTTTATTCTTTGATGCCTAACCATTGATGTGCACGATGAGTGACATATTGTCAAATAACTGGGTAATAAATTTTAGGACATGAAATCAAACCCGTGCTCCTTTATGGTCGTGAAATCAGAGTCTTTATATCTCAAGATTTGCTTTGACAATGAGAGTAGATTTCAATCTGTCCATTGCTGAGGCACTAAACATCGAGGGAAACCATGTCTAAGGCTCTGAGCTAGAGTGTTTGCTGAGAGAGATTTAGAGCATCTCCCATGGGAACCCTAAATCCCAAGTTCGAGGATTAGAGCCCCTTATGTTGCTCCAATATTTTAATTCACTTTAGCTGTACAAGCAATTGTTATGATGAGGATTTAGATCACACGGCAGAGAACGGAGGTTTAAAACCTCAAAATACTGGTGGAGATTGAGATGCACCTAGCAAGGTTAAGGCTACGCCTTGAAACAAAATATACCCTAGCTGGCCCTCATCCCTCAAAATAAAGGGTTTTGAGGGTGTCCATGGAGATGCTCTTAAATGTAGATAGCCTTCCTTTCAGGTCCCATGAACCTCTAAACATTTTAATGTGGGTGGAGAAGATCACTATAGTCAAGTTGCCTAAAAATGTTCAAGTATTTACTCTATAGTGGAAATTCTCTGTTTGCATATCACATTACTATTGCTATTATCTCACCTCATCTCATTTACTATTTTCCTTTTTCTGTTTCATTTTGAATGAGTGATGGTGCCAGTGGAAGGTTGTTGAAAATATGGGAAGAAACGATCAAGTAAAACCATCTATATATAGTATAGGAGGTTGTTGATGTGTGAGAAAAGTACGTTTCAAATAGAATCTTCCTTGCCTCTTTACCTTATTATTGTTATGTGAATTTATCTCTACATTTATGCTCAATTTTATTAAAACGGAACATCAAAATATGTTTCTTTTTCTTTTTTTCCTTGAGGATATCCCGGTGTATCCAACAACTCTTTTAAAAAATATATATATGTTTTTGAAATTTCTAATATCAAATTCGAAAAATTACTTTTAGAGCCTACTTTTTCATAAAATAGACGATTTAGATAATATAGTTGATTTAATTGCTAGTTTGTACCTACTTTTATATTTTTATGACTAACGATGACTATTTCATTAACTAAGGTTAACTCATAAAGTTATATGACATATTTATCCTTCCTAAAAAAATAGAAAACCTAATTTTATACTTTTATGGACAACAATGACTCATTTATTAATGATTTTTTTAAATTATTTTTTATATACTCTTTGTGTCAAGTTTCTTTTCTTCCTTCAATACTTAGGACCATTGATGCTAAAAAAAATCAACAGAGAAGTTGTAAGTGTGGCAACAGCAAGAATTGTGATTTCATTATATATATTTCATTTATTCTCAAAATTTTTACTTTTTTTCTTTACACACCAAAATATTTTTTAAAATCAGGAGACCGAAATTAACTCAAAAAACGAAATCACAATCATTGGTTATAATTCCATTGGAATGTAAAAATTTATGACAAGTTAATCAAATTAATTTTATTAATTAATTAAAATCAAATTTCTAATCATCATTAACTACATTATGAAAAGTTTACCAAACCTTAGCATAATAATTTGATTAACTTGTCAGTCAATGAAAACTTAAAAAAAACTTATAATTTGTTGTTCATAATTAGAATAATGAATATCAATACTTACCAGCGGCATGGGGTGGGAGGGGTTAAGGGTTAAAAAATAAAAATAAATAAATGTGATCATTAATATAAGAGTCATTGTTGGTCATAAAAGTATAAAATTAGGTTTTTTATTTGTGAAAGGATAAATATGTCCTATAACTTTATGAATTCATCTGAGTTAATCAATAGTCATTGTTAATCATAAAAGTATAAAAGTAGACATAATTTAGCCATTACATCAACTACGATATATAAATGATCTATTTTGTAAAGAAGTAGACCTTAAAAATTATTTTCCATATCAAATTTGGTCAAACTAATGAGCACACAAAAATATATTTATTTATCCAGCAACTCTTAGTGTAAGTAAAACTACCACTGAGTAAGATTATGTATTTTGAAATTTCTATGTAATCCTAATAAATTTGAGTAAAAAATGAAGTCTAGTATGTTTACATTTATGAACTCTCCATCTATTGACATTTAGATGTTATTTTATAGAGGACTTCTACACAGCGAGGAAACGGGCGAGGGAAGCGACGTGGCGGGGTGGGGACCGTCCACCCCGTTCGGGATGCGTGCCATCATTTTTGGTGCGCGCATCCCGAGTGGGGTGGACTGTCCCCACCCCGCCACATCGCTTCCCTCGCCCGTTTCCTCGACATTTAGAATTCCTGTATTTTATAACACCCAAAGTGCCTGTTTTCTTTTTTCTTTTTATGGTTTTGCAGGTTTCTATTTTGACAGGCGATATTATAAGGTTTTGGGGGTGAACCGCAAAGGTTATGATTTTTGTTGTTGCGATCAGAGTTGTCTCATTGATGACTGGTCGAGAGGAGCAGGAAGAGATCATGTTCAAGTAAACGAGTCCAGATATTATTACTTCATCAGCAGTGGAGGTTACTGCTATCATGGCATGAAACTAGCCATCCATGTCGAAGAACCTCCGCCTACATCAGCGCCATTACCAGACAATGACCATTCCTCTTCACCCTCTGGTTCCTATGCTAATAACCTTCTCCCTACTCCTAGTCATCGCATTGACATGGCTGTTCCGTATTTGTTTACTGGTTTAATACTTGTTTGTTTGGTTATTTGAATGCAAAAACTATGGAGAAATGATTAAGAGTTTAGAAAGAAGGAAAACATTGAAAATAAATGGATTATTTTCAAAAGTTCCTTTATTGTTGTTTGAATTATTGTTTGGAATTTATTAGGAAAAGGTGGTGTGAGTATTTTATGTTGCATTCTCATTTCTATAAGAAACTCATTTTTTTATTCCTATCAGAATATGATGCTCCTGCAAAATTAGAAATAGATATGACCATCAATAATATCATTATGGATCTGGTAGAATTTTCATGTAGGATACAGTGACAAGTAGTGAATTTTCATTGTAAACAAACAATTTTGAGAGGCGAGATTGTCCCCAGTTCTGTCTTACACCCTAACTCTCTTTCTTTCTTTCTCTCTCTCCCTCTTCTTTCTTTTAAAAATAACGAAAAATGACTTTTAAGACTTACTTTTTCGCAAAATAGATCTTTTAGATATCGTAGTTGATGTAATGGTTACTATTTTTATACTTTTATGACCAACAATGACTCTTTTATTAACTCAGATTAACCCATAAAGTTATAAAGACATATTTATATAGAAAACCTACTTTTACACTTTTATGACCAACAATGGCTATTTTATTAACGATTCTAATTATGACCAACCAATTTCTTTCACTGGTTGGACAGACTATATAAGTTAATGATTTTTGACATTTTATTTCTACAATCACTCTCCAAAACATATCTCTTGGAGCCAAAGTATCACATATTTTTTTATTAGTTATTTATTTATTTATTTATTCTTATTATCATTTTTTTATTTTATTTTGTGTGTGTGTGTGTGGGGGGGGGGGGGGGGTCCAAAAATATCACAAACTCGTTTTATTTTTTATTTTTTATATTTTTGTGGGCATGATTCCAGCTATAAAAAGAACACAGTGCTTACCTCTTAACTTAAATTATTAATAACCCCAAAACTTGATATGTTAAGAAATTAAGAAAATTATTCTACATGAATAATACTCAAGTTTTTTATTTCTTACAAAAATAAATATTTGTGAAACAGATTAGGGATTCAGCTATCTGTCATTGGGGATACATTATAGCTGTCAAAATCCTTTAAAAAAAGTGACAGCTGAAGTTGAGGAGGGCTACCAAGAACAATTAAAAAACTATGACTGATATTTCTGACTGAAGTTGAGGAGGGCTACCAGTGAGCTATAATAATAATAATAATAATAATAATAATAATAAAGTAATTAATTAATTATAGATAAATTTGATACTTCTGACTCCATTAGATATGTTTTGGAGAGTGATTGTAGAAATAAAATGTCAAAAATTATCAACTTATATAGCCTAGCCCAACCAGTAAAAGCAATTTGTTGGTTATAATTAGAATTATTAATAAAATAGTAATTTTTTTTTGAAAGTGAGCTGGGGTTTGTTAAGGATCCCCTAACCTAAAATAAAAAGTGTTGATTACATTCGTGGATACATTTTGCCTATTGCATCTTCATATACTATTTTTTTAGATCCTTCGCAAAGGAGCTTGGGACAATCTCAAAGAATTCTACATTTGGAAACATGCTGGCTAAATGATCTGCTACCCTATTTGTTTCTCTGTAATGGTGCTGGATATTGTATTCTGATAATGAGTTCAGCTCCCTTTTAATCTTGCGGATGAGATGCCTTAGGTGCCAAGGTGGGTCTTTGTCTTCTTCAAAATAAGATTTAAGAGTACGAGAGTTTGTGCTGAAATTCAGTCTGTGAATATTATGATTTCTCGCAAGAGTGAGTGCTGCTGCAAAGCCTTGCAATTCATGCTTATTAACAGAATGTCCTAGTGTTGAGCCAGTACATGCTGCAACCACCGCGCCTTTGTCGTTCCTTATCACAGCTCCATAACCTCCTACGGCTCCAGTTAGTGAACCATCAGAGTTGGCTTTGTGCCAACCTATTTGGGGCATCTCCCATGAGTAATATGCAATGGCTTTATGCTGGTAGTACATGTCCACTTTCCAGTTGTCAAAGAGGTGTCTGCTACTCTGACTATCAATTACAGTTCGCTCAATTGAGAAGAGTTTTATTCGAAGCTCTTCATAAATGCGACGCTGAAGCTCAAGAACAGTGGTATATTTAGCTTGGTGTGTCCTTCTATTTTGTTCTGCCCATATGTGGTACACGATAGCATTGAAAGTTAGCTTGAGAAGAGTTGTTTCCACGCCATTGCCAGCGAAGTGCTGACTGCACCAGGAAACTTCATTTTCCCAAGTTAACACTTGCCTGTTGTAACCCAGTAGATTCAATAGGCTCGACCATGTAGGATTCGTAAATGTGCATTCAAAGAATAGGTGGGATTCAGTTTCCGCCTGGCTAGTGCATAAGACGCAAGTGTCTACTGTGATTTTGCCCCATCTTCGAATCTTGGCCAAGGTTTTTAACCTGCGATTCACTGCTAGCCACACTATAAAACTGTGTCGTCGTATTTTATCCTTGTACCATAATAACTTTCTCCATTCAACATAATTGTTTCTGCTGCGTATTGCTTCATAGGTTTGCTCAAGGGAAAAATTTCCAGTGTGTCCTGCAGCCCATAAGATTTCATCGTCTGTATGTATGTCTAGCTCTACACTGCTTAGGTCCTCTGATATCTGCAATACAGAGGGAAGTATATGTTGTGGGATACTCCATTTGCCATTTTGTATTATGGAGCTAATTTTTGCTGCTCGATGAAGAGTGGAATCATACTAATGTTCTTGTGGGAATAAAGGCATGAGGATACCAAGTAGATGCCATGGGTCTTTCCAAAGTGAAGTGTTCTCTCCATTTCCTACTGAGTGGAGGAGCATATTAGCAGCTCTTGGCCTAACATCCATGATCTTCCTCCAACACCATGAAGCTTCTCTCGGTGTAGGTGTAAGCCAGAAATCACGGTTCCAAATGAGGTGTTTAGTAACCCATTGCACCCATAGATTGTTTTTGTTTTTCATTAGTTTCCATATGTGACGCATAAGGGCAGCTTTGTTGTTGGTTTGAATATTGCGTTTACCCAAGCCCCCTTCTTTCATAGGGTGACAGACATTCTCCCAACTAATCAGAGCCTTCTTGCTTGCTGTATCATCTCCTAACCAAAGAAAGTTCCTGAAGAGTGTATTAACATCATCAATTATGCTTTGGGGTAAACCAAAGCAAGCTGTCCAGAATATATGCATGCTGCTAAGCACTGCTTTGATGAGTATGACAATGATTTATTCTTCCAAGAGTGTACTTTCTTCCTTACTCTCTCCACAATGGGAAGGCAGTTTTGATGAGTAAGTCGAGAAGAGATTAGTGGTAAACCGAGGTATCTTACTGGCAGGCTTGCAATGGTGAATGAAAGGTGCTTGTTTATCTCAGTGACCTCATGAGTAGGAATGCCTGCGCAAAACAAAGAGCTTTTGCTTTTATTTACTTCCAACCCCGTACAAATTCTCAATACATTCAGGGCATTTTGTAGAGCTCCAGCTGACTGTTCATCCCCTCAAAAGAAAGCTATAAGATCGTCCGTGAAGCAAAGATGGGTTATCATTGGGTCTTCACATTTCTGGTGAAGTTTGTATGCTCCCTCTTGAACTTGTTTACGCAGCAATATATTCATAATCTCCATCAGCATAACAAAGAGATATGGGGACATAAGACAACCTTGACAGATGCCCTTAGTCTCTCTAATATATCCTTTGTGTGTCCCATTGAGTGAGATAGTAAATTTTGGTGTAGTTATACACACTCTTGCACCCATAAGATGAATTGAGGTGGGAATCTGAATTTGGCCAGGATGTGGAGCACTGCGTCCCATCTCACCATATCGAATGCCTTTTATAGATCAAATTTTGCAACACATCTAGGAGGTCCTTGATCTCCGTGGTAGTTCCTGACGGTGCGCATGATGTTATCTTGGATGAATCTTCCATGGATGAAGGCTGATTGGTTGGAACTAACCACTCATTGGACGACATCCTTCATTCTATTAGTGATGATCTTTGTAATGCGTTTGTATAACACATTGAAAAACGATATGGGCCTGAAATCACTAAAGTGAGTGACATTAGAAATTTTAGGAACCAAAGCTACACAAGTTGCATTTACCTCCCCCAAGAGCTTAGGTTTTGTGAAGAATCTTTTGATAGCTTTTGTGAAATCATTGTTGGTCCTCAATACCCATAAGTCCTACTAAGGCAAGTATCTCGAGGATCAGCTTCGGACGGGCAACTACAACAGCTCTCTGCTTACAACTAGGAAGCAAATATCAGAGTACATCCCACACAGGGAATCTTTCTTCTACGGATTGTTCTCGCATTGGAAACTATCTCCTGCATATCTAGGAGCACAAGCCTAACATGGAATTTTTCTCCTACAACACGACTCCTAATTGGAGAAGGATCTCCACGAATATCTCCTTCCTAAACTATGTCATTGATGGCCTGGTAGAATCAGGACTCCTGCACTATAAACAAGACGTGAGGTTGGTAAATTAAGGTATGCTACAAATTCCTTGTTACAACATTACACATTCCTCATAACCATGTCTGACTTTAGCATCGGAGTGTCATCGACCACCATAACGGTGGTCCGTGGCTCACATGCATTATTTGTACAAGTCAGCGGGCCAGTGGGATTAGGTCAAAACAGGGAGCGAAAATCGATTGCATCAGTTTGGCGTCGTCCGTGGGGACGACAGAGTTCTTAACTTTTCAGTAGCGTTGTCTCCTTTTAAAACCCAGAGAGATGGTGACCACTAGGTCACGTAACAACGAAGTACAGGGGGACACATCAAACGCTCTAGTCGGCATAACATCGCCGATTTTAGCAGCTCCAGTCATACAAGGGCTACAGACTCAAGCCCTCACGCCGACGACAGCAGCAGCGGACCCCCAAATCGACAGGCTAACATCTCAAATACATCTAATAGCCACGGCGGTAGAGGCTCTCACATGACAAAATCCACCACCTACCAATGGAGACCAGGAGCATCACAGGCCTCCGTCTCTGGAGGATGGCAGAGAGTAAGCACAGGAAAGCTAAGCCCCTGCTAGTTCTCACTGGACTAGGGGAGGTTGTGCGGCTAACGATGAGCACACTGCCAGGGCAGAAAGACTCGGCCCTCAAAACCCCCTCCGCAGAGGGGCACACGACTCAGATGTATTGTATCGCCTCTCCGTCCCACCATCTGTGGACTGGATCAAGAATGAGGCCCTTCCGAGGAAGTTCGCTCCCCTGAAGCTCAACTCCTACAACGGAACCACCGATCTTTTCGACCATCAGCGCCATTATCAGCACGTAATGGCCCTTAAAGAAGGATTCGAGTCCATCACGTGCTGAACTTTCCCCACTAGTTTGAAAAGCTCAGCACTGACATGATTCCACAGCCTTCCGCTGAGGTCAATCGACCCCTTCAAAACACTGGCAAAGGAGTTCCTGACACGTTTCGTAGGGAGCCAGTGTTTTCAAAAAGCCCACATTACATACTCTCTCTAAAGGAGAGGTCCCACGAGACTCTTAAAGAGTATGTCACACGCTTCAACAACGAACTGACTCTCATCGACAGATGACGCAATGACACGGCCGTGACAGCCTTCACTGCGAGCCTCATGGAAGGAAAGTTCTACGAAGACCTCACCTTTGAGCCCCCTCTAGACATGACAGAGCTCCTCAATAGCGCTCAAAAGCATATTACCTTGGAGGAGCTGAGAACCGTGAAGAGGGAAACAGAAGGCGAGAAGAAGCCCTCCGCTCCTAAAGACAAGGAGGGAACGGAACGCGAGGAGCAAGACGAAGCGCAGTGACAACATGTCAGACCCTAGTCGGTCTAGGAAAGAGAAATGTCCTTCATGGAGTCAGACCGAATGAAGACCAGTCATACAGGTCCAGCAAGCGGACTCTACTAGAGATGCGAACGCAACCGGACGAGGACAGACACATATGCTACTCACGGGTACATAGCCCCATTCCCACCTTGACCTTTACGGACAAAAAACTCGAAAGAGTCTGAGCGCCGCACAACGACGCCCTAGTTATCTCGGTCTCCATTGCAAGGTGGGAGGTAAATAAAGCTCTGGTGGACACAGGGAGCTCGTTCAACGTCCTATTCTACAACGCGTTCCGCAGTAGGGACCTCAAGGAGAAAAACTTGACATCCTCAGACTACCCGCTGATTGGATTCAGCGGAGAGAAGTGTTTCCTGATCGGGATGATAAGGTTGGCAACAGAGGCAGGAGAGCCGCAGCTAAGAAATGTCTTATTTCTGGACTTCATAGTCGTAGAGGCACCATCGACCTACAACCTTATCTTGGGAAGACCATGGCTCCACCAGATGGAGGCAGTTGTCTCCGCCCTTCACCAGTGTGTTAAGTACACTGCTAACCACTCAAAGGGGATAATACGCAGAAACCAACCTACGGCACGAGGCTGCCAACCTCGTACCATTACGCCACACTGAAACAAATAAAATGCTCCCAGATCCAGCTACATACTGCGGGGCAGCCTAAACCAGTGCCGGGCAAAACGACGACAGAGGCATCACCTTCAAACAATGCAGGAGCAATAAGCTCCTCCGCCCAGCGAAACAGAGAGGCCAAGGCGATAGTCCGTCGGTACAGTGATTGACCCCTCTTCAGTGATCATTGAAGCGTCTCGACAGTCCGCTGAACGATCCACAAGAGCACACTGAATTCACTTCAAGGCCAAGATCAATTTCTTTCCATCAACAGTTAGGCTACTTCCAGTCGTTTGTTTTCCTTTCCATAGTCAATATAGAGTTCTAGTTCTTAAAAACTTATGTGATTTGCAATCATTTAAGAAATAAAAGAAGAATTACGAAAACAAACTCTATTGATTATTGGAAAGATGTAACAACAAGCGCCTTGAGGCGGATACAAAATACTACATACTACAAGCATCTGAATACAGTGCGACACCAAGTAAAAGAGTCGTTTAGACAATTCTACTACGATTCTACTACGGGGGGCATCCGAAGAAGACTTAACTGAGCAAGATCAGAAGGAAGGCATCATGTTCAATTGCTTCCACAGACATACCCCTCAAATATGGTCTGAGATGGTACGAAATCAGCATCCAGGAGCACCGGCAAAAATTGGAAGCCCAACTCACACACTCTGTGAACTTGGGACAAGAATCAAATGAGCACAGATCGAATATACCTTCCCACACAAGGAAAACAGGAATATTTGGGAATCAATAGCCCATTCCGACAGGCCATGTCTAACTTCACCTTGACCCAGATGCCGACTTCTAGCGCAAGGCGAAGCGACGGAACTAATCGAGAAGCGGTGGGGGCAGGCGCTCAGACGATGGATGCTAAAGCTATCTCTGAAATTAAACATTCAGGAACAACGATAAGGTACCAGCAGGCAAACGACAAACTCTTCCCTTGAGAGAGAATTTGTACTACTTTTCCGCGATATGAGAAGAAATTACGAGACTTCAGCAGATCAGTTACGTGCCCACCTAGAATAGGTGACCACGCATAACAACAACTATTGTCGTGCCTAATAGTGCAAATGTCAGAACATTCGAGGACTTCAATGTTAGAGATCTCCCTTCAGCCTTTGGAAAACCCAAAGCATTTTCTTCAAACAAGAACATTCAGGAGATAATCTCTGCGAAATATAGTGCCTACAACGATTGGAAAACACCACTATATAGGCGTAATGGTTCACTAAACAGACGTCCTACATTAACTGCTAAGCATAGAATACCGTGTGAGAAATGAAGTAACAGCGGTTCCCAAGAAAAGTGCACAGACCACGTTCGCTCAATTAATGGTGTTGCACGCAACCCCATTAATTCAAGGGGAGTAACCGGTGCTCAACCGTCCCACAGCTTAGTCGTAAACGTGTCACCGCACGATCTATGTCATACACGTAGCGCAATCGTACAAAAAATCCTAACTCTTCATTTGTGGGCCCAAAGACTCGATCCACTCGGCCCATCATTCAAACAGTATTCTACTACATGCTAGGCACAAGCGCAAATCCAAAGCATCCTTGTCGCGCGGACCGTACCTACGGATCGCTGTTTGTTTTAACCCAATGATGTCCACATCGTGCACCACACTAGCGGACATGGGTTCGCATGCCCTCAAACAGGTGGAGCCCCTCTCCAACCGGGTAAGCTTAGTCAGCCAAAGCTGATGATGACGGCTTTCGGTATCTCCCAACACCTAGTTCGCTCAACACGGATCTCAATGGCCTAGGAAGTGGGAGTCTAATCAGTGTTATTACACCTGGTAACGACGACTTGCCAGGGATAACTGCCCCCTTCGCGGTTAATAATCGTCGAACCCAATCAGGTAAGCCTATCTGGTGACGACTGACAATGAAAGCTTCTGATCAAATCCCAGACCCGTGGCCCCCACTGCGCAGGTGTAGATGGTTTGGAAGGTGGGAGCCTAGTCAATCCCGAATTGATTCCGACGGCTCACCACGGGACCACTGCTTTTCAGCGTGGCTGCCAAATTACCAACCCTAGACTTGTAGCCCCACTGCGCGGGTGTATATAGTTTAAGAATGGAGCCTAGTCAGTCCCAAACCGATTCCGACGACTCGCAATGGGACTACTGCTTTTTGGCGTGGCCGCCAAATTACCAACCCTAGATTTGTAGCCTCCATTGCGCGGGTGTAGATAATCTAGAAGGTGCGAGCCTAGTCAGCCGCGAACTGATTCTGACGGCTTGCCACGGGACCACTGCTTTTCAGCGTGGCCGCCGAAAACTCCAAAATTAGTAGCTTGATGCGCACAGGTGTAGATGATTTGGAAGGTGGGAGCCTAGTCACTCCCGAACTTATCTCGACGGCTTACCACGGGACCACTACTTTTCAGCCTGGTCGCCGAACCCTTTTTACTCGAACTTGTAGTCCCCCACCACGTGGGGCGAGTGTAGATGGTTTGAAAGGTGGGAGACTGGTCAGTTCTTAACTGATGTCGACGACTCGCCACGGGGCTACTGTTATTCCATCCTTTCCCGTGCCCACCCCTAAACCAGCCTATGCCAAAGCAATATGACACGAAAAACATGCAATAGAGACAACAAGCACGAAACAGATAAAATTGTTTTCATTAATGGTCAAAACGGAAAGGGGTACAAACACACAAAGTTTACTCTTTATCGGGAGAAGATACAGAAACAGAAGAGCTAAGCCTAGTGAAAGAAGGAGCAGGAGTTGCGTCCACACGCACCACGGCCTGAACATCAGGGCCCAAACTGTCTTCCTCGTTCAATGATGCAGAGGTAACAGACAAATCTAGGTACGACATCTTCTTATAATGGCCGAGATCCCACTTTGGATGCTCCTCTTTTATCAGTGCCGGCAGCTCCAGCCTGCCATGTACAACCCAGCGGAACTCGCATTTGCTCTGTTCTTGAAGAAGTTCCTCCTCTCACACCTTCGTATCAACAAGTTCACACTCCAATAGCTCCAACTTGTCAGTCAGCGCGTCGACCTGAGTTTACTCTGTGGCCAGCCTCTTCTAGTCAACCTGCTTTTGTAGCCGATCAATTTCATAAAGCACATCATAATACAGCGCCTACATGTGCTAGAAGACACGCTCCAAGGTGTATACCCTCTCACAAGTCGCCTCGACTTACGTCCCACCAATGGCCACGTGGCTCAAGTGAGACATACCCAGCATAAAGTACTTCAAGCCCTTATCCATACACCCTTCTAACGTATCCTCCTCGAGTTTTGGAGTGCAATCCATCAGCCAGATGTAACGCCTACTTATATGCTTCCTCGAAGCATACTCTACGTCCACCTCTTGGTGTCAGACCTGTGAACTCATCTTTACCAAGTCCGGAGAAAACAGGCTTATCCGCGCATCTAGATGAAGCTTTCCTGAATCAGGAATTATGCCAGCACCACCCTTCACAGTTGTCACTGTCTTTTGTGACCTTTCCTTTGTCACGAACAGCTGACCCTTTGGCACGGGACGACTCGACGGGATTCGGAGGGAGATAAGGGAGTGAATTATCCAAAGGACCCTCAAACACTTCTAGCTGTGGCCTGGAATGAGACGGTGAACAATGCGGACTATGGGAAACCTGGCCCACGACACCACAACCACTATTAGAAAGTGCACCAGTGGGACGATGATAGGGGCATAATTAGGCTATTTTTAGTACCATATTTCTATATATATTTTTAGTTATTACTTGTTAATTATGGTACTAATTGCTATTTTCATGTTTGTGTAGGTTTCCAATTACAATATTTTAAAATAGAAGCAAATTGGCAATTTAGAAATACTAATTGCACAAGGAAATCACACAAGCAAGAAAATCACAAAAACAATCAAACAAGAAACCCACACCAACAAGGAAAGCACAGAAAGAAGAAAACAAGAACAAAAAGGGGACAATACCTGGCTTTGAGAAATCATCCATCCACGGCTTCCATCGCCTACCCATCCATATCATCCATCCACGGCTTCCATCGCCTATCCAGCAATAACCCTATCATTCACGGCCTCCACAACAAACCCTAAACCCAATCGAACCCCATTCTCACAGATCCCTCCTCCTCACGACAGCCCTTCGTCGTCCTCTCTTCACTCAAGCAGTCGACCTCCTCCCTGATCATCGTCACCCGCCTGATCTCCCTCTCTCTCGCCTTCATCGCCATCCCCCTCACTCACATCCTCTTCTCACTGGAGCAGAGACTGAAGAAGCGGAGAAGTAAGTAAATCCGAAGGAGCAGATCGCAAAGTGAGGAAGGAGAAAGAAGAGATCGCGCTATTCGCAACCCAGCACTCCTCTCTCTACCACCACGGATCAGGCTACTGTGTTTTGTTTCATCTCTTAACTCTTTCTCTTATTTTTAGTTTGATATTTAATTATGTATTGCTATTCGAACATGATTAATATGTCTAGCTAAACTTCTTTTAGTTAGGGGTGGATTCGAAGCCCCGAACATGTGTTTTATAAATTAATTGAATTTAATCTTCCTTGCTATTAGTGATTGTGTTTTGCTTAACTGCTTTATAGAGAACTTTTCTTTGTATGTTTGTTAAGGTCGCCAACTTAGTAAGCATGCGAGTTTCACCTAATTGTTATAATCTTGTATTCACAAGTAGTAAATACCAAGGAACGTTGGTAAGGTTAAGTAAAAACCTAGGCAAGAACAAGATGATGATTATACTTGTAATTGCCTAGTCAGTGTTCATATTTTCCACAAAACTTAATGATCTTAGATTGTTATTTAACTTGCGATTCCTGTTTAGATAGAATGATAAGAATAGTTTGAAAGCGACGCTTAGTTTAATTCAACGAACTTGGGAAAATAATAAGATTAATGCAGTGCGGTCACGGTTAATCTTGAGCATTGTCTCTCACGAGTTAGCAAATGATTATTGAAGATTGATTTATAAGCATATGTTTGGTATGTGGAGATAAACCCTTAGCTAATTTCTCATATTTGCCATTCCTTTAGTTTTATTATCTTTATAGTAATTTTCGTAGTTATTTTCATAGTTTAATTTAGAAAATCCAATCCCCTTTTATTTAATTAATTAGGTTGTTAGTTGTCTTTAGTTATTATTAATGTTAATTGACAAGCCCTCTAATCCCCGGTCTAGAACGATCCCTACTTATTCTATACTACAATCACAAAGCAGGGTATTAAGTTGCGTGCTACTAAAATAGCGCATCAGACAATCAGATTCCACAACCTCAGGTAGGTCTTCACAGAAGCCTTATGTCGAAACAACCCCAGCAACAGCAGAAGCCGCCATTGCGACCAGCACTAAACAATCATTCAAAGCTTCATCATGCGCATCACTAAGATTTGACTTGTATACAACCCCTGCAAACTGCAGATAATCTTTCTCCATGTCAGACACATCAGTCGCCGCCCCAACAGGCTTAGCAGAATCGCGTTCCTCTCTTACTGGAGCGGGTCGTGCTGAAGGCAACCCAGTTCTAACACATGACCTCTTCCTTACAAAAGAGGCAAGCGTTTTAGACGGCTCCTCCACGTCAGACAGAATGGAAGCTTTGGCCCCAGCAGCCTTCCTCTTCCTTGAAAGAGCCCCATCTTCCAACTTAATTCACAATACTCGGTACAAAGTGGGGGCAACATGCCAGTTGTCCCACAGCCCACTATGGATGAAGATAGAAACTCTTATGACATCGACCACGTTCTTCTTTGGCAAATCGTGGAAGGTCTCCATGGTGTTTTGCTCCTCTAAGGTTAGAGGAGTAATGGGAAACCTCCCTGCGAAGAAACAAAAGCAATGATTAGCTAGCTCGCGATCAAGCATATCAAAGTCATGAGAAAGGGTTGAACTTATGAAGTGGCATGAACTCTCGCTCAAGCGGACGACCCTTGCATCAAAAGTACTTTGAATTCGCGGGGCCAAGAAGCAATACTTCTGCCAGAACTTGAAATCATCGGGCAGATTCACAAAGCAAGCTGGCAACGTCATCTTATAGACCGCGTTACCATTCAGCCTGGGAAAAGTCAGCAATTGAATTACTCGCAGAGTCACGCTGACGTCGGGCTCCTTAGCACTGATCAGAATCAGGAGGATAATCCTATATCCATTAGGCCCCAATTGAGCCGGAGGAATCCCCAGAAGATCTAAGAACTCCCAAATCACGTCCAGAACCGAAAAAACACACTCCAGTTTGAAGCATCCCACGATGCAAGCAGATGAAACCGGTCGGAGATGACATTGGGAGTTTGATCGCCCGTTAGGACATACAATGGCAGGTCCTCAAGGACCCCAAACTTCGTACAGATTTCGGCAAGACCAGGCTCGGACAACAACCTGTCTTCAAAAAACTCCAAGCCCTTGGCCAAGGTTGCGACATCAAGAAAGTTTTGTTGAGCCATGAAGAATATGAACAATCTTTTCTAATCAAAGCAGTATCTTCAACAACAAAGAAAGTAGAAGAGCCAGACTCTACACTGCGAATGACCTAAATAGATATTGGGTTTTTGCCTCTTTTCCGCTGAACCGACGCACGTTCAATTAATGCAGTGCGGGGCTCAAGTAACGATTCATACTCAATCATCATGAGCAGCGCATCCCTTCAAGAGATGACTTAGCGAACCGATGTGACGGCCCACTAACTCGGGGGGAGTAACTGATGATACATAAAAACGCTCACACCCCTGAGCCATACACGTGTCATGATGATCTTGAGGAATTACAGGCCCCAGCATCAGCCCAACACTGATCTGGCCCAAGCGGTTCTAAGCCCGCCCAGTTCAGTCCGTCAGATGGACCTGAACTCTCACAGCATGCTAGGCCCACACGTCTCACAGCTATCCTCAATATTTGTAAGTCCTACTAAGAATATCTCAAGGATCAGCTTCGGACGAGCAATTACAGCAGCTTTCTGCTTTCAACTAGGAAGCAAATACCAGAATACATTCCACACATGGAATCTTCCTTCTACAGATTGCTCTCACATTGGGAACTATCTTCTGCATATCTAGGAGCACAAGGCTAACAGAGAACTTCCCTCCTACAGCACGACTCCTAATTAGATAATGATCTCCACGAAGATCTCCTTCCTAAACTACGCCCTCGATGGCCTGGTAGAACTAGGAATCATGCACTATAAATAAGACATGAGGTTGGTAAGCTAAGGTATGCCACAAATTCCCTGTTACAGCATTATACCTTCCTCAAAACTCTGTTTGACTTTAGCATTGGAGTGTCATCGGCCACCACAACGGTGGTTCGTGGCTCATGTGCGTTACTTGTGCAGGTCAGCAAGTTAATGTGATTGGTCAAAGCAGGGAGCAAAAATCGACTGCATCAGTTGGTCATAAAAGTATAAAAATAGATTTTTTATTTGATTAGGAAGGGTAAAAATGTCTTATAACTTTATGGGTTAATAAAAAAAGTCTTTGTTGGTCATAAAAGTATAAAAATAGCCACAAATTAGTCATTACATCAACTACGATAACGATATCTAAATAGTCTATTTTATGAAAAAAGTAGACCTTAAAAAGTCATTTTCCGTAATAATAATAATAATAATAATAATAATAATAATAATAATAATAATAATAATAATAATAATAAATAAAAATAAAACACCACAAAAATAGGAGAATTTTTATGGGGCTGAAGGTTTGAGAAATCACTTCTCCAATGGCCTCCTCAAAATTGAACCACGAGCCAAGGAGAACAACACAACACGGGCTTCAGTAACTGTAACAGGAGAACCTGGTCGAAGATGAAAGACGCTTGTGCCATTTTCTCTTTAGCGTGCAGAATCATCCTTAAATTATTAAGTGAAGATTTTGAGGCATATTAGCATCCTACGTTTGGAAAAGTGCAAAATAAAAAAGGTTGTACTGAAATCATGCAGAAAATTGTCTCCGCAGATAAAATGCCAGTGCAATCACATAATAACAAATCTAGGTTTCTAGGATGCTTTTTGACCCTTAACCACAACATAGGAGCAAATACTGTCTGAGAGATTAACAAAGCACAATTCTTTCTTTTCTTTTCTTTTCTTTTCCTTTTTTTTAAGTAGCAAACAGAGAATTCCTCAAAGAATCGTACAATGAAACAACAAATACAATAAAGCAAAATAAAAATATCTTCCCCATAAGCCTACAACATTATTTGACACCAAAAATATTCCTTTTCTATCAGAGGGCAGAGCTTGATTCATGTATAATTTCGTATACCGATACAACGTTCTCTATACTCAATAAGACTATGATGCACCATTCCAAGAGATCTGATCTTCTATTCTGAAGGGCTTCTTGAAGGAAATGTATGTTGTGCTGCCAGCCAACAGAAAGAAGCCAAGGATAATCCGTCATTTGAACGTATTCATTGTAATAATTTGAATAAATAATAAGTTGAGTACCTCCACAAACTTCAATTTGAAATCGAGGTTCCCAAAACGTTGTGTGACCTCGTATTCCTCTCGAAGGTACTCCAATATCTGGGCATATTTTGCATCTCTCCAAGCGATTTCTGATCTGAACAGAAGAAAGAATTATGAATGAGTCATTCTTGTCCATGGCGTTTGTCTTAAGATACTAACCAGCAATGTACTGTACGCGTAAACACACTGCATTTCTAGTGTCACGAATGATACTGATTTGGTGAAGTATTTCACGTCAGTGATGTCACAGAACACACACGTGAGAGTAAGAATAAAATGTGAATCACACAATTAAGAACTCCATGTAATGTAATATACTAATATCTGCAAGGCTCAAAGACTAGAGACATTCTAACTGCGACTGATAGAGTACAACTAAGATCCTAAAATAGTAAAATCTTGAGAAATCCTTGACCAAAAGAGAGAAAAAGGAAAAAACAAACAAACAAACAAAAAATCCTTCAAAGTTTTAGATAAAGGTACTTTGAGAAGCATTTATTTATCAAAATTCAAGACCAAGAAAAGAAGGGTTTTTTGAGCTGGTTCTATTTTAGGAAAACACTGTTTCACGTTGTCAGTAACAAACCATACAGAAGCTGCACCGCACCATACATATCAATTGAGCTTTCATAGCAAATAAACTACGTGATGGGTGAGAATGTCATCAGAGACCATCTTACCTTAAGAGCTCTGGCCAACCCACCTTCCTCTAATCCACCACAATGTCCAACACATGTCCAGAGCTGTTTTACTCCTCTTGGAAGCTTCTCGCTTGACACCAGTTGCTATTATCTAAGCTTCTCTCCATAATCCATCTTATTTAGACTCAAATCACATCAACTACTCCTCTATCAATCCTTCCTCACCTCCTCTCTTCATCACCCCTTCTAGATTCTATGCCTCCTTAAATGCTAAATCTATTCTTCTAGTCATTCCAAGAATACAAACTTAGGTTGCAATTTGGGTTTGTGAACTTCTATTGACTAAATCTACTCCATTCTCTCTTACCAACGCTTGCCCAAATTTCTACTCGATCTGAGAGAATTTCACTGTTTTCAAAGTGTGATATGTTTCTTGGTTTATTCCGCCCTCCAATTAATGACACTGCTGCTCCCAAACTACGAGTCGGGTTCAAGAAAGGGAGGATGCCCTGCCCAGGTTCTATGTAAGTTATTTTTGTTTCACATATTTTAAAATTTTAATCTAATACTTTAATATAGGATATTAATCCTATAATTATTGACTCATTTCATTTTCATTAATGGACTTGAGCAATGAAGCTCTGACTTTGCAGATTGAATTGGAAATTGTGCAACCTCTTAACCACTTTATGTTCTTTGATGCATTTCGCATTCTACTACTTCTTTGGTGTACTTCTTCGAACCCTAAAGTTTTAAGGGCAAAACACGAGCACTATTGAAATGAAACAAAAGAGGACTTCACAACCAATGAGTGAAAAGTTCACACGCACCAAAACCAAAAAAAAAGGACAACCAATCAAACAAGAAAACATTAAAAGGCACTTACTGGATGATCTTTAAATTTGATGGACATGAACAAGTGCTCGACAGATCTAAACTTACGCTCAAAGATTTGACTTTTCCTTTCTTTCCATAATGCCCACATGATACCAATGGAGACAGTTTGTCCAAATTCCAACACAAAAACTACTTCTGTAGCGTTCCTTTAATTGCTCAATCCAAATTCCTCAAAGAACCTCCCCCCAATTTGTTTGACCAATCCACAATTGACAAGAGTCAACTGCCGCAAAGAGATCATTCATTAGGCATCGGGAATCCTCGTTTCTTAAGATTATTGAGAATCAAAATCTTCCCTTGGAAAATCATCCAGAAAAAGAGATTAATCTTTGGCAAGGATGCACAGACTCTTCACAAAACCTCTGTGCTGCGAGTCAATTACGTGTCGGACACGAACACACGCCGGACACGTATTCGACACGCGGTCAACAGGTCTGACTCATTGACCAAATCGGACATGCGTTTGACACAGTCCGGACATGGGACTTGTTTTTCTTTTTCTTTTTTTTTGTGCTTGGGTGCAAATAGCATCCCAAGTCTTATTCCTCGCTTCATTCAACCACATAGAGAGATACAAAGAGGGAGAGATACAAAGAGGGAGAGAAATTGAGATCGAGATAAGAGATCTCACATCTGAGATCGAGGGAGAGACGAGCTAAGATTGAGGGAGAGACAGATTGATTGAGAGAGACAGAGAGAAGAAAATAAGATGATCGTAGTAACCTTGGATGTCTGATCTACATGTTGGATGTTCGATCTACATGTAGGTAAACTCTCCACTTCGTCGATCTTTTATGGCTCGATCTTCTTCACTTCTTGGATCCAATCTGAGTTTTAGAATCAACTGAATTTAAATACTTGATATTGGATATATATTCTCTCGTGTCTGAGCAGATTAAAAGCTTTTGGGAGGTTGACTTTAATTTGCATATGGATGTGTTTTATTTTCTGAAAACATCTCACTGTATCCAAGGCAGTAAAAATACAAAATATTTAATCCAATTGCATTTATTATGTGGACAATGGGAGAGGATGGATGTCTTTATTAGAGCTTGACCGGTTGACCCTAATGTAATATTTTAATTCAATTGCATTTATTATGTGGACAATGTGTGACAGGATGGATGTCTTTTCTAGAGCTTGACCGATTGACCATAATGTAATATTTTAATTCAATTGCATTTACTATGTGGACAATGGGAGACGGGATGGATGTTGTTTCTAGAGCTTGACCGGTTGACCCTAATGTAATATTTTAATTCAATTGCATTTATTATGCGCATATGAGTTATAAAAAATATTTAAAAATAATTAGATTTGATGTGTCACCAAGTCCTAGTTTTTTTAAACTTGCAGAGTCGTCGTGTCCATGTCCAACACGACACGCGTGTCCGTGTTTGTGCACCTTGATATTTGGTAATAGGGTTTTCACCCAGATCATGCTAATGCATTTGTCAAGTCCAACTTCATCCATAATTTTAGGATTCTCAATCGTTCCGAGTAACTTAGCCATCGGTTGAATCTCCATTCATTGAGATTTCTCCAAAAAGTTTAACACCCAACCACGATAGGAACCAGAATTGTCCCAGAAATCAGTCACATACCAATTCCTTTCTTGTGAGTACATAAATCGAAGACCAAAGGAAAGACATTTTTCAAAATAATATCGACACGCCATCTATCCACCCAAGAGTGTAATTTTAGCAAAAATAATGTGAGCATTCTAGGGAGAAATAGCTATGAACTGCCATGCCTGATCCTCATCAAGTAACCATGAAACACGTCTTGATATTTTGTACTTTTAGATCAGTATTATAATCGGAGCCGCAAATAAATCAATATGAGGTTGTGGGTCTGGACCCTAGCCCGACCCATTGCCATTTCTAGTCCCAATTGCAAGATCGGGGTTAGAGACCTAAGAAAAAGAAGAAATTGACGATGTTGACTATGTTATCAGGGCAGGGCGAGGCAAGGCGAGGTATTGTTGTGGCTGAGCCTTTTTAAGAGTTGAGATCTTAGTGTGGTAGCCCTCGCCTAGAATAGTGTATGGCCATGCGACTCTCTAAAGTTGGGGCAAGGCGCTTTTAAAAAAATGGAGCCTTTAGAGCCTTAGCAAAGCCGCAAAAGAGACCACGACAACATAGGTTGATTGAAAAATTCTACCCGTTTTCGGGTAAACCTACGGTTAAGAGTTATTTGCAATTGCAGCCACGTCTTTGTAATTGCAGCAAAGGGATGGGATCCGCAGGTTAGACAAATTTAATATCAAAAATCAGCATTTGGTATCATTATCCCAGTTCATCTCATGCATATTTACGGATGGAATCACAGGTCCAGGGTTCGAAGGGGTGAAGGGATAATAATAATAATAATAATAATAATAATAATAATAATAATAATAATAATAATAAAATAAATAAAGAGAATATCAGTTTGTATTTTATGTTCCAAATTTTCCATTTATGCTTTTATGTTTATTGTGATAGTTTTATTCTTGAATGGATGGATGGTTAGCCTATGATATATCTACTATCAAAGGGAAAAAAATTGTTCATCATCATGAAAATGAGCGTATTGACAATTCAGAAGAACACTCCTACAGGTTGCTTACCTTTAGTTCTGCTATTTTAGTTCATTTGGCATTAATATTTGAGATTCATAACAAAGAACCCATCAACTTAGTAGGTAGAATAATTAAAAGGTTCTGCGATGGAAAAAGGGGATGCAAATTAAACCACGAAGCTTGATTTGACAAAGCTTCAAAATTCATTCAACAAAACTTCAAAACTGATTTCAAAATTTAGACTTTCGTTTAATTAAACAAAACAAGCCTTAACCCTAATCCTATGGATAAGCCCAATTAATAAAAATAGATAACCTATTTACCTATCATTCTCCCTAACTTCGAAAAAACTCATCCTCGAGTTTTTCCATTGCTTCAGTCTTTGCATCATCATATCTGGTTATGGTGTTTTGCCCAGGAAAAGACTGCTCTTTGGAGACAACTGATTGGAGATGATAAGTATGGGCTGCAGGTTCATGGTTGGTTCACAAAGGATGTCAACTCCGCTTATGGCTGCTCTATTTGGAGGCCTGTGATGAAATTTAAAACACCTCTTCACGCCTCATATCTCCTACCAAGTGGCCGCTGGAACAAGAGTGGGATTCTGGAAAGATAAATGGATTCTGGACTGCCCTCTTGCTGATTGTTTCAAATCAATTCTCAGCATCTCTATAAGACATGATGGTTCAGTTGCAAGTTTTCAAGCTACTCAACTACTCAAGATGGTCTCCCTTCTTGGAATCTGGCCCCAAGAAGAAGGATTTGTGACTAAAATGGATGACCTTATGGAGCTGCTCTCTCTTCTCCAGTCAGTTAGTCTTGATGAGGAAGAGGATATTTGGGTCTTGCCAACTACTTCTAAGCAATTCACAGTCAGAGATTTTCATGATGAGTTGGCAAATGACTCCAACTCTGGGGCTCCTACCTTCCACTCTGATTTCTCTTTCAGGAACCTTTCTTTTGGCAGAAAGAAACCCCGACAAAACACAATTTCTTCTTTTCGGCTCCTGCGCATGGGAAGAACCTTACTCTTAACAATCTGTCCAAAAAGCGCTGCCCATTACTTACTAACAGATTGCAAAGACAACACCGAATCAACTGAGCACCTCTTCCGCAAATTCCCCTTCTCTTTACCAGTTTGGAAGTTCATTGTTTCAGAGTCCAGATGGTCTTCCTCTCCAAGTGGCAGTCTCTTTCAATGGGTTGATCAGTGGAATGATATTGTGCTATGCCCTCGAGGCAAATGGATTTGGGAGAGACTCATCCTAATCACTCTTTGGGTTATTCAGGTTATGTGAAAGGAGAGGTCTTTGGGGGGCACAAGAATGACAGTTCTTCCCTGGGCCGCATGACTAAGGTGATAGCCATCCAGTGGGCTTTGGCCTGGCAGAAGGTGCCTGACAGGCCCTTCTCCACCTATTCATTGACTTGGAGAAACATGTCTTAGATCTTTAATCTTTTCTTTGTTTGTTTTTTACTTGGATTTGTCTTTCCTTTTTGTCCTCCTTTTCTTTAGAGCTTCTTGCTCTCCTATAATGGCTTCCCTTCTTCCTTCTCTAACGAAAGTGTTATATTTATTATTATTACACAAAAAAAAAAATGTGCCCCACATCAGACCTTCACAGTTACTTGATTTGATAACCGAAGCTTGATTTCATTATTTGACTGAACTTCAATTCTCAATCTCAATAAAACTTCGAAATTTAGACTCTAGTCTATTTAAACAAATGAAATCTAAACCTAATCCAAATCCTACTCAAGCTTTTTCCAATGATCTAAAGCAAAAAGGCTAATTAAATTAAATAATAATAAATAACCCATATTTCTATCATTCCTCAATCCACAAATATATATAAGTCAAACATACGATGATGTATTATTTATACAAATAAAAACTTGGCAAGCACTCGTCAAAATAACTAGATGCTAAGACACGCTAGGTAACATTACCTTTCAAAAAGACCAACTTTTAGGATCACATCAGCTAGATTTGAATTTGCCTTTCCTACTAACTGAAAGAGCTTCTTCCTTTTCATGGTGAAGTTACCAGTCTTTTCCATGCTACGATTGATATCTGTAAATTCTTCAACCATGCCATCAACCTAAGATAATGAAAAGTTGCCATAAAAAATAATGGTAATAAGGAATTATGATGGCCCTTATCAAAATAATACAGTTGCATAATCAAGTTTTTATCATCGGATGACTCGAATATCTGAAAGCAATTACCTGAGAAACAAAATAGTCAAGAGCAATACTTTGGCCAAGCACGCTTCCAATAATACGTATCCCATCCATATCCAAATTTTTTAGAACAATGCAGTCTGGACCTCCTTGCATATCCTCCATCAATAGTGGCTTTTCTTGTACAGCATAATCTGTTACAAACGCATGATTCAACTCATGAATCCTGTGCAAAGGTTACACCCACAAGTAGGTTGGTATACAATCCTCCAGATAAAGAAAATTGAAAAATAATTACTTTAACATCACACAAAGACCAGATACAATAAACATGGATCCCAAGAAATTGACCAAATGTTGGTCACAGCTGGACAAAGCTTTATTGACTACTTGAAATTGGCAATACGAACCACTTTTAATATTTAGTTTAATAAATGAGACAATTTAGAAAGAAGATTTTGGGTAGGGTTGGGAGAATCTCGAAGGATAGGACTAGTAGCGCGGATCTTTTTGAACATTTGGCAAACCGAATAAGAAGATGTGCGAAGGAAGAGTTAGGAAATGCCAAAAGAGGAGGTTTATATGGTAAGGAGACATGGTGGTGGAACGCTGATGTGCAACAAACCATTGCGGAAAAGATGCTTTAAGGAGTGGCAAAAAGATAGGTGCCTAGAATCTTATGAGCTTTATAAGCAAGCTAAGAAGTTGAGTAGTAAAGTAGTAGGGGAAGCTAAGAAGAGAGCATATGATGATCTTTATAATAGGCTAGGTACAAAGTAAGGGGAGAAGGATATTTTCAAGATAGCTAAAGCTAGAGAACGAAAAACTAGGGACTAGAGTCATGTTAAGTGTGTTAAGCATGAGAATGGAACAGTTTTAATGCAGGATAAAGCTATTTTAGATGGATGGAATGATTACTTTTGGAACCTACTCAATGAAACACGTGTAGGGGAGTTAAACTTGGAGGGGTATGCTTCACAGGAAGGGAAAGATCGCGTGTTCCATCGCAGAGTTAGTGCCACAGAAGTGAGAGAAGCTTTAAAAGAATGAAGACAATGAAGGCCGTTGGATCGGATGATATACCAATTGAAGCATGAAAATGTCTGGGAGAAGTTGGGATTCAATGGCTAACTAAGCTCTTTAATAGGATTTTGGAAACTAGAAAAATGTCAGATTCATGGAGGCATAGCATTGTAGTACCAATTTATAAGAGCAAAGGGGATATCCAGAATTGCTCGAATTATAGAGGGACAAAGCTTATGAGTCATACGATGAAACTTTGGGAGAGGGTTATAAAACGAAGACTTAGGAGTTTAACCACGGTTTCGGAGAATCAATTTGGATTTATGCTGGGTAGGTCTACTACGAGGCCATCTTCCTACTTAGGCAAACTATAGAAAAATACCGAGAGGCGCGTAAGAGTTTGCATATGGTTTTTATTGATCTGGAGAAAGCATATGATAGGGTCCCCAGGGAGTTAATTTGGTGGGTGCTTGAAAGGAAGAAAGTGTCTCAATGTTATGTCGATATCCTTAAGGATATGTATGACGGGGCTGTAACAAGTGTTCGTGCAGTAGGTGGAATGTCCAATGAATTTTCAGTGTCAGTAGGACTACATCAAGGGTCGGCGTTAAGTCCATATCTCTTTGTTTTGGTCATGGATGAGTTGACGAGACATCTGCAAGAAGATGTACCTTGATGCATGTTATTTGCAGATGATATTGTCTTAATTGATGAGACTAGTACAGGTTTAGGTCAGAAATTAGATAGGTGGGGCGGCTTTAGAGAGTAAAGGTTTTAGAATTAGCCATTCGAGGACGGAGTATCTAGTGTGCAACTTTGGTTGTGAACCACGAGGGAGAAGTAATGCAATTGAGATCGAAGGTGTAGAGGTCCCAAAGTGTAAGGCTTTTCGATATCTAGGATCTATAATTCAAAAGAATGGGGCTATTGGAGAAGATGTAGACCATAGGATTAAAACTGGTTGGTTGAAATGGAGAATGACATCAGGTGTATTATGCGATAGAAGGATGTCTGCAAGGCTAAAAGGGAAATGCTATAAGACAATTGTTCGACCAGCCATGCTATACGGTTCAGAATGTTGGGCTACTACGGGACAACTTACACATAGGATGGCGGTAGCAGAAATGTGTATGTTAAGGTGGATGTGTGGTAAAACTCTTAAGGATAAAATTAGAAATGAAAGAATTAGGAGATAACAGCCCATAGAGGACGAAATTAGAGAAATACGTTTAACTTGGTTTGGTCATGTGCGAAGGAGACCAAGCACGGTGCCAATTAGAAAATGTCTAGATCTGTGCTATTAATGCGGCCTAAAATCGGCCAAAAAACGGTATGCGGGGCTGGACCGAATCGCACAGGGTTGACTCGGCCAGCTTTAAACGAAACCAGTAAAATCGGTCAAAAACGGCAAAAGCAGTAAAAAAAAATGGTAAAAAGCGGTCAAAAAGCGGCCAGATAACTATAGGTGTTCCAACCTGCAAAATTAAATTCATTTGATTAATTAGTAAAATAATATATGACTATGATTACATATTTACACCCTTTTGATTAATTATTTATTTTGTAATCTATGACTATGATTAAATTTTAAAAATATATACTTTGAAAAAATTATCCGCATAATTCCGCTTAGTCCCGCATAATTATGAAAAATCGTAATGCGGTTCTGACCGCTTTGCGACCGCTTTCCGCATTAACTGCATAGGTCTAGATTGGCAAGTTAATGGAGGGTGTAGACGGAGGGGACGACCGTTGAAAACTTGGATGAAGGCGGTGAATGAAAATATCATTGAGCTTGGATTAGGCGAGGATATGTGGGAAGACCGCATTGCTTAGATAACCAAAATCCATGTAGCTGACCCCGAAAATATCGGGAATGGGCTTTGATGATGATGAAATGAGACAATTTCATATTAAATTGTGATCCTTGCGGATCTTCTCCAACTAAGACAATTCATATTTTAGTGTTCTCTACATGTATATTTGTTCTCATTTAAAAACAATTCACGTCTTCATGCCAATGGTGTTATGGCCTAGTGGTTAGGGCTGTGTTGGTTTATCCCCCACGTTCCAGCTTCGAATCCCACTTGCGGCATGGTTACTTTCTAATGGGTGTTGACCTATAGGTCGCCCAGTTGATAGGTTATGGGATCCTTAAAAACCCAACTCGCCTTCCAAAAAGAAAAAAAAAAAAAAAAAAAAAAAATTCACGTCTTCATCTCTGATGCTTTGTTCCAGCAGATTGACTCTTTTTTAGCAGAGATATCAGGATTTGATCTTGAGGACAAGTTTTTCTCAACCCCAACCCAGGTAGGGTGATGTGGGCACATATGGCCAACCCCCCTCCCCCACCTTCCCATTGTGTCTCTTATATTGATTGATGATTTTTCCTTTTACCCTACAAGTATCAAACAGCCCTTTTCTTAGTAAGGATAGTTGATTACTTAGTTTTGTTTCCAGAGATTAAAGATCAAGTGAGTTGAGGGGTTTTAGGGTTCAAACTCCAGTTGATTAAAGCTTCAAATTATTTTTATTGTTGTTCATTCGGGTTTCACTTATTACTTATTAGCTCTTACATCAGTGTGTTGTTTCCTTGGTTAACTGTACTTGCAAACTCAAGTTCTCCATATGTTTCTGACAACTACCCAGTAACAAATTTCTAATAAAGAGCAAACCCCCTGAAGCCAAATACATTTAATAATGAGTGGCCATCTATCAATCAATGAGCAGGAAAACAGTTCCAGCAAAAAACCAAAAAAGATAAAAATAAATATTGAAGGTGTATATATTCTCAATTTATAACAAAAATAGATCATAAAGAAAATACCAACAAACAATAAAAACTAGGACAAGAACTTCACCATCTTTTCTCATCTCTGGGAGCAGTCCAGATGCATGCCTCCTAACAACTTCGAGGTAAGTCTCCACTTTATCATCCTCAACATTAAACAAGACCGCAGCGCCATATTGGAATACTACCATGTAGCGACCACAACTTACATTTTCTTCAGCTTTGGCACCCTAAAATCAAAATTCCAATTATTCTAAATCGCAAAAAAAAGAGAGTGAACATGTATGATGGACACTTAACAGATGCTAAATCCCATGTCGAATTCCACCCACTATCTCATTCACTAGGCTGACAAAACATTGATACATCCGAGATAATCTTAACCTTCAACCAGAGTTATATTTTGGATGCTAAGAATCGCAGCAGTGTTCAATCAGTATGCATATTGCTCGGTGAGAAGAAAGAAAAAAACAGCAAACCATGAAAAAAAAACCACAAAAGAAAGGTAAGGTCAATGAATCAAATCAAAATACATAAAAGATGAACAATCCATTGACAAAAAAAAATTAACAATAGAATTTTCCTTAATTCATTACATACTAAGAAAATTCACAAAAATTAAACTTAAAAACCTAGAAAGAAGCAAGTACAAGTGCCTAAACATGCCAAGCCAAGCTCTTCCAATTGGCTTTTTCGTGAATGTGCCTAGAAAACTGTATTTGACAATTAGCATATAGGAAAAGCGAATATTGAACTTCTTTTATAGAAAGCTCAAACATATCATAGCTACTGCAATAATGATGAAGAATAAATTTTCACATGTGAATAATATCATAATTACTTTTTTAAGTAAGCAAAAACCAACTGAAGCATTGATTATTATAATCTTCTTACAGCAGTTTCTGGAGGGAAATCACAATATCGAAGAGCAATATAGTTTGGCGAGCGAGTAGTTGCAGGAATAACATCACTTGAATTTTCAGCTTGCATGCTTTTCAAATTAATACTGCCAAAACCACGAATATGATTAAACAATCATAAAGACATAAAGAATAAGATAAGAAGATGAGAATGAAAAGGCCTCGCATATAATGCAAAGAGAAACACAAAGTTGATAACCAAGGAAGCACGGACTCTTCGAAACTTGTCATATCCGTATCCGACACATATCCAACACCGACACTCGCTCGACACGCATCGAACACTTGGTCAACGTGTCAATAGATTGTCCGACACATGGTCAATGTGACCAACGTGTTGGACATGCCTCCGATACACTCGAAACTTGGTCAGGACACAATCAAGACACGAAAACCTACTTTGTTTTATTTTGTACTTCTAGATGTTTGCAAATAACCACCTAATTTAATGGTTGTTGATCCATTTGAACTGAATGACTCTTTTACTTGTGATTTCAGACAAATAGGGTAAAAAGCTACTAAAGCATAGAGGTACTCTATGCTTCTTCTTAATGTTTGCTTCTTCTTCTCTAATTTGCTTTTTCTCTCCTCTACTTCTTCTCTATTATACTTTTTTCTCTACTTTATATTTTTCTTGCAACAGAACACTCTACGAAGGCACTTTATTAGATTATTACTTATGTTTATATGACTTACTAAAAAATAAATATAACTGGCCGACGTGTCCCCGAATCCTAGTTTTTGGTAAATTGTTGAGTCGACGTATCGTCACTGTGTCCATGCATCCTTGTTGATAGCATTTTTTTTTCCATCATCAATGTACGAGCGAGCACTTGTTAGTGGGACCAAGAGGTATGGGTGTGGAAGAGTACCAGGAGGGTGGATCAAGTTTCATCCCAAAAAAAAATATATCAGGAGAAAGCATAGTTTTGGAAGAATCTTTGGTGCACCAATGTCGCTTTTTTATGACCAGTGCATTCCCGGGTCAATACTCTATCTCAAATCATAAGCGTCATCTAACCCAAGATGTCATTAGTTAGATGTAAGATGTTATTGGCTAAGGACTCTAAATTATTTGGAAACTGAGAGTTTGGCCTCTACACACGATCTAAGAACACCTTAGATCTCTTTCATCGTATCATTGTCGCATCTGAACGAACATCAGCTGGTTGAACTCTCAACTAAATTATCTTATCAAATTTTTCTACATTACTCTCTATAGACCTCACATTCTTAATTATTAGTCGTCTTATTCTAACCCCGTTAGGGGGCTTACACAACCAAGTTTTATTTTTTTGGTGGGAGAGGGGTAGGGGATTGATTTAGAATAAAATCCCTAGCTAAGGCAATTTTAAGAAGCAAAAAGAAACTATTACTTTACTTATGCTTTTTGTTTTAGAGATGATTCAAAATTTGTTCAATCGAAAACGAAAGAAGAGAAGGCCCCAAAACTTCTGAGCTCAAAAGAGAAATGAAATGGACCTAGCGGTGACACCATTTGATAGATACATGAGAGGAGCACATATACTATAGGAAAGCCATAATCCAAGACAATTCGATCTCTAGTGCTAGCTGAAAACTGGGAATACACTCTTGTTTCTTTATTGCCAAACAACCCACACAACCGCATAAGGGATGAATCTCCAAACCACCCCACCTTTGCTTTTCAAAAAAAATGACCTCCATTGGAGAAAGGCATCAACAATATTTCTAGGTATCACCCAATCAATCCTGCAAGCTTTGATGAAGTGAGACTACAATCAAACCTACAATGAAGAAGCACATGGTCCCTACAATCCATCTCTTCCCCTAGACTTGCTCTAAACTTTTCAAACGATATCACCTTCAGTTCAAACAAAGACTATTGCCAAGTTTTCTAAATTTTCACAGAGTCGAATAGTTTTTTTCCAAATTGACTTCAAAGCTAATCATTACGAAAGAATGAACCACTTAGACCAACCCAAAAAAAAAACTATTTTTTTCCATTTTTTACTTCATTTTTCATCATTTTTATACTTTCAATTAGTGTACCATCCGTGCGGCACGACCATACACTTTCCACATAGTGTGTACCCGTGTCGTTCCTGGTCCTTGGGTTGTGTCTTCGGCACTCTCCAAATAAGTTACTAAATTACCAAATATGAAAACAATTCATGGTTACATACATCAAATAAAATTGATAGAGATGAGGTGGGGTGGGGTGGGTTGGAATATGCAATCTTATAGCCAAAAGAAGGCAGGAACATGTAACATCGCCTTCTTCAAATTTTTTTGGGTTCAAATCAATGCCAATAATCCTCGAGGCCCCAACAATTCTTGCCCCTTCGACAGCATAAAAAGTAGGCAAAAAAGACAAAAAGAAACTTCTTCGAAAAAAACAACAGGGCGTACAATCTCTAGAAACAGGAGATGGAGAGCTTACAGCTAGGCCATCTGCTCCTAATCCAAATATAAAAACTAAAGAACCCTTTTTAGATTTGGCAACATTCAATGTAGTACCAAGACTGAGCATTGCATTTGAGAGACACTCTTAATGTAAGATGAAACTTTGTCAAATGTGTTGTTTAACAATGAAAATTCAAACCTATCAAAATTTCGCAGCTAAGAGGAGGTGGAAAGGAGGAGCTGGAGGTATAATTGGGTGACAGATAGGCAATGGCATCGAGGGTTTCTTTGTTGGTGAAGCTAGGGATTTATAGGCAAAAACATGTAATTAAAAAAATTACGAAGGGCATTTGCATAACTCCTAAATGTTGACTGATATAAGCATCCCAAGTACTGTTCACGGGGGCAACTCTCTAGAAAAATGAATTTTGTAATAAAATTGTTCTTGTTGTTTTCACAATTTTATGGCAATTATATAAAAATGATTTGATAAAAATAAGGGTTATTTGCATTTTTCCACCTATAATACATGCCTTATTTAGCTTTGCCCCCAATTTTTATTCGTATTGCACTTTCGACCTAAGACTAAAAATCAATGTGCTTTGATCGTCTGTTTTCAAAGCAAATTACCAAAATACCCCTGAGAAATCAAAGATTGAGATTGAATCTTTCGTATCTCAAACATTTCATCTCGAGAAAAACCCTAATGCCCAACTGAAATCGTAGTCGTATCTCGATGAAAATTCAACAGTTGATTTTGAAAAAAAAATTGCATTTTAAATAACTCATCTCGAGGAAAATCTAAGGTCCAAATTTAATTGTACACACATCTCTAGGTAAATCTAACGATCCATATTTTATTATGCACGCATCTCGAAGAAAATCTAACTAATCAGCACGCGTCTCAAGGAAAATCTGACGGTTCAGATTTATTCGTGCATGCATCTCGAGAAAAATCTGACGTTTTAAATAAATTTTAATTTAATTTTGCCCTCTGAAACAGAACAGACCTGAGAGATGAAGGAGTTTATTATAGGGGTTGTGAAACAAAGATGGAAATAGGAGGAAGAAGGGAGGACGAAGGAGGAAGTGGAGGGAGGATGAAGGGGGAGGTAGTGACGAGGCTGCGAGATAGAGAAGGAAGAAAGGGAGGAAGAGGAAGGGAGGAGGAACATAATCAAAATTTTCTTGATTACATATTTAGAGTGGAAAAGTTTGCCAAATTTTGAAGTTAAGCTTGAGTTGCAGATTATCTTCATCATCTCTCAGATCTGTTCTATTTCAGAGGGCAAAATTAAATTTAAATTTATTTTATGGGATTAAGTTATTGCCGGTAATTTATTATATGGGGGCAATTTATTCAGAACGTCAAATTTTCTTCGAGATGCGTGCACAAATAAATCTAAACCGTCATATTTTCTCGAGATGCATGCTAGATTGTTAGATTTCCTCGAGATGCGCACACAATTAAATTTTGACTTTATATTTACATAGAGATGTGTGTAAGATTAAATTTAGACCGTTAGATTTTCCTCGAGATGAGTTGTTTAAAATGCAAGATTTTTTAAAAATCAACTGTTAAATTTTCCTCAAGATACGATTACGATTTCAATTGGGCTTTAGGATTTCCTCGAGATGAGATGTTCGAGATACGAAAGATTCAATCTCAATCTTTGTTTCTCAATGGTATTTTGGTAATCTGCTTTGAAAACAAACGATCAAGGCACATTGACTGCTAGTCTTAAGGGGAAAGTGCAATACGAATAATAATTGGAGGCAAAGTTGAATAAGGCATACCAACGTTAAATAACTCATTCTCATTTTTATTTTACTTTTTCAAAATTAACTTTCGACATACCAATGTTAAATAATTATTTACGACTATGTTAATTGTTTTTAGAGGGCCACATTGAGTCAGTGAGTTTAATTGTTGTTGATGTTCAATAGGGTCCACCACTCAGACCTTGGAACATGGGCTTGCACCAAAACTCTAATGTAATTTGTGTTTCTTGTCCAACTCTTCTGCAGTGGCTGGAGGTTATCGGTTGAAGGATGCTTGTTCACTGTTGGAAGAACTATTTATCAAGATAGACTCTTCCGTGTGAGATACCCCCTGCAAAAAAACAATTTGGGTTCAGGTTTGAAGGGACAATGGTACCCAATTTGTGCAATTTGGGTTCAGGTTTGAAGAGACAATGGTACCCAATTTTGTAAAAGTTGAAGTTGCCATCTTGAAGTGCCAATTGAAACTCCACAGAAAGAAATGACTTCACATTTCCATGAAAACGGAATGTTTGTAAGGAAGGATGCAACTCTATTTGAAAGGTTGTATTTGTAAAACTAATGACATTGATTCATTGAGCAAGAGTTAAGAGTTAGAGAGGACACATCCTTTGGGAGTGTTATCAGGAGTCATTAGTAGACTATAATATCAATGAATGAGATCAAGTTAGATGAATGGGTACATTTTACGTGATGCTGGTTCGGGTTAACTACAACTTCTACACCAGGCAATTCCTTTTATAGTATAGATATATGGGAAATACACTTCAATAAAATTCCCTTTGATTGTATGTTCACACCAACAAATGAGCCCAAATAAGAAAAAAGTGCTACCTACTTTAACAATGGTGTAAACTCTTAAACCTTGCATGGATATATATAGCTATTATAAAATATATATATATATATATATATTTAACCTTGTACGGATATCAGAACAATAACACTTAAAAAGCATATCATATTTCTAAAACATTTTACGAGTTTACCTGGGCCAGTGATGCTAATGCAACTTTATATCTCTATTTAACTTAATAAAAATCTTTGCTTTGTAGAGAGTCGTCCTGAAAATACTTGAAAGTCTCGATCAATCTCAAATCAATCTAATAGAAGCCTCGACCCCATCATAGAGAGAATTGTTTTGTTACCAGTGGTGGCGTGAAAGTGAGTCCAAAATTCGATGAGATGATCCAAAGAGAAGTCTTGACTAAATTAATTTACATAACAAAAGAAAGTTGCAAGGATTGGAGTTCATCTCTTGAAGAATCAATGGACTTGACTTGGGATGTATCATGAACTTTACGAATGAACTACTTTTCAATTGATTCCATGAATCTGTAGCAAAATATATCCTTCAGTTTTGTAATAACTACTTATAAATTCATCAATTTAATAAAAAAAAATTGAGATGGTTTGTTGAGACTTGCTTAAACTAAAGATAGTTTGTTCAAACTTTGCTTGGTTTAAAACCTAAAATAGCTGCAGGAGGAGGGTTACCATGGGAGCTTGGTCTGATTTGGAGCAGAAGAGGCGTGGGTGGTGGTGAGATGCTCGATTTCCTTCTTCTTCTTCTTGTTCTACTTTCAGATCTGATGAATCATTCACCTTAATTTCTCCTCCTGCGAATTGGCTTCTTGTTGTTGTTGGGCGTCTTCTACAAACTCTGTATCTTGCGCTGTTTTTTTAAGGAAATGAAACGGTGGAGAAGAAATAGAGGAAGAAGAAAGCAAGAGTGGACGGAGGTGCTGCCTTTGAGAATAGAGAAAGACAAATAAGAAGAAGAGAAGAAACTTTGTCTTATGCTCTGCTGTCCATTGAGCATTGTTCAGTGGCGGTGGGAGTTGTTTGATTTCAACAGGGGCATTATGGGAAAGCAAAATGAGACCTGACTTACCTGCTTGAGGCTAAAACGTATTTTCTAGGGCTGAACAAAAAACCGATTAAACCGACCGAACCGATCTAAACCGAACCAATCGGTTCGGATCGGTTTCGGTTTTAAAAAATTCAAAACCGAAGTGATCGGTTCGGTTTTCGGTTTCTATGTGATTTTAACCGACCAAACCGAACCGACCGAATATATATAATAAATAATATATATTTTATATATAAATAATACAATATGTTTAAAATAGTCGGTCGGTTCGGTTTTATTTCGGTTTTGGTTTGATTTTAGTCGGTTCGGTTCGGTTACGGTTTGCATAAATTAGAATCGTTTCGGTTTCGAATCGGTTTTGTTAATGATCGGTTCGGTTTCGGTTTGAAAATTTTAAAACCGACCTAAGTCGGTTCGGTTCACGGTTTAGGTGAAAAACCAAACCGTCGGTTCGGTTTTCAGCCCTAGTATTTTCATTAGAGAAGAGATATCCATAAATAATTTTTTTTAAAATTTAACTTGGGAAATTCTTTGAAGGCTTCCGAAATGAACCTTAGGATTTTCCAAATTGAGCCCTACCTTAATTTGTGAACATCACAAAAGCCCACCCTCTCACCTCAAAGCCAGAGCCCAGAAGTATGAAAGCCTAACAACTCATCACATTACAGAGTCACCACCATCTTCGCCTGTGATGTTGTTACAGTGAACTATACTCCTGTTTTTATTGAGGAATCTATACCACTCCCATGCCTATGACCCAAAATAGACCATTGTTCAAGATTACAATCAAGTCAACCCTCTCACCGACCACTTGTAGTAATCTAAATATTTTGTTATTTCCGCTTCGAGGACAACAATGTACATTTTTATGTCATCCTGGGTTCTTGCTATATTGTGGCCTTATAACGAGCTTGAGCAACAACTTCAATAACTTTCCCATTTGATATTATCTAACAAGGGTTTCAGTCAACCATAATCAAACAAGCCATCCACCAATAAGCATGTTTGTTCAATACAAATTTACTTCCCCACTAAAACCTCTTACCATCTCATCACACATGAGAATCTTGAATAGTAAGTAACCCTTAATTGACATTGCATGTGTGCAGAAAAATCAAAACATAAGAAGAAAATCAATACAATGAAAACTATAAATCTAAAAGTAAAAAACAAAAAACCCAATGAACATAAAAATGAATTGTTAATACCTGGTAGAGAGAAAGTAAGCTTTTATTGGAATCTTTCCCCTCTCTTGTTCCTCTTCCAAGCCATACTTGTGGCCAAAATCCTGATCCCCACCAACGAATTCATTGTCACTTAAACGAGCTGCAGATTGGTTTCCAGAAATAAATCTGAAACCCCACAATGGATTTCCAGGTTTTGGAAAAGATGTATGTGGAACTTTGACAAGAAGGGGATGATGATGATGATGGTTAAGAAGAGATTGATTGGGTGATGATGTTAGGTTGATGCGTTTAAGGAGAAGTGAAGCTTTCTTCCATCTCCCCATTCACTCTTTAGTTAGATCCTTGATAATAACTGCTTCATTGGTTTTGCATAGCTTCGTTTCGATTTCGATTTCGATTTCGATTTCGATTTTGGTTTTGGTTTTCAAGCGTTGAGTTGTGAAGATGCCTTATGCCGACTACTTTGTTGTATTTGGAAGTAGACCTGAAATCAAGTGATGTGAACCACTTTGTTGGGTTGCTCTTCAGCCGTTGGATTTAATATTGAGCTGTTCTACACAGCGAGGAAGCGGGCAAGGAAATCAGCGAGGGAGGGAGAGAGGGGACCGCCCATCCCCCTCGGGATGCGCGCCATCATTTTTCATGCGCACGCCCCGAGGGGGATGGGCGGTCCCTCTCTCCCTCCCTCGCTGATTTCCTCGCCCACTTCCTCGCCATTTAGAATTTCTCTTTAATATTGGTGGCCATTCATAGAGGGGAAATTTTAAATGGCGAGGAAACGGGCGAGGGGGTGAGTGTGACCGCTCATCCCCCTCGAGATGCATAGCCTCGCGAATCTCGAGGGAGATTATTAGTGGTAATACTCGCCCATTTCCTCGACGGCTAGAAGGGCTCTAAAGAGAGACAGAGTCGCGCATCCCGAGGGTGATGGTTACACCCATCCCTCGCCCCCTAAAATTAGCGATTTGATGGGTGATCTTATCTTCTCCCCAACGTAAATTTTTTTTTTTTTAACTCAAAGAAACCACATCATTTTACTCATTTTATAAGTGGTGAGACCCTAATGCAAGAGCTCCCCATTCCCATCAAGAAAAAAAACCCAAAGCTTATTGATGAGATGAGCAAACAAAAAAACAACTCTCACTCGAAGGGGTGGAACTTTTCTCCTCTTAAGAGCGTCTCCAGTGGTGAGTGGAAAGGCAAAGCAAAAACGCAAGTTTTCCACAACCAAATTTTTGCTTGCTACTCGGCCCTCTGCAGTGGCCAAGGGGATTAAACTTTGTGGTAGCATTTAGAGTGGGAGCAGCATAAGGAGTGTCGTCGGATCCCCCAATGTTTTTTCCTCAAAGACACTAGCATTGGTTTTTCCCTTTTCCAAACGCACTAACACAAACATTTTTATTTTCGAACTCAACTTGTAATCTCTTTTTTCTTTATCTTCCTCGATTGTTATTTGTAATCTCTCTTCTTCTTTTCTAGTTGCTCAATTTTTTTCTCCTGATTCCAGCTCCATTATTTCACAGACTTTGAGGAAAATTTTGTTTGAAGATAATTAAATAAAATAAAATAAAAAATTGATATGAAAAAGAAGCTTTGAGAAACAACATCAAGAATCAACAATCAAGAAAGGTAGTTTGTTGCAACATTTTCTTCTTGCTCCAATGCATTTGGTTTGTAGTGTTTCATGGGTGTTTTCAATTTCATTATCTATGATTCTCGTCTCAGCACTATTTTACAATGTTTAAGGTTTTATGTTTTTATGATTGGATAATATGCATTATTTATACCAATTTTTTTTGTTCCCCTGATGATTTGATAATAGGCAACATTGTGTTCATATTGTTTTTTTTCCCTTTTTTATATTTTTTCTTTCTTCTTTTAATACTCACCGGATTGTTTGAATGACTGAGTAGTTTTAAGTTGGTGCAATGAGCATTGTCTTTTTTGTTTGAGCTGTTGCTAAATAACACCACTATTTTTGTTGAAGGACACCACCACCTACTGAAGAACACCACCAATATAAACAAAAAAAAAACATTACCACATTTCTTCCCCTTTCTCCATTTCTTCCTCCTCCTACTCCTCCCCTTCACCACCACCACCCCGCCACAGCCACCTCTCATCATCATCATCATCTTATTCTTCTTTTTCTTATTTTTCTTCTACTCCCCCGTCAATCCCCACCACTGCCACCTCTCATCTTCCTCTTCTTCTTCCATCGACCACCACCACCACCCCGACACCTCTCTTCCTCCTCCCCATCTTCCCATCTTCTTTTTCTTTTTTCTTTTTTTCATCCCCCTCCTCCCCATCAACTCTTTTTTTTTCTTATTTTTGCCATCAATCCCCACCATCACCACCTCTCCTCCTCCTCCCCTCTTCTTCTTTTTCTTCTTCTTCTTCTTAATTCCCCCCTCCTCCCCATCACCGCTTCTTCTTCTTCTTTTTTCTCCTCCATCAATCCCCACCACCGCCACCTCTCATCCTCCTCATCCCCTTTATTTTTTCTTATTCTTCTCCTTCAATCACCACCATCATCCTGACTCCTCCTCCGAGGTAGTGTGGCTCCAGTGGAAAAAGAAGAAAACGTGAAGATGGTGGTGTCCTTCAGCATAAATGGTGGTGTTATTTAGCAACAGCCTATGGAGCCTTTTGCTTGCTTCACTTTACACAAAGAGGTCATCAAAGAAACTCACTTTCACAACCACCCCATGAATCCGGTTATCTAATCCTACCCTCAAAACTTTCACACATGATTTCAAAACCACTTAAAAAATAAGTTTAGCATTGAGCATTCTCTCAAAAAAAAAACCTTATAAAAAAAGAATAAAAATAAATAACTTAAAGTAGTGTTCAATTTTAATCGTTCTTGTATTGTATTCTGAGAATCATATGTACGTGAGAATTGAACCTTGAGCAAACTGATGCAAAAAAATGAAAATTTTCAAAGCTTTTTTTTCAATAGAAAGTTGAGATTTATTTATTCATTCTTTTTAGGATATAAAATGAGAAAATGGATGAATTTGATTCGTAATTTCAAATTGTCTATTTAAGTAATGACAATGATGATATGGATAAAGATGACATAAATGCGGAAGTGCTCATTTTGTTGGTCGACATCAGGTGAAGGACAATTATGAAAGCAGACCTCCACCAATTGATGAATGTGTTGATATCTCAAAGTTAAAACAATTGGTTGATGATGAGAAACATTTGTCAATAAAATCCGTGAAGATCCAATGGTAAATATTTACTAAGTTGGTGAAGCGTTTATCTTTTAGGCTATAGATAAAACTGTAAGTAGCGATCACTAGTAGGGTTTTTATTATATCTCAAAATTATTAAATACATTTAGCAATGTTTGAACCTTGGACTTGTGATACCATCTGTTACAAGTCTACCAACTGAGCAATCGAGCTATTGTGCAAACATTGATCGAGAGGTTGTGGAATACAACCCACACCTTTCATTTCCTTTCGTGGAACTGGGTATTACGCCTTTAGAGGTCACTGTGTTGATCAGCATTCCCATTGTAGTTGGACTACAAGTGCATACTGACAATTCTTTGGAGTTTTTGGAGAATGCAAAGAAATATTTATGGGACCTTACAGCCGAAGATATCATTGGAAATTGCATTTGTCAACTTGCGTAAATATTCTTAAGGCCTCCTTCAAATGATGATGAGCTCGATAATGAACATTAGATGATAGCTTGTGCATTTCTTTTGTTTTGCTTATGATAATTTGTTTTTATATCGGCATAGAGTGTTCGTCGGCTTGGTTATATGGCATGTCTATTGGATATGGAAAAAGTTGGTAATTATGACTTTGGGAGTGCGATGTTGGCGTACAAATACATGAGGCTAGATGTTGTTTCTTGTGGTACCCAAGCAGCTTTGAACGGTTTTACCCATTTCTTCGAGTGACATTTTATTTTTAATGTAAATTTATACTTAAATTATCTTTATAATAAGTGTAATTATTGATAATATTTTACATTATTTTTTAAGTAGATGTAGGTATATGAGTATTTTGCTTTGATAGATCTTTTTACTCCGAAGTGTTAAAGAAGATGTATGGCCAACAATCACACGATAAGTTGATGATTGTCAAATTAAAGTAAAAGGCGATATACGTAAAAATGCCAGTTTCGCACGATCTCAATTATAGACTCAAATATATGGAGTTGTTAATTGGAAACCACGAGTTAATTCTAGGCATTTGCATAACCCAATGAATGGCATCTCGATGTGGTTATCACGGACTCGCATGATCCTTGCATCCAATAATGCTCATGTTTGGTTGATGAGACATGAAATGTTCCTCCGTATCCTACACGCAGTGAAAAATCACGATTTATACTTTAAGAAAAAATCTAATGCAACTGGTAAATTATGTTTGAGTTCTCTTCCAAAAAGTCAGTTGAATTTAGAACGTTAGGATATGAAGTTACAGTAGGTTTTCTAGATGAGTAGCTATGTATGGGTAAAACACGATTCTTCAGGCTTTAAAAATATTTTGTAATTCAATCATTGAGTAATTTAATATTGAATATCTCCGAAAACTAAATAATAATGACATTAGAAGATTACAGGCAATTGAAGAAATGCATGGCTTTCTGTCATGTTTGGAAGCTTGAATTGTATGCATTGTGTTTAAAAAAATTATCTCACAACATGGCATTGATAACTTATATGGCACACTCACGAGCCCACGATTGTTCTAAATTTGTGAATATACATACATATGTTACATATGTGGCTCCAACAACGACATTAATTTGTTGCATCGAAATAATTTATTTTTTAAGATTGGTAGAAGGAAGAACTCGTGAAGCTTATTTCACCATAGATGACAAACCTTTTAACATGGAATATTGTTTTTACCGATGGAATATATCATGCATTAATAATCATTTTTCAGCCATTTTCAAGTAAAGGTAATAATAAACAATCTTCACCTAAATGCAACAATCATGCCGGAAAGACGTTGAACGTGCTTTTGGAGTTATCCAAACTCGTTTTGCAATTATTTGTAGATCTGCAAAATTTTGGGATCGTGATCAACTAAGAGATATTATGAACGCATGTATTATCGTATATTATATGATCGTAGAAAATGAGCGGGATGATTATAACATACTTAATGTGCAAATAGAAGATTTGGATTACGAAACCCCAAGCCATATCTCTTTGATTGTTTACAAAGGGATCCATAGTGACTTTAATCACTTTCTATATCGGTTCGAACAAATTATGGAAAAAGTGACTCGTTACAAATTGTGAGGTAATTTAATCGAGCATTTATTGCTAGGGAATGTATTTCATTGTTGTTTAACTAGTTCGAACCGTTAAAATATGTTATTTTATTTTTATAATAATGTATATCCATTAATCTTTCCATTAATATTTAAATTAATATTTATTTTGTATAAGTGGTAGTAGTAGTAGTAAAAAAAATCCAATTTAATTATTTTGGATTAATTTAATGTAATCTACATCTAAAACATTTGATATAACTTAATAAAGTTTCAACTAATAACATTTTGAATACATTACATTCAACTTACATTTTTTGTTGTTGATAATCCATTACATCCAACTTCAAGTACACTAAACTCAACAAATACAAACCGTTCATCATTTAATCAACACTTCGACAAGCACGTGCAATAACATTATGTTTTTCTTTTTCTCAATATATTCATTTATTCATCCATCTCATCCAATTCCAAAGCCGCTACACGTTGATCCGCAATCCTTATGTATTATTTTTAATTTAAATTTGCATAAAAATCATGTTCAATTGGTTTTCTACTAGAGTTTTTTTCATTTTAATGATATCTTTTTGCTTTTCAATTGCATTTTCGTCTTTACGTTGTGTTAAGGCTACTATTTAAAGGGCACATTGCATTTTTCTAATTTACTCATTTCATTAGCAAGTGCAATTACTTCATGGTGTTGTTAATTCATTTTCTCAAAACATACATGTTGAAACATTTTTTAGACGAGCTTTGATCTCCCTTTTGCGCCCTAACGTTTGTTATTTTTGTTGTCTTTCACATGATCTACATCATCAAAAAAGGGTGTAGATGTTTTTCTTTTTCGCTATAAAATTGACATTTAGATTTATCATTAAGCATATCCCATACAATTCATGTGGTAATGACTTGTTTTTTTCATCAAAATGTATCCACATTCTGCATCCTCAAACTAAAAAAAACGATTAAAGGTGTATTGTCTAAAAATTCAACTAATCAATTTTTAGTTAAAAATCATAAATAAAATACCTTACTATGCATTGTTGCTCCAATTTGACACCATATTCTTCACTTGAGTACAATAGAAATATTAATTGTTGATTGGATGGGTCATATTCATTAAATAACTCCTTGACACGCTCGTAAAATGAACTACAACCTTGATCTTTTTCGATGACGGGATCTTTCGAGAAATACTATTTTTTTCTTCTCGGTCCTTAAAATAAATTAAGCTAAGTCTCCTTACCACAGTAACATCTTCTTGATTATCAATTTCCGCAATTTAAGAACCTTGATACCCAAAACTCATTGATGAAAAAATAAGAAAAATGATTTATTTATTTATTTTGTCTTTTGAAAATGTTTGAGGTGAAAAATAAATTGTAAGGATATAATGGAATAGACAATATTATTTATACACCAACTGAAAATATAGTAATTGAACCTCCATAGTTATTACAATATCATATAATAAATTATTATTTTTGTTATTTGCATTCAAATGTCAAGATAATCGTTGCAAGTGAGTTATTGAAAGAGGATCCACCCTTAGCTTCATCTACTTTGAGTGGGGAGCGACACTCAAAGGGGAGGGAGATAAAAAGCTAAAAAGGCTTCAGAGAATAAACTTCTCCTCGCGATGCGAGCATGTAAATTGAATAATTTCTCGTGCCCCCTGCTAGAGATGGTTGTCGGGATGTAAACTTAAATTTATTGCTTATCATCCCATGGGTGGAGATGTTTTTTTTTTTTTTTTTTTTTTTTTTTTTTTAAAGGCAAGCGCGGGGTTTAAATGGGCTCCCCAGACCACTAAAAAAGAAATCGTGTTACAATCTCACATTCTAGCATATTTCCTACCGTGAGCATCATCAAAAATGATTTTTTTAAGGTCCTCGGCGAAGGAACTTGGTGTAATCTCAAGAAACTCTACATTTGGTCTCAGGCTTGCAAGTTTGTCAGCTGCATGGTTAGTCTCCCTAACAACATGCATAAATCTGTGTTGGTCGAATTCCTTGATCTGTTGCTTTATGCGTCTTACGGTGTGCCTAGCCTCCCAAGGTGGAATCTTACTCGTGGTCAGATAGGTGTAGGCACTCAGGGAATCCATGCAACATGTTACTTTGTGCAAGCCATGCCTTTTGGCTAGTTTGATTCCTAATTCGACTCCCTGCAGTTCATGCAGTAGCACCGTCTTTGCCTCTTGCGATCCTGAAGCAGCACATATAACAGTCCCGTAGTGGTCCCTGATGAGTGCGCCGTATCCACCTCTCGATCCGCCTAATGAGCCATCTGAATTGATCATATAGCAGTTGAGGTCAGGTCTGACCCAAAAAAAATAAGATTGATAATAAGATTGAAAACTTTTTTTTTCCATATAGGAAAGTTTTTCCTTAGATGGATAATAAGATTGAAAACTTATGTAGTTTAAAAGTTTATTAAATAAGTGGAAGAAGACAAAGCTTAGAGAAGATCATATTTGTGTCGTACATCACTTTGAGTCAAATTGAAGATGCATATAACATGAAATTGCTAAAGAAATAGGTGAGATACTTCATTTGAAATACATTTGGAAAAAGAAAAAAAAAAAAAAAAAAAAAAATTTCGAAATTGAATGGTTAAATCATGCATACTATTTCAGCGTGCCATTTTAATGCCAATTAATTACATAAATAATTTTTTTTATACCGACAACTAAACTTATTGAGGCGTCTTTATGTGTTCTAAGTAAGAGTCATTTATAATTCTAATATGTTGATGTTAAACTTAGCTTGGTAACTACAACATGCGAGATTCATGAAACATATAAGTTTATATCTCGATCTTGCAAGTGTATTATCCACCACTCTTTCAGAGAAAAACGTTTGAATATTCATTTTTAAGAAGACAAACAATTTTCTTACAAATGAAGATTATATGTTAAATCCCACATATTTGAGATCTTAATGTCATTCATAATTCCGTATACATTTAACTTTTACAGTTTGATAAGTCACATGTTGTTTTTAATATTTGGGGTGTGTTTGGTTTGCCATTTTCATTGGAAAATGAAATTAATTTTGCTTGTTATGCATATTTCGATTGTTTAGTTGTATATTTACTGATAGGAAATCGATTATTTATAAGACTGTTTTTCCACTACTCATGAGAAACCAAGTCTGAGAGGGAGGCATCGTAATCGAATTCACGAAAACAGTTTCAATGTCCATGTTTATTTTCCATGCAACCAAACAGACCCTTAAGTAATTTGAAGTTTTGAACTATAATCATATTAATACAGTTACATAAATGTGTATCATAATCGTTTTCATGTTTATTTTCGCATGTTTTTAATTTACAACTATATACGTGCATTCTACCGTCTGCAAAGCTATTTTGGAAGACCCAAACTTTGTTTAGTTTTTTCATGTATAAAACAATGGGGCAAGTAATTGTGGAAAAGGAATTTATGATATTATCGTCAATACTTTTGATAATGTCCAGTACCAGTTAAAGTTTATGACTCGATATGATAGCATGAAACTCATTCGATGACAACTATTTCATTAGCTAAAAGAGATCTACAGTGTGTCATTACTATGATCATCTCTCGTCGAATTTATAGAGATGACACTGATTTAGTCAATTTTAATATTAGTTGTACGATAGTTACTTTATTTTAACGTTTGTTTGTTATATTTCATAAGAATTTTTATTAACTATTTTATAAATGATATCTAGAGCATAAATGTTTGAAACATATTTGTGGATTATGGGTTATGCTGCATATGTGGAGTAGTGAGATTCTTGTGGCCACGAAATTATGGTCAATGTAGCATAAGTGGAGTATTGAGATTCTTGTGATCACGAAATTATTACTCCATAACGAATTTTATATAAATTGTCACACTTATGAGCCTCATTGATGACGTGATATCTAGGAATGTTATTTTAGTTTAGTTTTACATTATGGCAAATTTTACAAAGTTGAAGTCAGCGTATGTTTTATATCAGCTAACCAAGATATCACCAGAAGGAAGATCATACACGATCCAAAACACCTAAAATACTCATGATATAACAAACAGACGTGTCTGAGTTAATTTTTTTAATTAAGCAACTAGTACCTCAACCATGCTACGCGTCCCAAAATTTAGTCGTTAGAACTATTTGTTTATAAGTTTTTATAAAATAACATAATTAATTATAAAATTATGAAAATTAAAAATAAATTATATATAATTTTGTGTTAATTGGTATTCTAACAAATTATTTATTATTAAAGAAACTATATCATGAGATTATAATAAATGAATTAAAATGGAAAATGTTTTGAACTAAACATTGTTACATAATAATTATTGATTAACCTTAAACCAATTAGATCGACCACAGTCCCTTAAGAAAAATTTCATTAGTTTTTTTTTAAGATAATTAGCTTACTGAAATTAGATAAAGCGAGAAAAGATTCCTCAAAAGAATGTAGAATTGTGCCCATATGGGTGTGTAAGAGCATCTCCAAGGGTAAAAGTTAAAATGGGGGATCAACATATTTAAACCAAAAGCTAAATTTAGGGATCTCCTATTTTTTTCATCACTCCAACCACATCCCCTTTTTAACTTTTTCATCATTATTTAAATATATCTTTCACTTTTTTATATCAATTGAATTTCAATTATACTATTATACTCATATTAATTTCAACTTAATATAATTATACTAATATTAATTTCAATAATACTACTATAATATTATTAAATATACTATATTCATTTCAACTTAAATATATAATATTATTAACTTCAATCATACTATTAGTTAGATCTATTTTAATTATACCATTATTAATTTCAACTTAATTTTAATTTGAAAAATAAAAAGAAATCGGAGTTTTAAATATTTTTTTAAATAATTATTATTTTTATCATTATTTAAATATATCTTCAACTTTTTATATCATCATTATTTCAATTATACTATTATTAATATAAATAATAACAACCAAATAGTAATATTTTGATGCTATATAAATTACCACTTTATTATTTAAAAATAATTTTGAATAAAATAAAGGCCAATAATTATAATTTTTAAATCATTTAAAATTTTTAGTTTATCAATTTTCATCATTTGACTAAAATTAAAAGATATTGTAGTAGTTGAATTGTGTGGGTGTAAACGAAATAGTTGAATCGTGTAGATGTAAACAAAGTTTTTTAAATGTATGGTCAAAACAAAATGTTGTAATTGAAGCATGTGGATATAAAAAGTTGTTAAAATGTTGGTGATAATAAAATGTGGTAGATGAATTGTGTGGTTGTAAGCAACACTCATAACTTATTAATCCATTTATAAGTAAAGGTCATATAGGAGATCAACTTCACGTATTTCTATTTTTTCTTGTTGTAAACTTAAAGATACATATGGAGGGTCGGGATACTGAGACTCACATTTTTTACTCAGATACAAACTCAAATAATGGGCCATTAGATTGTTGTTGATCCTACGGGCGATAATAATGTCTAATAGAGTTTCCTAAAATAATAAAATACAAACAGAATCCAAGATTTCCTTTTTTTTTTCTCTTGCTTTCCCTCTTCCTAAATTCTCTTGTTTTCCCTATGTATGTTTATTCTATTCCTATTTTTTGTCTTTGCCTTAAAAAGTTTAATCGTTAAAGTCATAAAATTTTTTTTTACCATTTATTTGTTATCGTTATGTGATACACCAAATAAGTAATGACACCAAATAATTTTCTGACAATATTTTTCTTATCGTTATTCCTATTTTTTCGTATCTGTGCCTTAAAAATTTTAATCGTTAAAGTCATTGAAAAAAAAAAAAAAAAACCTTGCAAACTTCTCCTAGATGATCTATGTAAGATTTTAATATTGCCATGGATGTTGCACATAGTTCCTTCAAGAAGATTTGATTTTTCTTATCTTCGTTTGTTACTTGAATGCAACAAATATAAACCTCCATGCTTTAGCTTGTACATCATAAAGAAATTTCGAAGCGAAATTTCAGATTTTTCGTTGTACTCACATCAATTTCAGATTTATCGTTTTATATGTCAAAATTTCCAAAATTTTCTATTTCAGAGGTATGTAACTTTTCTACTCAATGCATATGCATACTAAGACTATTACTAGAAAATTGATTCCTTTGGGTATTGATTATCCAATATATACTAATTGACTACAATTATTTTGTTTGGCTGCGTTATCACCCAAACTAACGATTGTGGCTATTTTTTTCTATGATCATGTTGTATCACCAATATAGGCATAAGATATGGATTTACCTCACATGACTAGCAACGAGAACGACGATGAGAATTTGAATCCCATGATTTATGAGGTCTCCAATGAAGTTGGTGAAGTTCCCCTAAATGACAATAATGTCGGGGGCATGGGTCATGCTAATGATGCAAGAATGATGGAAGCACCACATGTCGGGATGTTGTTTAAGTCATTTGAAGAAGCAAATGAACATTATACAAAACATGGTCAGTAAAAAGGTTTTTCTATAAGGATTCACTCATCTAATAAAACTCGGTACCGTGTTGATGAAGTTACAGGATACAAATTTGGGTGTTCACATGAAGGTCATAATAAAATCGATGGCTTTGATGACTCACTAAGAAGTTGCTCAACAGTAAAACGTGGGTGCAAGGCATTTATGAGAATTCTTTTTGTAGAAGAAATTAAGAAGTGAAGGGTAACAAAGTTCTCTGATGAACATAACCATAATTTTGTTTCTCCAATGAAGGTGATATGTTTGCCTTCTAATAGAAAAATGCCTAGTGTAGCTAAAGCTTTTCATAGTGAAAATTTACAAGTAGGGAAGGTTCCTTCAATTTTAGGTGGTGAGACCATAGGGTTTGATGGCAGAGATTGTTGGAATCACTTGCATTCAGTTAGGCGTAAAGAACTAGAAATTGGAGATGTGCAATCAGTCATTAACTATTTTCAAATGAAGCAAACGGAAAATCCTTGATTTTTTAATGTTGTACAAATGGATGAAGATGACAGAGCAGTTAACTTTTTTTGGGTTGATGCAAGATCACGTATGGCTTACAAGCACTTTGGAGACTTTGTTACTTTCAATACTACTTATCGGACAAATAAGTACGAGATGTCATTTGTGCCTTTCACTGGTGTTAACCATCACTACCAATCTATCCAATTCGGTTGTGCACTCCTACAAGATGAAACAGAAGCATCATTCTTTGGGTTGTTTAATATATGGCTTGAAGCAATGGGAATGAGGCATCCAGTATCAATCATCACTGATCAAGACGCTGCTATGGGGGCGGCTATAAGGAAAATATTCCCTAATACTCGCCATCGACTACGCCTTTGGCATATAAAGAAAATTTTTGCGGAGAACTTATCTCCTTACTACAAAGAAAAGTTGAAGTTCAAGAGTTATATGAAGAATTTCATTCATGGTAAATATAAGGTAGAAGACTTTGAAGATAGATGGAGAGAAATTCTTGTGAAATACAAATTGATTGACAATGACTGGCTTAAAAAACATACGGGATTCGAGAACACTGGGTTCCAATATACCATCGAAATACCTTTTATGCTGGGATGAATACCACACGACGTAGTGAGGGTGTTAATGCTTTTTTCAATGAGTTTGTCTCGGCAAAAACAAACTTGAGAGAATTTGTGGTTAGGTATGATCAAGCGTTAGCAAAGATAGTTGAAAAGGAAAACCTTGAATATTATGTGTCTGAACACAAAAATCGAATTGTTAATGAAAACAACTTGATATTGAAGCATGCTGCAACTAGGGGTGGGCATCCCATCCCGCGATCCCGTTCCCGTCCCGATCCCGTCCCGTCCCGTCCCGATTTTTTCGGGTCTTAATGGGATTGAATAATTTCATCCCGATCCCGTCCCGTCCCGTCCCGATCTAGAATGGGATGGGATGGGATGGAGATTTTCAATCCCGCCAATCACGTCCCGTCCCGAACTAATTTATTAATATTAATTATTAATATTTATATTTAATTTTTTATTTTAAAATTGTGGATGCCCTTACAAATATACTAATGTATATAACATATTTAATTTTTTAGCATCTCCATAAATATCTTACACATCTCCATGAATATCTCGCAGTTCTCATTCTCACTCACTATCTCAACTCAAGTCTCCTCTCTCTGAAAACATATCTCTATCTAACAAACAGAAATGAATGAAGAATGGCTGCATGTCGATTTTAGGGTTATATCTCTAACAAACAAAAGCAGAGAAGAAGACTAAAGAGTGAAGAGGTTCTTCTCATCGCATTGTCGCACACGCTTCATCAGTTCATCCGACTTCATCTCCTTTCATCTGAGCTCACTCTCTCATCAGTCGTCATCTGATTCATCTCTTCCCCTTCACCGATTTCAGGTAAAAATATAAATCTCTTTGAAATCCGCAAAGATGGAAGCTTTGTAATATTGATTTGAGCCGATTTACCCAATTTTCTTCATCTTTAAGGAGGATCTTGATGAATCTTTTGGTTCGATTTTAGGGTTATAGCAAATGAACAACAAACAAAAGCAGAGAAGAGGTTGTTCTCACTCGCACACGCTTCATCCGACTTCATCTCTTTGCATCTTATCTCACTCTCTCATCATATCTTCCCCTTCACCGATTTCAGGTAAAAAAGAAAACCCTATATGCTTTGAATATCTGCTTTTTTAAGTTTTTACAGTATTGATGTTTCTATTATTCTATATGCTTTTTTATTTGCTTGATTCTGTTGCTAGATGCGAGAAAAACACCTTTCTCGTTTCGGTTGATGATTGAAAATCTTGGGTGTTTGTGGTTTTCTTAGGGTTGTAGTCTTAGGGTTGATCAGATGAAAAGAGTGAGATGAAAATTGTTTGACAGGGTCCTAATTTTGTTAGGTTTTTAGCTTTTTATGAGATCTTCCTTAGGTCTTTGTTTAAAGAAAATTGCTTGCCACTTGCCAGGGTCCTAATTTTGTTAGGTTTTTAGATTTCAATGAGATCTTCTTTAGGTCTTTGTTTAAAGAAAATTGTTTGACAGTGCTCTAATTTTGTTTGGTTTTAAGTTTTCAATGACATCTTATTTAGGTCTTTGTTTTTAGCTTTGAATGAGATAGGCGTGATTTGTTTGATCAAATTTGTTTAAAGAAAATTTCACCTTGTTCTTTTTGTTTTGTAGGAGCCCTTACACAGTTACACTGATCAAGAAGCAGAACAACTAGGAATCTGGTGAAACCCCCAATTTGGATTTTTGAACCCTAAACACAAATCCAAAGATGAAGAGATCATTGGTAAGTTCTAACTCTTCACTTACCTTCTGTTCTTAGATAGTTATAATGCAAATCATGTGGAATTCAGAATATATACACATAAGTACATGAGTCCAGATATCACTTTGCAGTAGAGAATTAGAGATGACACTCCATTCCTTAAACTGTAATTCTTGAATTGGACTTCATGTTCAACACCTATGTTATCCAAACAGCTCCCACCTGCCACAAAGTTGGGTTTTGATGAGTTCTTTTTGAGTCTCTCTATCTGCAGAGTCTATCACTGTTGAGTCTTTTTAAGTCTCCTCCCATATTCTTTAGGACTTTGCTAATTGAGTTCATGTTACCCAGTCTATCACTGGTTCAAGATGGGAAACAAATATGGGAGGAGACCCAGAGTCTCTCTATCTGCAGTATAAAGTTTGTGGTCTTTTATTCCTCACAGCAAGAATTTCTTTTTGACTTTTAATGATGTGCATATATGGTTGAGTCAAGCAAATTCAATATATATATATTCCTGACAATATATACCTGTGCAAATTCAATATATATATATTCCTCACAGCAAGAATTTCTTTTTGATTTTGAAGTTGTTGTGTTCTATGTGAATAGATCATTTGTAGGTGTGAATAGATCATTTGTAGGTGTGATTTTCTTTACTTTGTCCTGTGTTCTTGTATATAAGTAGGTGTGAATAGATCATTTGACTTTGAAGTTGTTGTGTTCTATGTGAGCTTTTCTAATGAAAGCGTTACCATAAATTAGAGTGCCATGAGAATAAAGTTCTTTACTTTCTTTCAGGAATCCAAGACAAACTGGAGACCTGTGCGTAGGATGCTACTTTAGATGCTAATTCAAGACCTGTGCGTAGGAAACTCAAGACCTGTGCGTAGACAAACTCAAACTGGTTCAGATGCTAATTCTGCAATTCAGTTTGGTTTCTGTAACAATTCTACTTTCTAAAAGTTTGGTTTCTGTTTGTATTCTGTTTAGGTACTCTGTTTGTATCTTATTTAGGTCTTATGTTTGTATTCTATTTGTTACTGGAATGTATTCTAGAAATTCTAATTCTAACTACTCTTATGTTTGTTTTTCTTCGAGTGTTCATATTTACATAAAGAATGCATTTATGTTCTATGATACTGCAGTAGTGCAGTGAAGAAGCTCAGTATCCTATATTCCTATGCATTCTATAAAAAATAAAAAGATAGGCCTTGACTGCCAAAATATGTTTACATCCTTTCACACTTCTATTTATATCCAATAAATCACACTAAAACAACAGGGTCTGTTTCCGAGGAGCATTCCTGAAAGTAGTGCACCCCATACAAAAAACACAAAACAAACTAAGAGCATTCTCTATATAGAACCAAAACAGTGGGGTTCAGCTGTCAGTTTTATTCATTACATACTAGTGCTCTACTGCTCTTAACTCGGGAAGTTGAAAGACTGAGGATTTAAGCAGCACAAACAGTGGGGTTCAGCTGTCAGTTTGCAAATGCTTCCTCCATTTCCACTAGCCTCAACTTTAATTTGGTATGTAGCTGACTTGAGTTTCTTCCCGATATCATCTCCTTCAATCATTGCATACTTGCATACTAAACTGTCCTTGTCAAGCACATCAATAGATTCAATATGGTTCTTCGCGAAGTCATAAGGAACAGCTGGAATTTGGATACAAAGAACCAAAAAAATGTATTAGGATCATTGATAATGGAGCAAATAAGATTAGTGAAGAAAAGATATGGTTCAAATCAAACCTTCAGTGAGTGTATTGCTTGATGCTACCAACGCCTCCATCTCCAGAAACAATGGCAGCAGCCGCAGCACTCTTTGTATCCAAATTACAGGTATATAACTATATATTGTTTCAAATTTTTTGGATGCCGCTGATCCCGTCCCGTCCCGTCCCGATCCCGTTTGGGATGGGACGAGGTCGGGATGGGGTTTTTCCCATCCCGTCCCGTCCCGATCCCGTATGAACGGGATGGGATAGGGATGGGTATATCTCGTCCCATCCCGTCCCGTGCCCACCCCTAGCTGCAACTGTCTACACTAGAAATATGTTTGACAAGTTTCATGCTCAATTGGTTGATGTACTCCGTTACAAACTAGAAGACATGGAAAAAGATGGTGATTTTCAAACGTACTTGATTACGACAAAATCCGGTGTGCCAGAACAATTTATTGTGAAGTTAAAAACTGGAACAAATGAGGGATATTGTGGATGCCAACATTTTGAGTTTGCATGTATACTATGCAGGCATGAGCTAAAAGTTTTTCAACGTGTTGATATATATGAAATCCAAGAACATTTCATTCTAAAATGATGGATGAATGGAGCTAACACATTCAGGACAATGGACGAAATGGTTACACAAAAAAATCAAGGGTGTGCTAAAGTACTTAAACTCGGTCATCTATGTCAGAGATCAACACAACTATGGTGCGTTGCCTTAGAATCAGATATACTATACCAAAAAGCAATGGGAGTTATTGAAGAATTATTTACTCAAGTTTTAGAAGAACGTGGTAAGATGTTTGGATTTGGTGATGAAGATGATACTCAAGTTTTAGCTTCAAAAAGAGAACAAGACAAGGGTATGGTTAAATCATCACAATTTTCTATTGTCGGCCCACATATATCACAAACAAAGGGTAGGCCAAAAAATGACAAAGGAAAAGGGTATATTAGCAGCACTGGTAAAATTATGAGCTCGATTGAAGCAGTGTCGGGTAAATATAAACGAAAATGTATAATACGTAAAATCCAAGGGCACGATAAGAGAAAGTGCCTCCGAGTAGAACAAGGTAATAAAATAAACCTCTTGTGTAGTTTTTTTGACATGCACAACATGAATTATGCTTGACAATACAAGCCATTTAATTTAAACCTTTGACAATTTCTTTTATATATACAAGTATCTTTGAAGATGCTACTGATTATAAGCCTTAAACGAATGTTCCTACAAGTAGTTATTTTATGAGGTACAAGATCTTAGATTATTGAGAATATTTTGTTCTTTTTATTGATAATGTCCCTAACTTTTTTTTTTTTTTTTTTTTGGTTTACAGGTACTACAATTTGAGAGGAGATGGCGATGGTTTGCACATGTTACTTCATTTTGCTTATAACTAATGTAAAATTTTATGAAGTGAGATTTGTTAAAGAAAAATTGTTCAATTTGATGTGTACTAGTTTACTGAAAACTAGTCTTCTTCCCTGACATTTCTATATAAAAAAGAGGTTCCGCTTTTGAAAGTTTCAAAAGTGTGAATAGTAGGAAGTTTCTGCTATACAAGCTAAAGCATGGAGGTTTATATTTGATGCATTCAAGTAACAAACATAGATAAGAAAAATCAAATCTTCTTGAAGGAACTATGTGCAACATCCATGACAGTATTAAAATATTACATAGATCATCCAGGGGAAGTTTGCAAGGTTTTTTTTTTCTATGACTTTAACGATTAAAAATTTTAAGGCTTGGATACGAAAAAATAGGAATAACGATACAGAAAAATATCTGGTGTATCACATAACGATAACAAATAAATGGTAAGTTTTTTTTTTCAATGACTTTAATGATTAAAAATTTTAAGGCAAAGACGAAATAAATAGGAATAGAATAAACATACGTGAAGAAGAGGGAAAACAAGAAAATTTAGGAAGAGGGAAAGCAAGAGAAAAAATAAAAGGGAAATCTTGGATTCTGTTTGTATTTTATTATTTTAGGAAACTCTAATTATTAAACATTATTATCGGTTGTAGGATCAACAACAATCTAATGGCCCATTATTTGAGTTTGTATCTGAGTAAAAAACGTGTGTCTCAGGATCCCGACCAACATATGGATCCATCTAATTTTCTGATTAATATGATTCTCAAGGAGGATGAATCTGATGATGACTTCCTTTTGATTACTGTAGCAGTAATGGAAGAAGAAGTATTGGTGGTGCAATCTAACCGTCAAGTACGCCTTCGTGGTTTCATTCCTGGTCATGCTATGATTTGGCGTGGTCGAGTTGAGGGCCATGAAAGATTGTATCTGACTACTTTGCTGCATCGCCTATATACCCTCCTCATATGTTTTGAAGAAGATTTAGAATGTGTTGTTCCATCTTCTTTCGAATTGTCTTTACTGTTGAAGCCCATGATCCATATTTCATACAGAAAATAGATGTTTGTGGCATTCCTGGATTATCTTTTCTTCAGAAGGTAACAGTTGCATTAAGGATGTTGCCTATGGAGCATCCGCAGACTCTATAGATGACTACGTATGAATTGCAGAGAACATTGCAATTGAAAGTCTTAAAAGATTTGTCAAGGCAATTACTAAAATATTTGGTGAAGAATACTTAAGATTGCCAAACAGTAATGATGTTGCAAGATTATTGGCGATGAATGAAAGATGTGGCTTCCCTGGAATATTAGGGAGTATTGACTGTATGCATTGGTTGTGGAAAAATTGTCCAACAACGTGACAATGTATGTATACTGGTCATGTTCATGAACCTACTAATATTTTAGAAGTCGTTGCCTCCCAAGACCTTTGGATTTGACATTCCTTTTTTGGACTACCTGGATCTCCTAATGATCTTAATGTGTTAGATCTATCTTCTCTTTTTAATCAACTTGCTGACGGTCGTGCTCCTGCTATGAACTACTCTATTAATGGTAACAATTACTCCATGGGATACTATCTTGTTGATGGTATATATCTATCATGGTCAACATTTGTGAAAATAATTTCAGCTCCACAAGGAAATTAAAAAAAAATGTTTGTCGCTGCCCAGGAATCAACAATAAAGGATAGTGAACTTTCGGGGTTCTCCAAGCTCGTTTTGCGATTGTGCTTGGGTTGACACGTTTTTGGAATGTCAAACATTAAATGATATTATGACTACTTGTATCATATTACACAACATGATTACTGAGGACGAGAGGGACAATTATGGCATCAACTTTAATTATGATACATTGGATGCAATTCCCACTCCATCGATATCTCATGCTCGTACCCCAGACATGCTAGAGGTCATTCAGACTCATTACCAAATCAGAGATAGAGCATCACATTCTCAATTGCAAGCTAATCTTGTGGAACATTTGTGGATCTTGCATAAATAACTACTACATTTTACAAGTCATTTTGGTGCCATTGTTAAACGCAACATTTAGTGGAACAGAATACATGAAGTAACATTTATTAAATTTCATTTTAATGTGATTGTCTAAGCATTTCTAAAAGATTTCAATATTTTACCTGAGATAAAATATTTAATTCCAAATTCAGTAACTGACATGTTCCTATCACAGTTTTTCTTTTTAAACTCCATTGTTATAGTTGTTTAAGTCATGAGTCTTTTTATCATGAAACTCCTAATGATATTCTTAGCCCCACAGTTAACACACCTTATGATGGGGACCTATCATAAAAATAAAATTCCTGACAAAGTGTTCTCAACATTGTAGATTCTGAGACTTTCATCTAATTCTTCTTTATCATAAATGAACATGCATCGATGAGTTTGAATCAAGTGTCTGGACTAGAAAAGAAACACAAACTAAAGCTTGCAGACTATACCGAATAAAAACTATAAGACATATGTAGCATATGTAATAACATTAAAAACTAAAGTTTGCAGACTCTACCAAACATTAACAAAAATATGTAATAAACATTAATTAACAGACTCTACCAAACATTGCTTCCACTGCCCAGTCTGTAGCAACAACCTGCATACTAACTCATGCCACCAACTCGCTTTGCCAAGATGTTTAAGTTTAGACTTTCATAGTATTGAGTTAGCATTGGTTCCATGTTAGTAGCGGCAATGGTCATAATCTTTTCCTCCTTTTTCATTTCTTTTAGTCTTAACTTTTCTTTCTCAATAGCAATCAACTCTTGTTGTTGGCTAACCATTGGTTCTTGTATAATACAAGTTTGTTCAAAGCGCTCACCTCTTTGTTGTTCAACTTCTTTCTTGTCTTCCTTATACTCCTCCAAAACAATTGTAGTCTTTAAACCTTCAATAGTAGTATCACGTGCTTTGCCTTTTCTTAATACATTCCTTTTGGGCTTTTCTACCAGTTGGTCGTTTTATATGATCAACATTGTTACATATAATTTCATCTGCTGCTAAATTTACAGAATTTGAGTGGCTGGAGACGAAAAAGGACCAGAATGTTTTGAGGTCTTGGCCTTCTTATTACTAGAATGATCCAAAAGTCACTTTGGATAGTACCTCAGTTCATGCCAACAATATAGATATCGAAACAAGTGACCCATAATATTCTTGAACATTTGTTGACCTACCATAATATGAAAGTAATGAAAAAAATGAATAAGATATGGTAATATGCAAATCAACTACAAATCACAAAACTTATTCACCCTTGCTCTATCATAACTATGTACCTTGTCTTGTTTGGTAACACCCTTCCTCCAATTTGGGAGTAAAATCCACAAAATTTATTTACCTTTTTTTTTTGCTATTTGCCATTGATGCATCAAACAGTTTTGGGTATGATCATAATCAACTTTCTTGTTTTCTTGAAAGTAGTAAAAAAAAAATTTCCATTATGTTCCAAAATTTTGACTTTTACCATAGATCGCATCTACACTAATATTGAGGTATGTAGATATAAGAAGAAGATATTTTTCAATAGATAAATTTGTACTTCATTGACTCCTTTTTACAGTAGGAGTTTTTGCGGATGCTTGAGGTGTAGGACTATCTTCAATAGGACCATCATATTCCTATGTGAACAATTGATCATCAATATTAGCCCTTCCACTTAAAAGATTAGTGAAATTAACATTATCTTCAGAATCTATCTACATTAAAAAAAAAAAATTTGAAAGTGACAATAAGTCTATTAAACAAACTCAATTATAACAAATACAATGTATGGAGTTTGCAGAACCAATTTTGATCACAGGGCAATAAACAAATTCTATAAGGAGTAAAAGAATGTTACATGATCGACCTTTCTTGAGGTAGAAGATAACGACAAAATTGCCATGTGTAGAACTAAGATGTTTAATGCACGACTTTTTATTTTTATTTTTTAAACCGTGATATTCAAAACATATCAAATATATTTCACAAACTCTACTCAACTACATAACTATGTCTGATCCATAGATATGTCTTTGGCAACGAATTACTATCACTTTTTCTCATAGATCATTCATGCTAAAAAAAAGTAGGTACTTGTAGTTATTTTGGTGTCGAATACATACATTTTTAAAACAATTTGTTAGTTATAGGAGACATAATATGCTCTTTCAGAAATTCCACCAACAAAAAAAAACATGAGAATTTAGAAATAGGAAGGGGTCTACTAGGATTATGAGAGCACACACACAATATTGTACTTCCATCACATCCTTTTAGAGCACACATATTTTTAGAACAAAAATGCCTATCTTGACAATATGTCCTAATACTTATGATTTTGTGAGCAATCTTTGGACATCAAGAAGGTGGTTGGAGAAGAGTACAATTTGGCATGAACATACTCAAATTCATGGCAATGTATACTAATATGAAAGATGAGTACAGTTTGGTGATTAGTAATGGTCATAAGTTGGAAGAGAGCCTTGAGAAGAAGACGAGTTGTTGAAGATGAAGAAGGTGGTTGAAGAAGAAACGTTGTGTACGCCAGAGACAAAAAGGTTGATGCCATTGGAGACGAAGAAGTCGTTGGAGAGGAAGAGGCGTGAGTGGATTTGGAATTTTGTGTGTGAGAGGAAGAAAAGGCGTGAGAGTTTCCTTTGTTTTGGTTTTGGTTTTGGTTTTTAATTTAGGAAATTAAAAGAATTGAAATATTATTTAGGATTTGGGGATGGTATGGTTGCCTCCAAATATAGGGGAAGGTGGAAGTGAAGTTAAAATGGGGGAAGTTTTAGGGGTTCCTTTGGAGCATGGATTTAATTTTCCACATGAACCCCCCAAATAGCTTTTTGGCTATTTTAAGGGATCCCTTGGAGATGCTTTTACCCGTGAGTCTTTATTTTTGTTAAATATAAAAACCCTTTTGAGTCATATTATTTGGATAAGTTAAAACATTGAACTCAAAAAAAAGTAAATAAACAAATAAAAAAAAAAAAATTGAACCTTGCAAAATTTTGTGTCCACGTGTACCTAATGTCTAAATTTTTTAGCCTTGCATAAACGTTTTTTTCTTTTAAATATAAAGTTATGAAATATAAAAAAATTAAATGAAATATTAAAACATCAAAATTCATACATCTAATAATTGGTTAATTATTAGGGATGTAAAGAAACATAATGGCAAAATTTTACTTTAGTTGAAAGGAATTAAACATTAAGTGTCTTTAATTAATTTTATGATTTTCTTGCGGCTCCCATGTATTAGGGGTGGGCACGGGACGGGATGGGATGAGATATACCCATCCCGTTCATACGGGATCGGGACGGGACGGGACGGGACGGGATCAGCGTGCTGCCTGTGACTGCTGCGAAGATTATCATCATATAAGAGCGTGAAAAATAAATTTCTTATAATTAGATATAGAGCGTGACAAATAATTTTCTTAAACCTACAAGCAAATTGCAGGAATCTGGAAATAGTTATGGATAACACCTAAGCAGTGAAATACCCACCAATATAGAGGCAACCCCATGGAAAACCCAATGTCTCGTAAACTAGATCAGCTCTTGAATATACGTTCTCTGACACTACAAGATAACTCCTATTGCCCGAGGGTGAGTAGCATATTACCTAGCAGGCTTTAGTCTTAAACCAAATTAATAATGGATAAAAAAGACATGTCTGAATATGTCTCTCAAGATGCTTATAACATTGTATACGTAACGAGCATGTGATTGATTGCAAACCTCCCTCAAGTGCTAATCTAGTTGGGATGTTTGGGAGAGTTCAATTTGCTTTTGTTTTCATCTGTTTTCTCCTTGAAACTTCAGATAAACCCATAAATGATAGCCTCAAGAGACACTCATATATAGTCTAAATCGATATTACTTAATATATAAAACCCAAAATAAAATAAATGAAATTCAAATGCAATCTTGAACATCAAAAGATGAAGATCCCAGAAAGGATTCAAATGCAAACACATGAGTTTCTGCCAGTCATCTTTAAGTTTATATGAATATAAATAAATAAATAAAATATTAATAATAAATATTAAAAAATTAGCTCGTGACGGGATTGGTGGGATTGAAAATCTTCATCCCATCCCATTCTAGATCGGGACGAGACGGGATCGGGATGAAATTATTCAATCCCATTAAGACCCGAAAAAATCGGGACGGGATCGGGATCGCGGGATGGGATGCCCACCCCTACCATGTATATTAAAAATTAGAGAAATTTTGTAGACTTCATATTTCATAATGACATGTGCTAGGACCACGGTTCAAATTTAACTCATTTAATGGTAAAGATTTAACCAATCTAAAGGAGAACATTATTTATTTATTTCATTTGTCTTTTATTTTTATCTATCTTATATTTTATTTTCTACACTTCTCTCCACTCCTCTCATTTCACGTCATCATCTCTCCTAGTCATCTCTTCATTTACTTGTGTTTTTTTTTACAGCCCACCAATAACTTTTCATTCATCTCTTTACCAATGTTTTTAAATTGCCAACCCACCACCATATCAAATCAATAAAACTTAAGTGTTTCATATTCAATTCTGTACATAATAGTAGGTACATTGTTAATTATGTACAAATACAACCCTATAAAAACTGTATAAAATTTTGTAGTTTCATACATCTCAGTAGAATGCAAAGGGATAGAGGAAGGTAATATAAAACAAACTGATAGGCATTACAATTTAGTGGTCCCTTCTTATATATTTTTTATTTGTATCTATCCACAAATTATTAATGTAATTTTTTAATAAAATTTTAACACGTTAGTTTATCTATTGCTATTAGATGTTTGTTTAGGAAACTTGATTTATTTATTTCAATGAAAATCAAATTTGTTGAAGAATATTAGATTTATTTTAAGTCTTATTTGTGTGACAATAAAAAATTTATTTATCAGGGATTGATAAAGGTAATATAAATTTTTTTTTTAAATCAAGGTAATATAATTCTTTTTTCTTGATATCCTGATTCAAAAAATTGATGTTATATGTTTTTAATAATACCTATTACTTATTGTCATTAGGGTTGCAATGGACAACTTGGTATATCATTTATTAAATAAAGTTATTTTTTAATTTTAGAGGATGGTTTGAATTATTATTATTACTATAAAATATTTTATTAATGCTTATATATACCAACTTTATTTTTTTTGTCAGCTTATGATGGATAATAAAAAATGATTGTTTATGTAGACCCAAAAGTTGGAATGATATTTAAATTGTGGGCTAGCATACAAGTTTTTGTAATGCATATGTAAGAAAAACTGGGTTTAGCATGAGAAAAAGAATGAAAAACATGTTTAAATATAAATGTCTCACTATTGAAAGTCAACTACTCATTTGTTCTTGCGAATGTGAATACACAAAAATTATAAGACTTCAAAGTAAATAAATAAAACCATTAAAGATTTCAATGTAAGATGGAATTTAATGTGCAATGGAATAGTAGCAAGTATAAGTTGACTAGATTCACAGCTGAGTACTAACATGAGCTTGCTTCCCCCATAGCAAAATTGTTTGATGTAATATATCGAAGGTGCAAGCTGAGCTCATGAACAAAATGCATTTATCAGTGATTGATCAATAAAAAATTCACTCTTATTTGTGTGAAGAAATTGGATGTGCTAAAGATGTATGTTTCACCCAATTTAATTGCTACAATCGTATCCAAAGAAAGCGAATTGAAGTCTTAAATAAATGGTGATGTGTTTTATTTATAAGAATAGTTAAAGCGAAAGAAGAGAGAATAAATATTTCCCTTATTATTTTTGGGTCAATGACGATAATAAAATGCGAGGTATATTCTTTTATGTTGCAAAATTATTGAACGATTATTAGTTGTTCGGTGACATTGTATGTTTTTATACGACTTTTAAAATAAACAACAACAACAAATGGTTTGTACACCAATTGTTGCAGTTAACAAGCATAAACAAACGACAATGTTTGAATATGGTATGTTAGAAGGTGAGAAACCAGAGGTTGTTTCTTGGTTACTCATAACATTTTTGGAAGTTAAGGGAGAAAATAAGCTTGAAACCATCTTTACAGATCAATCAGCCACAATTGCAAATGTCATTCAAGTGATATTTTCTAGGAGTAATTATATGCTATACTGTGACACATACATCAAAATGCAACAAAAGCACTTATCCAATGCATCACTTAACTTTAATTTACTCAAGTCAAATTTAAGAAACTACATATACAATCCAAAAACTATTGCCGAGTTTGAACAATGTTGGGATAAGATGTAAGATGATTATGAATTAGAGAATAATGATTGGTTGAAAGAAATGTATGACATACATCATAAATGAGGTGTTGCTTATAATCGTGATTATTTTTATATTGGTAAGACAATTACTCATAAAAGTGAAAGTACCAACAAATTCTTGAAATATTTTTTTAGCAATACGATGATTCTGAGATAATTTATATGAGTACACTTAAAAGATGGGGAAGTAAAGCTTTAAACTTCACAAACAACACAACTAATTTCATAGTTGAAAAGTTGAATGTGAAACACGAATGATATATACAAATAAGATGTTTTACACACTTAAGGACGAGTACCGGAAAATTGGTGATCTTGGTTTGCGATTGAAAATAAATGATGAAATTGTTTGCACATTTACATTTTTTTATTTGGAAAATTAAAGTGGGACTCACACACTTTTGTATCAAAAGGTTGACCAATTGGGTTGCACACTTGTAAGAAATTTAGTTTGAAGGCGAATTTTTTCTTATATTCTAAAGTTATTTGAAGAACTATCATTTACATCTCTTACAACCAAGTATTACTTGAAAAGACAATAGTATTTCGAATGAAGTCGACTTTGATCAATTTGGGAAAGCAACTCCAAGTGATTTAAATCCATTGGCTACAACAAGTTGTAATGACACAACGAGTTATATCCAATGGAGTCCAATGTCATATGAAGTGTTCTTTGACAAAAAAATGTGATATTAGACTTTGAAAAAAAAGAAGATTCAATTTCGGTATATGACGAATACGGTAAAAACGCATTTCAATGGTTGTTTCAGACATTTATGAAAATTTAGAGGAAGATGAACTATTGTGGATCCAAAAGATAAAAGAAACGATGTCAACCTAAAGTCGGAGTTAAAAGCGTGTTTGAAAGTAAATTAAAGAATAAAAGTGCATCATCTAAAATTCTAAATATACGGGTGGATTTTTTTATTTAGATATATGTTTACATTATTTATAATAATTTTATACGTGTATATAGGAGTAACCAGTAAAAAACAAAAATAGTTATGCCTCAATATATGTCCTACTCATGTAAAATTTTATTTAGAATAATATATAATTATTATTGTTTTAACTATGTCGAAAATGATATAGTATGTATTGTTTTACATTATCTTTGTAGGAGTCACTAAACTCAATGGTTGAATCTCAATTACATTATAGTTCATGACAAAATAAATAGTTAAAAATATGATGCAAATAGCAAGAGTTTAATGAATAATATCAGCTATTAAATTTGAATATTTATGATGTCATAAGTGTTTAACTTACATAGAAAATACTTAACTTATACCTGTTGTGAATTATGGGAGATTTAATTCGAGGGTTAGATTGAATTTGGAGCTTAATTTGTGGCAAGTATTGCTTCATCAGGGTATATCATCTATTACTTTTATATTCTGTTGTGTTCAAATCCAATATTATCCTACAACTCAAGAAACTCGAGGGTTGCCTCAAACACTTTTCTCCTCAACTACTGTACCAAAATTTTATTTTTATTTTCAAATTTATTGTAACTCTAAGATGATAGTTCAATGAACTTATAGCAATTATATGTTACATGTAGTTACCATTTTACTAATTATCTTCTACTATGAATTATTTTCTTTATATGACACACATTATTAATTTTTGAGATCCGTCGCTTTGAAATTTATAATATTCTCAAGTAAAGAATTCAAGTTATGAAAATGAGCAACGTTTGGAGAGGAATATCCATTATTGAAATTACTAATTATCAAGTAAAAGATAATATGACTATTATTTCACCATCTTATGTATAGTGTAGGGCTGGGCAAGTCCGGGTAACCGGCCCAAAATGTAAAAACCGAAAACCGGCCCGAGAAATTCGGGCCCGTGTTTATGAGACCCGAAACCGGACCGAGTTGACCGGTTAACCGAATTTCGGGCCGATTTCGGACCGGTCTCGGTCCTAAGAGCAACATTCAAATTGAATTTTTTAAAGTCCAAATTTCAGCCCAAATTGAATTTTATAAAGCTTAAAACTTCTAGTTGGACTTAAAAGAGATGTGGGCCACTCCCACTTTATAAAACCCAAACTTCTAGTTGGACATTCAAATTGAATTTTACTACAGAAACCCAAAGAGATCTGGGCCACTCCCATTTCACTTGGTTGGACTTCTAGTTAAAACTTAAAAGCATGAAATAGGACCAGTAAATGCTTTTGAGGGTTTTACTTTTTAACTTTTTATTCATACCCGGGCCGGGCCGGTTACCTGACGGGCTTCAGAAATGGAAACCGAGGCTCGGACCAGAAACTTTGGGCCGGGCCGGGCTTATACAACCGAAACTTTTATAATTAATTAAAACCGATCCGAACCGACCCGATCGGTCCGGTTGTCGGTTCGGTTCGGGTTTTCGGTCCGAAATGCCCACCCCTAGTATAGTGTTTTAGTAGAGAAATTAAGATGTCATTTGTTGATAAATCATTCATTCAATAAAAAAAACAAATATATATATATATTTATAAGCTTTATTATATGGTAGACAATTTATTTGAAACTAACCATTTGAAGTGTTTATTATATTTAAAACTTTATATATTCGGAATCACATATATTGGAAGTGTTTATTTTGGCAATTTTATAGAGTAATGTTAATGTATTTCTTAAGAATAAAAAAATGTAAATTTATAAATGTTTATAAAGAGTTCATTAGGTACATAATATCTAACGTGAAATGTGTAATGTCATAATAGTTTTTGTTTTAGACCCAATTTTTGAAATGTGAACGGTTAAGTCTTAATGAGTTGGTATAATGGTGGGTTACTTGGTCAGGTTAATGAATAAACATTAAAGGAGAGGGTAAAAAGTTATTGGTTGACTGCAAATTATCAAAAGATTAAATGAAGAGATAATTAGGACTGAAGTATTGAAATGAAAAGGGTAGAAAGAAGTCGAAAAAGTAAAATGGAAATGACTATTTGGCACTGCAACTTACTCTCAACCACACCACCATATAGTTTTTTCTATCCCACACCATTCACTTTCTCTCCCACACCATTGTTCTTTTCAACACCACCCATAAAAGGAAAAACCTAAATTTATCTTCTCACTTCTCAAATTCAAAACTGTGAAAACTCTCTCTAACCTTCCAACTTTCTCTTCTTCAATCCATAGACACTCGCTCCCCAACTCCCTCTTCTTCCCCTCCCAAATTCGAACTCCTTTTCCCTTCCCAACTTCCTCTTATTTGCTCCACAGATTCCCTCTCCCTTCCCAACTTCCTATTCCTCGCTCCACACTCGACTCCCTTTTCTTCCCTCCCAACTTCCTTTTCATCCCCTCAAATCAAAATTGAAGATAAAGTTTAAGAAAAAGAAGAAGAAGAGTTGGAGCCCTTACAGGATCTCGACCTCGATTTCACCGTCACACCTCTTCTTCTTCTCGTTCCCCTTACACTCTTTTTTTCTTGCCCTCACTGTTGCCCGTGCGAGAATGGGTTCCCAACTCGCACAGACTGCTGCGAGGGCAAAAAAAATTGACCCTAAACTCTTAGTCGCGAGGGAAGGAGAAGAATGAGAGGGAGAAGGGCGATGATCTGTGCGAGAACAAAGTGAGAATGGGAGAAGAATAGAGGGGAACTCATAGAGAGAGTGGGATGAGAAGAGATAGTGGAAGAACTGGGAGAGGGGAAGGAAAATAAGAATATGGAGAGAGGAAGAAGAATAAGAAGATGGAGAAGGGGCGACGGTGGTTATGGCTCAATTTCCTCTATTTCTCGTCGTCACCAGTCGTCTCTCACCGTCCGTTGCAATCGATCGCCCCTTCCTCGCAACCCCCTTCCATGTTGTTGTTGTTGTTTTTTTTCTTGTTTTTGAGAAGTGAGGACGAGAAAATAAGAAGATGAATAGTGGTTTAAATGGGTGGTGTGGGAGAGCATGTACATATTTTTTTTTTGAATAGGTGGTGTGGGTGAGATTAAATTGTGGTGCCAAATAGTCGTTGCCAAGTAAAATATTAGAGAGAAAAAAAATTCAAAAGAGAAATATAGAAAAAACAAGTGAGCGACTAACATTTTCTTCTTTAAATTGGTTAAACCTAGAACATTAGGTTGTATTTTCTACTGTGGGTCCCATTGGAATTTGAGATGAGAAAAGTCAAAAAGTGAATAGGCATTCAAAGTGAATTGTCCACATGGTAGCTTATCAAGCCTTTTACTCTATTGACAAAAAAAAAAAAAAACCTAGGCAATGTTTGGTTACTCAATGGAATGGGAATGAGAATGAAAATGAGAATATTACTATGTTTGATTACTCGATGGAATGAAAATGGAAATGGGAATGACTTATGTCTTTACCATTGCGCCCTCAATTATTAAACGTGGATTTTGGATCTATGGTGGGTAAGGAGGCATCAATGTTAGGTAAGGAGGGCAAATAAGATAAATGGAGTATTGACCATTACAATGAGCATTCACAGGGTTTTGAGAATGAATGCCCAATTCAATGAAATTTATATGGTCATTCCCATTACGCCATTTTTATATCCAACCAAACAAATAATTGACTTAAACCATTGTAATGATCATTACCATTACAATGTCAAACCCATTCCATTGAGTAACCAAACGCGCCATTAGAATTTTAATGTTGGCTGGGAGTAATCTGGTTCTAACAGGACCAAAACATAATTGAAACAATCACTATTCCTCCCGCTAGTTTTTGTTATATGGTAAAGTAAAAGCATAAGATCATCTAAAGTAAATTCCTAAAATCTCACCAACATAATTTTTTTATTAATATTTTTTCTTATGTATCCCATTTAGGATCCCTTTTAAAAAATTTCAAACGCAATAAGCAAATTTAGAACAACATAGATGAATTTTTTTAAGGGGGTGAATTGGGTAACACGACCAATAAAAGGGCACATTGACCCCGTCAATACTCTGGAAAAAAAATCTCTCGAAAAGTGTTTTACCTCGAACATGTTATCTTCCTCGCTAGTGACCAACAACATCTGATTCCTATTCATTTCACCTTCTTTATTTCTAATTTTTATCTATAAAACTCAATCAAACAATTTCCCCACCAATGAACAAACTTAATCACCTTTTCTCCATCAACAATTGGTGTATTCTCTCCACCCACACCCTCCATCAGCAGTGTCAATGTGCAATCTCTTGACCAACGGATCCGCCTTATTGTCTCTCCAGAACCACCTCCATCTACATAGCCACAAACTGAGGAGATGGTTTGGGATCATGAACAATGTCATTCATGTAAGGTTACGAGCAGTAACAATCCATTTTGTACTCCTCCAGTTAATCCGTTCGTCGATGTTGAATCATCAAATCAGGAACCTGACATTTACATTGATATGGATGCGACTCTCGAGGAAGATATGAATCTTGATGGAGATATGCATGTCAAGGCAAGTGACACCTATTATTCCGAAAATGATGATGAAGCTAATCAAAACATGGGTATTCGTGCAAAGACATCATGGGCATACGTTCTAGTCACGAGGTAAAAAAAATCCCTAATAGTCTTTTAAAGCCAGTAGCAAAGTAAGATGGAGTAGATTACAAGGGAAGTTGGAATGGGATGAATAAAATGTGGAAAGATAATTGGGGCAACACTCGCACCAAATATTTGATTGACAATAGTGGATTTGCGTTTTTTTAATATAAAAATAAATATGGATGATCGACAATTGTTAGGTGTATTACTCGAACGATGATGAAACACCACACATACTTTTCACCTACCTAGTTGAGATTGGATTTACACCTCATGATGTTATGTGTTTGACCGCTATTTTTTACTAGAACGTGTTGGGAATTGGAGCATGAGTCCATTATTCACTTACTATATTAAATTAGAGATTTTTTTTTCTTCTAAATTTTGATGTTAGCTATCATCATTTGGAGGGTAATTAAATCGTTTGGATTACAAGTATATATTTCCTTGTTTTAGTTTGCATGCTTAATGAAAAAAAAAGGGTTAATTGCATTTTCCCCCATATAATATATATCTTATTCACCTTTGTCCCCAATTAACATTCATATTGTACTTTCCCCCTAAGACTAACAGTCAACGTGCCTTAACTGTCAAGGCACGTGCTAGCTACAAAAATGTCATATTTTACTGCCCAAAACACCCTTTAATAATCTAAAGGCTGAGATTTAAAGTCGATGCAATTAAAATCGAGGGCTGAGATTCGAACTTACAATAAGACGTTGGGATAATCCGCCAACTTCTTCACCACCACCGTCTCCGCTTCACCACCACGATCTCCACTTCACCACCAATAACTCTCACCTCTGCTTCTACTACTACATCTACATGTTATTTCACTGTAGATTAAATATTCAAACATCAATAAGTGGAAAAGCTTGCCAAGTTTTGATGACAAACTTGAGTTGCAACTCATCTTCATCATCTGTTAGGTCAGTTCTGTTGCAGGGGGCAAAGTTAAATTCAAATTTATTATAAGGGGTTAAATTACTGCCAGTAATTTATTTTAAGGGGTTAAGTCACTGCTAATTAACAACACTTAATTGATTTTCTTGCAAATCCCATGGTGTCACATGCACAATCAAACAAGTGAATAGGAGGTTTGAAGTAGGCAAGATTTGAAGGAGTACATGTACATTGGATGTTAAAGCACAATGTAAATTCATTTGATGTTCATTAGATGTTATTGCAACAAAGCTTGATGTTCTTGCAACAATGTAAATTCATTTGATATTCATTGAATGTTAATAACACATTGTAATCAAATAGCTTAACATCCTTGCAAAAACCTGGTATAACACAATGCAATTCAAATGACACAACATCTTTGCAATTCAAAACCTGACATAGCACTTTCAGGCTTCAATAAACAACCTTGCAATTCAAAACCTGACATAGCAATTTCAAGCATCAATAAGCAACCTGACACAACATCCTTGCAAAAACTTGAATTTACAAGCATCAAAAAGTTTGACATTCAATACCACTGAGTACCTAACAACCTGAATTGCAAAAACCTGAATTTACAAACAACAATAACCAACCAAAATTTACAAGCAATCAATAACATTTAGTACCTAACAACCTGAAGTGTACCATACCAACATGCATTCAATATCATACCATACCAACAAGCATTCAATATCATTTAACAAAACTTGCAACCAACACAAGTGAATCATTTAGTGTACCATACCAACACAAGTCTGACATAAGTCTGAGATAACATTCCATCAAAAAACACAAGTTGAGAATGTCAATAAACCAAAAAAAAAGTCTTTCACTAACTGCTTTCACCAAAAAGAGAATGTCAATATGCAAGTCATTTTCAGGTCCCCTTAGGTCTCCAACTGCTTTGTCCCCTTGCAAATTGAGTTTGTCCCCTATTGCCCCTACCATTCTCACGCTGAAACACAGGATTAACTGGTGGCCTCATTGGTGGGGGCAAAACTCTTTGTGCAAAGGGATGAGTTGTGAACATGGTACTCTGATTGTTGTGTAAAGTTGGAGTTGTAGGCATTTCAGGCTGGAAGTTGGGTGGTTGTAAAGGACACGTGGGCATTTTTTTTGAAGGTTCACTGTTTCCTCTTCCACTAGCAGTCCTTGCACCCCTTGGCTTGTTGTTCCTTGCCCTCGTGCCTTTAGGCCTCTTAGATTTCTATCCATCCTTAGCAGTCAGCTCCCTATGAGGGTTTTTATAGGTTTTACTGTTGTGACCCTCCCTTCCACACTTTCTGCAACTTTTGTGTTCCATGTGAACCTCATCTGATAAGGGAGTCAGGTGTGAGAGATTGAAAGTGTGTATTAAATATGGACTCACACTCCTTAGCACCAAACCTAGCATCCGCCATAGGGTGTTTCCCATAAAAAATCCCCAGACATGTGTGTTGTTGCCCCATGGTCCCAACACTGATGGTGTGCTCATCTTTGTTTCTTGCTGCATATCAATGCCATTTGTAGTCCTCATCCGTACACTTCACTAAAATCCTGCCATGATCATTCTTCTTAAATCTCATAAGAAACTTGTTTCTTACGGCATATTTCCTCAACCAAAACCTAGCATCATCTACTGTGGGCCATTCCTTCCCAACCTCCAAGACTCATTCCTCATCCTCATGGTGAGCCTCATGGTCACTATCATCACCATAAACATTCTCAGTTTCAACAACAAAACCAACATGCACACCTGGAGGTGCCTCATCTTCAGTGTTACGGCATGAATGGTACTTCTCTTCTACTGGAAGATCATCTAGTTCAACAAACTCAAATGGACATGTTTTAGATGGACCTCCTGGCTGGCCTTGGGCTTGTTCATGGGTTGGCTCCTTATCAGGTCCCTGTGGTACTGCATTAGGTAGGTCTTCATCTAGCTCTTCTTCACTCAACTCATCATATAACTTCACTCTTGTCTTACTTGACTTTATCTATTTCTTGCTACTTTCTTTACTACCCTGGCCTCCCCCCTTGTTCATTTCCTTGGAGAGTACCAATAACTAGGTTTACTCTTTCTTGGGGTTGAAACCTTCCTCTTGGTCCAAGGCTTTAGGCTCTGCATTTAGACCTAAAATGAATTTTATTAGAAGGGGTGGGTTGTGTTACAGGGGCAGGGTCTACATCAACTATAGCTGGGGTTGAAATTGGTTCAGGCTCCATTACACTAATCCCATGAGTGTTGCTTCCATGAACTTGTGTTGTCACTTTAACCTCAACAAACACATGTAAAACATCATTGTCATCAATGTCTGCATGGGTCCAAAAATACATTAAGTCTTTATCATCGGTAATGTCCATCCTCACCCCATTATCCACATAGGTATGTGTTGTTCCAAGGGTTAATGCATGCTTACGTGGGTTGGGGATAGCTTCAAGGATACTCTTGTTTAACTCATCCCAATTAAGGTAATCCTCATGCACTTGTACAAAGTCTATAGATAACTCATCTTTATAATCACTAACCTTCTATAGACCAGGGATCTCTGCAATCTTACTCCTCTTTCCATTGTAATGGATCACTAAGTTCCAGACTTCCAGTTCTTGTCCCCATTTACCATTGTTGCAATGACACCAATTAAAAAAATGAAAACAGACAAACAAAACAAAATCATACCATTTTCACTGATGCAAACAAAACAGACAAACAAAACAAAATCCAGTTCTTGATGGATACTCTAGGAAACAAACAAAACCATGCAATCAAATGTGAATAGTAAACTGAAAACAGAAGACAAGTACAACACAAACACTGTGACTGATTCATGGAAGCACCAACCACTAGCAACACTAAACCACTTTCAGAAACAACATTTTCACTGATGCAAACAACAACCACCAAATAAACAGTAGACAAACCCAAATTTGTGTAAATGAACAAAATACTAACAAAATCATATCATTCACACTATCCATTCAAACATGTATTACATATAGAAGCACCAAAATGAAAACCCCAAAATAACAAAGAAGGCTCATATCACACCAATGAACAAGAGGAGGTTTCACGTCATCTTCAATGTCTGAAGGAATGAAATCTCGCCTCAGATTTGGCTCCTCATCGCTTGGAATTTGAATAGGGTTGAAAAAAAACCCGACCAAACCGGATAAACCGACTGAACCGAATCGATCGGTTTGGTTTAAGTTCAGTTCGATTCGGTTTCGATTTTAAAATTTTTTTAAAACCGAAGTGGTCAATTCGATTTTCGATTTCTATGTGATTTTAACCTACTAAACCGAACCTACTAAATATATATAATAAATAATATATTTTATATAAAAATAATATAATATGTTTAAAATAGTCGATTCGGTTAGGTTACGATTAGCATAAAGTAGAATTGGTTCGATTTCGGTTTGAAAATTTTGAAACCGACCAAAGTCGGTTCGGTTTTTAACCCTAAATATGACTGAAGAAGTCACTAAAATCACTGAACGAACTGCAATCGTCCCAGTGTATGCTAAAAGCAGTGCTTCCATCATCATCGTTGCTACTGATAATGACTTTGACACTGAAAACAACCTTTTTCCCCTTTTTTGTTTTGGTTTTCCTCGTATTCATTTCGGTATTCCGCTTCTTCATTTTTGTGAGAAACCATAGAGAGTGAAAGCGCGGGGAAAGAGGAAAAACATAACAGAAATAATGAAACATAACAGAAATAATGAAAACGGAGGGAGTTTTCCTTCCACTGTCCATCTCTTCAATGGTACAAGCTGACAAGGAGTAATCCCTAGCCATCCATGTGTCTGGTTCAAGTAATTACAGACGGTTGGGATTGACATGCTATCACATCAGGTGCGATAAGCACGTGAATGTCATTTTTGTCATCCAAAATAGGCAGAATGACTGCACGCGAGGTGTTTGGCAGTCAAGGCACGTTAACTGTTAGTTTTAGGGGGAAAGTGCAATTAACCCAAAAAATAATCAGTTAACTTGCATTCGATTCCTAAAGTTTGTACCAATTTTGAGTTTTGATTCCAAATTTGTCATAAAAGGACATAGAGAAGGTTATTGGGGAGCTCTCGGCTTCCTAAATTTAGGAGGCCAATTTAGAAAGGAATTTTAGGAGCCTAGGGTGGATGTTCTAAGAAAGCACATCCTCCCTTGAAATTATATGATGTGGCATGTTAAATTTTGGAATGGGCTCAAGCGGATACAGACCAAAGCCCAGGTAATGCCCGCATTCTGAGATTATATTCAATTCAGCGACTGAATATCAGACCAAAACCTACCTAATTTTCCATTTTCGAAAATCTACTTCGCGCCAAACCTTTCCCGCTAACCTAAATCAGCGCGCGAAAATAAAATATTTGGCTGTACTGTTAAAACGGCAGAAATCCCCACCTCTCAACCACAACTCGCTCTCTCTCCCATCTGAAGCTTCTCTTCTTTCATTTCTAAAAATGGGTTCTCAACCAACAACGCTGAAGAGGAAAAGAAGCCAAGCTCCAAAACCGCCTTCTTCACTGAAGGACGACAAAGAAGCAGATTACAGTGAAGTTTGCTGCGAAGAATGCCAATCTGGCGATGCAGCAGACGAGCTTCTTCTCTGCGACAAATGCGACAGAGGGTTTCACCTCTTCTGCCTCCGACCCATCCTCGTTTCGGTTCCCAAAGGGTCTTGGTTTTGCCCCAATTGCTCGAATCCGAGTAAACCTAAAAGTATGTGAATGTGGTTTTCTTGATTTCCCCATCTGAACTACAGTTTTGATTCAATCTCGTTAATGGTTTTTTTTCCTGCAGAGTTCCCTTTAGTTCAGACGAAAATAATCGATTTCTTCCAGATCCACAAGGATTCTCAATCCACTTCCCAAAAGCCCATCCGAGGTAAGAACATATTGGGATTCTCCTGATTTTCGCGGAGATCGGAATTAAGAGATGTTTAGTTTCATATGGTTTCTTCTTTGTTTGATGTGTGGGTGTACTTTTTGCGTGTTTCTAGATACCCGGAAGAGGAGAAAGAGCTTAATTGTCTCAAAGAAGAAGAGAAAGTTACTGCCGTTCAGTCCAACTGAAGATCATAAGAGGAGATTGGAACAAATGGCATCTTTGGCTACGGCTTTGATGACGACTGGCACTGAGTTCTGTGATACACTCACATACATGCCTGGGATGGCTCCAAGTTCCGCGAATTGCTCACTTCTTGAGCGTGGAGGAATGCAGGTATATTCACAAGTGATGGATTTATTTGTTTATTTTTCTGTCATTAAAAATGAGAAAAATGGATTATTGCATGCGACCTGTATGAACAATTGATTATGCTGTTAGTTATATGGGGTTTATTTACTTGTTGTGTTGGACATATTAAAGAGGATGCATGTTTCACATAATGTACCTATGAATCAAATCAGTTTTATTAGGATAGCATTTGGTACATTGAATACGAACAAGTGTGATGAGTAAGAACTCAAATAGGATTTTAGTACGTTGTGCAACTATTTTGGGTTTATGCATAAATGTGTTATTGTGATCATACTTCATAACTAACATGCCATCATAGGCATTTTACGAATTTCAGTAATGCACATCTGACTCAAATTAATTTTACTGTGATGGTAACAACTTGGTATATTTTAATGGAGATAAACAAGTTGGACAAGAAAGAACTCAACAGGAGTTTGCTAACTTGTGGCATGATTTGGGTTTGGGCATAATTTTATGAAACTTTGCAAATTATCTTTTGATCATTACTTCTTCTATTTTGTTTGCATGCCATCATAGCAAGTTTATGATAATTGTGCTATGCCACTCTTTTTGCCTCATGTTTTGTTGTAGACTCATTTATTTAGTGTTGGATGGATTTAGAGGAAATTGTTTGTGCAATTACATTTCAGGTATTATCAAGGGAAGACACTGAAACCTTGAACCTGTGCAAGAATATGATCCAAGGAGGGGATTGGCCGCCATTAATGGTTGTTTTTGATTCTCAAGAAGGGTAAGCTAAGCTCTTGAACATTGTTATCGTTTCCTACTTTCTCATTTTATGGAATTTGGTCTCAATTAACTTCTTAATCAAACAGGTTCACTGTCGTGGCAGATAGACACATAAAGGACTTGACATTAATCACCGAGTATGCTGGTGATGTTGATTACTTGAAGAGCCGTGAACACGATGATGGTGATAGCATGATGACTCTTTTATCTGCCAACGATCCTTCACAAAGCCTTGTCATCTGTCCTGATAAACGTGGAAACATAGCTCGATATATCAATGGGATTAACAACCACACACCGTAAGCTATTCATCTCTTTGCAGGTCACATTTTCTCTATGGTTTTATTAAGTTTATGTCTGAAATCTTGTTTACCTGCAGTGAAGGAAGGAAGAAACAGAACCTGAAATGTGTGAGATTCAATGTTGATGGCGAGTCCCGGGTTCTGCTGGTAGCAATTAGAGACGTATCAAAGGGCGAAAGATTATATTATGATTACAATGGGTTGGAGCACGAGTACCCAACTGAACACTTTGTGTAGCTCTTCCTCAGTTTGGTGGTGTCAACATAGCTAACTCTTGTAGTTCTCAAGCTAGTAAATTAACCTCATTGTCTACTGACCCATTTTGTATAGGAGTTGTTTATAGGAAGGATCATTGATCCATACTTTGTTGGGGTCCAATGGGTGATCAAGAAATCTGTATGCAAAGCACAACATTGCAGGAAATTAAAAGGCTACTGGTAACATTCAATGTAACCAAAATTACTAGCACTTAAATCAAGTTCAATCCAATGTTCAATCACACTAGTTCTTAGCACTTGAGTACGTCAAGTTAATTAGATTTGCTTGATTTATAAAGTTAATTGGAAAACCTCAGCTTTAAGTTTACTCATCACTAAAAGTGAGTAGGGCATTAAAAATACAGAAAATGAAGTTTATACTCTAAGCCGACATTGCTACATAAAAGAACCCTGAATGTTATCAAAGTGAATAACTTTGTGATAAACCTTTTCAACTTGAATAAGTCTAGCCAGCTAAGTTTGGTAGTCATTTTTGGGCTAAGTTTTAATTTTTTTTACACTTTTTTATTCCTCTTTAAAATACAACTACAAACACCATCTATTTAAGGGGTAGAAGTGTAAAAAACTAAAACTTGGTCAAAAAGTGACTACCAAACTCGGCTGGCTAGAATTGTTGTTTCAACTTTTGCTCCAATTCTAGAGAGCCAGGGCTATAAGCCATTTTTTTGGCTAGGGTTGGGGCTCTTTACACTTCTACCCTTTTATAATTGATGTTTGTGGTTGTATTTTAAAGAGAATGGATACAAATGTAAAAGAGCACAACCCTGGCCAATAAATGGTTGGTTGCTCTGGGTGCTTAGACTTATTCCAACTTTTATCATGTGGTCTACACTTTTATTTTTGTCGGTCAAACACAAAGCAAAACTTCTTCGTGTATTTTCAATTGTCACAAACCCACTATAACTATTATCCGAAAAATCCGATGCTTCCCTGAAGCTTCATAGGTTAAACAAATAGTTGGGTTACTACATCCACAGTAAAACAAGACATGCAACGAAATTTGCCATCTTGAAAATCACAATAATATATCAAAAAAACTTATTATTAGGTATAGCATATGAGATATATTATAGTTGTACGAGTTGAATTTGTAATAGATAAGGAATTTAGAAAAATGAAGTGGTAACTAACTGGTAAGTAATTAGGTACCCTATATTCCTTTAGGAGCAAAGACAAGTATTTCCTAGTGATGGGGTAAAGGAGAAACGTTCGGAAATGATTGAGCGTTGAGAGATGGTTTAAGAGTCACTATGTGACTTCAATTCGAGTTTGATGTTATATGCAAACCAAAACTCAAGAGGGAGGTGAAACATAGATTTCTAAAAGTTGTGTGTTATGAACTCCACAATTATAAATGAATTATTTAAGTGTTGGGTGCAAGGTGCCTTGAGCATTATAGTGCATTGAGCGCTTTGAGTATTATGTAGTGTAGTGGATATGTATGTTCTGCAAATAATATGGCCATTATGAATCAATAGTTTGGTTATTTAATTATTTTAGATTCAACGACTAGGATTGAAGCATTCAAATTTTTTTTTTTAAAGGAGACAAAGAACTAATCCCGTGCTAATTGAAGGAGTGCATTATTTCAATGAGCTCGTGATGATTTTTAGAACCTTCCACCAAGTTTTTGTGTATGTTGCCCCTTGGGTTTTCAACAATTTTCAGAAGACCATAATGAGAATTTTTGGACTTGGGCCTTTCGAACTAACACATGGCTTCTAAATATCTAAAACTACATATTCGAGATGTTTTATATTGCTCTAATTATATGTTAATTCAATTATGTTATTTTTATTCTAATAATACTTAAACTTTGAAATAAATAATTTATCCAATAAAATAGTATGAAGTCATCATCCCATTGTCTCCAACAAGTTGTTTGTGTTATTTTAGATGCCTACCCCTTTTACTTGTTACTTTATCATACTTGTTAGATAATTTATTTGGCACCACAACTTACTGTCACCCTCACTACCCATTTTTTTATTTATTTTTATTTTTTACAAGCTCTCCCACACCACCCATAAAAACCACTGTTCATCTCTTCTTTTCTCACCCTTTCTTCTCAAGAAGAAAAACAAAAGCAACAACCTAAAAGGGGTAGTGAGGAAGGGGGCGATCGATTGCGAGGGATGACCGGTGACGGTGAAAGATAGAGGAGATGGAGCCACAACCACTATTGCCCCTCTCCATATTCTTCTTCTTCACCTCTTTCCCCATTCCATCTTCTTATTGTCCTCCTTCCCCTCTCCCAATTCTCCCACTATCTCTTCTTCTCCCACTCTCTTTCAGTTTCCCTATTTTCTTCTTCCACTCTCTCTTCTTCTCACACAAGTCGTTGCCCCTTTATCTTTTTCTCCTTCCCGTCGCACTTTTTTTTTCGCCCTCGTGACGGCCCGTGCGAGTGGGGAACCCATCCTCGCACAGGCTTCGCGAGGGAAAAAACAAGAGTGCAACAGAAAGGAGAAGAAAAGGGAGAAGGGTGACGGCGGAATTGAGATGGAGATCATGTAAAGGCTCCAGATCTTGTGCTTATTCGACTTCGTCTACAATTTCAATTAGAGAGGATATGCGAGGGGTGCTTTAGGGGTGTCCTCCTGGATGGGGAGGGAAGAAAAAAAGATAAATAAGAGAAGAAGAAGAAGAACATCATAGAAGAAGAAAATGTTGAAAAAAGAAGGGTGGTGGTGAGAAGAGAAGAAGTTGGGAGGGGAGAGGGAGCTTCCTTCGTTTTGAATTTGGGAGGGGAGAAAAATTTAGGTTTTTCTTTTTATGGGTGGTGTGGAAGAGAATAGTGGTGTGGGACAGAAAGTGCATGGTGCGGGAAAGAAAAAATTAGATGGATGGTGTGGGTGAGAGTAAGTTGTGGTGCCAAATAGTCGTTGCCTTAACTATTTTGATTTTGTGGTGGTATTTGTGATAAAACAACTAATGATTATTTATGTAGGAAATATGATAAAAAGGTTTGTGGTAATATAGACTCCAAAATCTAAATATCCCTTTAGATGCTTGACCCTTTTTAACTTATGGATTAGTTAGTATTTACTAGTCGCCGACGCACGCTACGAGTGCAAACCGTTACTTTATAATTTTTTATGGGTTATATTAAGTGTGGGCGCTAAGCATTTGCATGATTCATTATCCTGAGTGTTTTATGTATATCGTCACAATTGCTCATGTTGACTTGAGACTCACTGAGTTAGCAATGGCATTTGTGTGTATTTGAGAGACTAGTTTAGAAGAAGTATTTACTTGGACATATATGTAGTGAGCATACAACAACCAAATCAATATCAAAGATATAACCATTAGATTGTGTATTGCTTTTGAAGATTATATTCTCCAATTATTGAAGGGAAAAAAAATTTGACATAGTTTCCTTTTTTTTTAATGTTCAATGACCACCAAGTTACTAAATCTAACAAAAATGTACAATCTACAAAATGACAAACAATACAAACCCAGTTTAACATGCTCAAACTAACTAACGAGGGAAAAACTCTTATCTGAATCGATTGAAATCAAAACACATGCATTGGTTCAGTGATCCATTTCCTAGGGTTTCCAAAATCGATCGAAATCAAAACACATGCATTGGTTCAAGGGTACATTTCCAAGGGTGTCCAGACCGATATTTGTAATTAAAATCCTGAATCAAACCCATAATAAAAATTCGACCACAAAATGCAGCACAGATTTCCGCAATAACTTGCAGATAGGTATTCATGTCAAATGCTGGATAAGTTTGCACCATAACATAAGTACATTGTCTTGAGCCCTTTCTAGGCTTTTAGATTAGATACTCATTCTAAATTTAGAGCTAGTCATCAATATATCACACATAATTGAACGAAGCCAAAATTAAAGGAGAAACTCACCGGGTGTCAAAATGTGCTAGTCGGGTTGATACAACTTCCGAACCAGTAATCCCTTGGGTTGGGCCTTGTAATCTCACTGTGTTTATACTCACATTCTACACAATGAAAGAAATATCGTTCAATTAAATAAGCAAATGAGAACCAAAATTCAAGGAAATCCATATAGGGGTGGGCAAACAGATCGAGGATCCGCGGGTTCAAACCGAACCAGACCAATATGCTATAAACGGTCCGGATTTTAAGTTTGTATTTTTAGATACAGTCTGGATCTGTCATAAAACGGTCCGAGCTTGGTTCTTATTATTTAAAAAGAAATGGTCCGGGTTGGACCCGTTTCAAATCACATTTACATTTTACAAGTTAAAATTAAACCTAAATAGGAAGTTAGAAGAAAGTTCCCCGTCTTGATCGATACTAACTTACTAAGTTATCGATCTGTAGAAGAAGAAGAAGTATTTCTCTGTTTGATTCATCAACATAACTGATCTGTAGAAGAAGAAGGATCTGTAGAGAGCTCTTGTGATCTCAGATTGAGACCTCTTCCTCCACCAGGTTTGTCGATCATCCTCCTTATTTCTTCGTCGTCTACTCCTATCTCTATCAATAGCTAACGAGTTTTTTTTAATATGTTTAGAGAGCTTAGAAAAGGCCGTCCAGATCAGTTGAAGAGTGCCAGAGAATACATCAACACCTTCTCAAGACCACGTTTTGTCACCCCATTCTGGTAAGTCAACTCTTAAATCTCTCATTTCTTACATATTACTTCACTGAAACTTTAGTGATTCTGCATCTTCAACATTTTTTTTTCTCTTCTTTGCCATTGTTTCTACAATGGGGTTTATTTATTTAGTTCATGTAGGTCTCTTAACTTGAAAGAGTTGATTAATTGTGAAGGCTTCACTCTGAATTGAGATGGGTTTTTGGTTTATTAGTGTTTGGTAATGAACAGGATGATCTTTTTTTTTCCAGCTCAAATGGTTGTTTTATATTGTGTGGAGATGGTGTTCTTATTTGAGTTGTGTTTGGTTTTCACATAATAGTATGTAATAGAATCTCTAATATCGATTTTAGACATGTTTCAGACTTTCAGTTCATCAACTCTCTTCAACTCTTCATAGTTAATAACTATATTAAGTAGTTTGAAGAATGAAATTGCATATAATAGATGATAGGATTTCTTTCCTTCTTTTCTACATATTTCTTTGTGTTTTCTTTCTTTCCTTCTTTCTTTTGATTGGTCTGAACTTGATTTGATTTGGTAAGATTCATTAAGTCGATGCATTAATCTCCTTGGATAGCTAGCTATTTTGGTCTTTTTTATGCTCTCTTTAGTATAGCTAACTACCATCATCATTTCATCAAACAATAATCTCCTTGGATTCCTTACAAAGCATACTAAAACTTCAGTTCTTGTCTAGTCTATCTTTTGCCCTTCATTAGTTCAATATGACATTTCCAAGATCTCATATTAAATGCCCATACATGCATCTAGAATGTCATTCATGGTGTTTATTTATACTTATGTTTTGTAGGCTATTTTTGTTTAATGCAGGAGCAAAGTAAGTAACCATGTCTCAAAGTACTACCCCCAACAAAATTACTAAAGTAGCAACATCTACTAATGCTACATTACCTTGTCATGTACAAACAGAAGAATCCATGCCTCCTCCCAAGCCCGTCCCCTCAAGAAAAAGAAAAACACGAAATGCTCCAAAAACTACACAATCTAGATCTTGGGTTTGAGATCACATCACTAAATTTACTATGAAAGAAACACGTGAAGTTGCAACTGAAGGAAAGAGTACGATGGTAGAGGTAGATGTACTAAAGGCGAAGTGCAATTACTGTGCTCAAGTGTTTGCATGTGATACCAGTGGCGGTGGCACTAGTACTTTTGGTAAACACATCACCAATGTATGCAAAAAGTATAAACCAAACGTGGATTTAAAGCAGAAGGTTCTTGGTGTAACTAGTGATGGTAGCAGCATGCTAGTTGCAAGGGGATTTAGCCAAGAAGAAAGTTTGAAAGCTATTATTGAATTCCTAGTGATTGATGAGCAACTTTTTAATGTCGTTGAGAATGAAGGTTTTAGGTGGATGATGAGTGTTATACAACCTAGATTACATGTTCCATCTTGAAGAAATACTGTGAGGGAGTTGTTACAAAGTTATCATGACATGAAATAAGATTTAAAAGGGCAATTGTGCAAGCATATGGTCAGCTTGACTACTGATACATGGACAAGTATCCAATATGTGAACTATATGGTGCTAATAGCTCATTTTGTGGATGATGACTGGAATATGCACATAAGAATCCTAAGCTTTTGTATCATTCCTAGTCATCAAGGTAAACAAATAGGGAGGTTGATAGAACAGTGTTTGGTAGCGTGAAAGATTGAAAAGGTGATGTGTATTTCAGTTGACAATGCATCGGCTAATAAGGTGGCACTTCAGTACGTACTTGCTAAAATGAAGATGAAGTCTAATTGTTCACTTATTTTGGGGGGTAAATGTATGCATGTGAGGTGTTTAGCTCACATTATCAACCTGACAGTGAAAGAGGGGTTGAAAAAGTTGGATAAAAGTGTGGCATCAATTAGAAATGTTGTGAAGTTTGTCAAATCAAGCCCTCAAAGGTTAGCTTATTTCAAGGAAATTGTTGAGAAGGAATTTTTAACTGGCGAAAGTTTTCTTGTTATGGATGTGTCTACTATGTGGAATAGTACATATTTGATGCTAGAATCTAATTTGAAATTTAAAAAGGTATTTGATAGGATGAGTGTAGAAGATGACAATGTGTACTTAGGTTTTCATAGAAGATGAGGAGTTAGATGATGATGAAGAAGTAGATCCGAAAAGAAAGGTTAAAGGAAGGTTTGGACCACCTTGTGAGAAAGATGGGGAAAGTGTCGAGGTGTTTGTGACTTTTTTGGAAGTCTTCTACCTAGTGATTGTGAATCGAGAGCTAGCAAGCATCCGACGTCCCAAACAGTTGTTCATGATGTGATTGCTGTGGAAGCAGAGATTGATAAAAAAAATTTGCCTGAGTATATGCAATTTGGAGGTGTTGTGGAGAATGTACTACATGATTTGACAGTGAGCATGAAAAAAATATATAATAAGTATTTTGGTTCAATTGGGTCATTGAACCACCAATTGAACCAAATATTTGTTGTTGCCCTTATCCTAGATCTAAGGTTCAAACTGAGACATTTTTTTACACTTGTGTAAAAAAGAAATTGGGGTACAAGGAAGATGATATTGAAAAAAAAAAAAGTACGGAAATTAGGGCATTAATGAAGGACTTGTGTGATGAATATGCTCAACAAGTCGCTGGTTCCCAAAAACAACATGAGGGTTCAAAACAGGTAATCAAAAGTTCAAAACATTCTTCAAACATTGTTTCATTATTATAAAGTTTATTGATTATTTCAATTCACACTTTAATTTAATAAAAATTTTCTCTTTCTTTTGGTTCTTTGCATTCCAATCAAGTGTTGACAGTAACTCTGCATATGGAAAACAAGGAAGTGTAAGAGCACCAACCGAAAGTCCTTCTATTCTTGATGAGATGATGGATCATTGGGAGAAGGAGCTAGAAGATACGGAGGATATTGTGCTTTCACATGAGGTGGATAGGTATCTCATGGATCCATTAGAGAAAGCTAACAAGATTGAGATGTTTGGAATTTTGAGATGGTGGAAGCTGAATGGGAACAAGTACCCCACACTTGCATTGCTAGCAAAAGATTTATTGTCTATTCAAGTGTCAACAATTGATAGTGAGAGTGCTTTTAGCGCTGGAGGTCGATTGATTGATTCCTTTACATCATCTCTCACTCCGAACTATGTGGAGGCATTGATATGCTTCCAAAATTGGATAAAAAGTGATGACATCAGCAACCTTGAGTACGAAGCAAATGCAAAGGAAATTGAGTTCTATACAAAGTATGAAAATGGTAATATTTGTGTTTTTTTGTAGCTTGGAATTTTATTATGGTTATTAACATACTCACTATTTGATAGTGCTTCTATTAATTATGTTGTTTGTTTTTCTTAGACTTTGCAAAGTTGAAAATCACAACAGCCAAGGGCAAAGAAAGTGATGCAAACTCAAGTGGTCGTACTCAAATTTCTCAGTCAACATCAAAGGAAAAGGCAAAGGTTGCCAATACAGGTTTGGTGATAGCTTAATTTGAGTGGCTAGCTTAGCTCTTTATGTTTTCAATGTAATAGATATTGGATACAATTTGAATTTGTAATAGATATTGGATACTTGGATTTGAATTTGTAGCTTGGATTTGGATACAATTATGTTTGTTTTTATTGAAGAACGATATTTGGATTTGGATTTTTCAGGTTTGTTTTCAATGTAAAAAAATTTGCTGCTTGCTGGCTGGCTGACTTGCTTGCTTGCTGTAATATTTGTGAAATGACAGTGCATTTTGGAACTCAGAATAGTTTTAATTCAGATTTTTTGACTTTTGCTTCCAAGGTTTGGGCGGAGAGGACTAGTGATCAACATTCAGCAGGTTAGATTAGATTAAGCGGGTTACAACTTAGGCATGAGCCATTGTAATACATGAATATGGATGTTTGATAGGCATACAAAATTAGGTCAATTGGCCAATTTTGGTGACAGTCCACCTAACAATGCATTAATGAACTTTGACATTGATTTTGATAATGTATGACCGGCATTGGATATATTACATTGTTCACCTAGCCAGTAGCTCTTCATTGTTCTGTTTTCAGGCATTGGATATATATTATAGACCACCTAGCCAGCAGTAGCTCTTTATTTTTATGTTTTTAGGCTTTTTTCCTTAATCATGTCATACATATTACATTATGATAATGTATGGCAGACATTGGATATAGGCATTGGATATTGCTCTTTAGGCATAGGTTGGTTGTACAGAACTCGTAGTTTTGCACTTTTGCTTGGATGAAAACTGCATGGACAAAGTATGCTCGCATGGTTAAATTCTACTTGGGCTACAAGAAGTTGGATATGTTTGGAACCGTAGGAACCAGACCGTTCCAAACGGTTCGAGTTAGGTTCGGTCTCAATGTTCAAATTGAGGAAATTCGGACCGGACCGGATTCGTTAAATTTAAACGGTCCGAGTTAGGTTCCTCAAAATTTGTAACCAATCCGGACCGTACCCACCCCTAAATCCATGTATATAAAATGGGTTTGGGTGTGAACCAAGAATGCTCAATGACCACCAAATTACCAAATCTAACAAAAAATGTACAATCTATAGAATGACAAACAATACAAACCCAGTTTAACATGCTCAAAGCGACTAACAAAAGAAATACTCTGATCTGAAATCGATCGAAATCACAACACATGCATTGGTTCAAGGATCCATTTCCCAGGGTTTCCTGACCATCTTTGTAATTAAGATCCTGAATCAAACCTATAACCAAAACTCAACCACAAAATGCAATACAGATTCCCCCCAAAGAACAACACTTTCAGCCAGCCCACCATAAAAAAAATTACCTTTTAAGCACCCACTCACATTTCAACAAAAAAATGATCTACTTTCCATAATCAAACTTATTGGGAGGAATTTGAAAGCAATGCATTGTGATGATGGATGGTAAAAGGGGGAAAACAAATTCATTGAAAAAGATACCCAAAATTGAATGGAAATCGTACCTATGATCTTAAGTGTAGATAGCTCTGAAGTTGAATCGATGGACGTCAATCGGTGAAGATGAATGAAGAGAGGGAGAGGGGTTGATTACTGTTAGCGGTGAATTGAAGAGGAAGGGTTGGGAGGGGTGGTAGTAGGTTACGGTCGAAGAAAAATGAAGGGAAAGGATGATGGTAGGTGGTAAAAAGGGGTAAAAAGATAGTGCCAGAGAGCTTTTGAGATATTTGTGTCTTGCTGATGAGCTATTCGATGGCGGAAAGATTGACGTTTAAAGACCCCACTAAGGTTACAGCTCGGAAATGGATCCCTACACAACATCAACTGTGAAGTTCAAAGAAATGTTCTCGACTCGCCATCGAAAAATCACGAAAGCCGGTGAAGAATCAAGAATGTGAAAGAGGAAGAAGAAAAGTGTTGACATCGTGGAAGAAGAACATTTTTTGTTCGATCGGTTTATAGGTTGGTTTTAACTTGTAAATATAATGATATTGGGAAGAGAAAATTAGGGTTGAAGATGTACACATTTTACTGTTCATTTGGGAACACACATTATATATAGTCCAAATTTAGACAGCTTAGTTTAATGCAAGAAAGCAGATTTCGTGAAATCTGGCGAAATTTTTGTTTTTTTATTCCGAAAAGAAAAATGGCGAAATGTAATTTTACATTTTTTCAAAAACATTCGAAGGTTTTTTTTTAACTTTGGGTTTTTTTTTTCGTAAATTTCATTTTTCGTAAAAATACAAAAATCAACTACCAAAAATTACATTTTTCAAAAATTTTCAAGGATTTTTGAAAACATTTCAGAGTTTTTTTCATAAAATTTGTGTTTTTTCTTCTTCTAATTATCATTTATTTTAATTATTTATTAATTTTTGAAACTGATGATACATCAAACCGTCCTATGATCAACATCATTCACTTGTCATGATAATCTCGTCAATAGAACAAAGCAGACCCAATTGCAGGCAGAATCCGGCGAGGCCTAAACAACACTAAGCCCATTATTGGCAGGATCCAGACAGTCGTGTCTGAGTTGCAATGAGCCATTAAGACCACACGTCACGCGGTTAGGCCCAATACTCGTAGACTTCTAAGGCAAGTATATGAGATATCTACCCAAGACTAGTAATCCAGCAACATATTGGATCCGACTAGGAAACAAATACTAGAATATAAGTCGGGCAAAAAAAATTTCTTGCATGGAAACACTTAGAAAGGGAAACCTCTCCCTTAGATCTAGGAACACAAGTCTTGTAGGGAAACTATTCCACATGGGCAACTCCCAATTAGTAAAAGATCTCTCGCAAGATCTCTTTCCCTAAACTACGCCAACAAAGGCCTAGCCGAACAATGACTCCTACACTATAAAAGGGAGATAAGGTCGATGAACTTAAGATACACTACAGAATACTAATTTACAACTTTACGCCTTATCTAACTTAAGCATCAGAGTGTCATCAGCCGCGACATGGTAGTCCTTGGCTCATGTGTGCAACCTGTGCAGGTCTAGCTAAGCAACGAGGAAAGAGATTGGAAATCGACCACATCAGTTTGGCGCTGTTCGTGTGGAACGAAAGAGTTCCTCAGAAAAAACAGTAGTATCACCTTTTTCCAGATAATCAGTGAGATGGTGACAACAATGTTTCGCAACAATAGAGATGATGTGAAACCCTCAAACGCTCAAATCGATAGAGCGTCGCCCGTTCCACCACCGCCACGGGAGGAACCTCCTCATACCCCGGCGCCGGTGGCAACCGCAGTAGACCCATTGGTGGATCTACTATCAACCCAGATGCAACAAATCACAGAAGGCGTGGAGGCACTCAAACAGCGAAATCTTCCGCTTGCAGAAGGAAACCACGAGCCAAATGTAGAAGTGCGGCCAATAAAGACCTAACGTCCAGAGCCAACAGGCACGTCTCGTACAACCCCATCCGAAACGGGGTAATGAACCCAAACGTACTGTTTAATCTCACGGTCCCTTCGTTCATGAATCATATCATGGACGAACCGCTGCCAAAAAAATACACACCACCAAAATTGGAGTTCTACGACGGGACATGAGACCCGTTCGATCACTTGCGACACTTCCAACATGTTATGACACTCAAGAAAGGGCTGATGCGATAATGTATAAATCATTCCCCGCTAGCCTGAAGAAATCAACATTGACATGGTTCCACAACCTCCCTCCGAAATCTATCGATTCATTTTGGACGTTGGCGATGAAATTTCTCACATGCTTTGTGGGTAGTCAACGACTCAGAAAGGGCTCGCATTATCTGCTAACCTTGAAGCAAAAACAGAACGAAACGTTGAGAGAGTAAATCACTTGTTTCAACGATGTGTTGATCCTCATCGACGATTGCAGTGATGACACCGCCATCACACCTTTCACTTCGGGTCTAAGAAGAGGCAAGTTCTACGACTTCCTTACCCCGGACCCTCCAACCAATATGACAGACTTGCTCAGGGATGCCCAAAGATATATCACTTTGGATGGATGGTGGCCGCCAAGAAGGAGGCAAAATCAGAAAAGAAACCCTTCATCCCCAGGAATAGAAAGAGGGGAAGAAGAGAGAGGATGACGACGGGAACAAGAGGAAGCGCACTGATAGCAATACTGATTTAGGTCGCACCAAGACAAGACCTTGAATTATGTCAGATCCAAATGAATTACCCCTCTCAACACCAATCTGTCTGACATCCTTGATTCCATCAAGGATTGAGAAGAGATGAAGTGGCCGCCTAGGCAGTGAGGAGATCCTGCTAGGCGCAACAACAACAAATAATGCGTCTATCACAAGGAAGGGGGACACAATATTGAGGATTGTAGAAACCTTAGAGAAGAAGTCGAGTACTCGATTACGAAAGGCAAGCTCAAGGAGTTCCTAGGCTTGGACAGGAGGCAGGGCCGAGCAAAGGAAAGAATGGATGTTGTGAAGGAACTTGAAAAGAAGCTTCTGACGTCATTTATGTCCTCCATGGGGTCGGTCCTGAAGATGAGCAATCTAATAGGTCCCGCAAAAGAACACTAGCCGAGATGCAGACACCATCTCTGTATGAAGATCGACAAGTGCAACATGCACGAGTTCACAACCCTATTCTATCACTGACGTTCACAGAAAGGGGTCTCCAGGGGGTACATTATCCTCACAATGACACCCTAGTCATCTCCTTCCTCATTGCTAAGTGGGAAGTAAATAAGGCCTTAGCGGACACAGGGAGTTCACTAAATGTTTTGTTCCTCAGTGCATTCCACAACATACAACTACAGGAGAAAGAGTTAACCCCAGCCACCCCACCCGATGGTTGGATTAAGCGAGAAAAGTGCTTCCTCACCGGGAAGGTCAATCTGATGGTGGTGGCGGAAGAACTGCAATTACGAAAGTATCTTTTCCAAGAGTTCATGGTAGTCGACACTCCGTCTACCTACATCATCATTTTGGGAAGGTCATGGCTTCATCTTATGGAGGCAGTGGTTTCCACTCTGCACTAATACATAAAATATATAGCCAACCAGGCCCAAGGAACTATTTGATGAGAGCAACCAGCAGCAAGATACTGCCATTATGCAGACCTGAAGCAGCTGAATTGTTGGCAATTACAGCTCGGGCCCATAGAACAAACATGTCTAGCACCAGGCTAAACCAAGGAGGAGAATTACTATATAAAAGGCGGAGGAGCTCCAATAACCAAAGTGTAGCGATGCAGAAAGTCAAGAGTCGGAGCTGACAGCTCAATCCAGACCACTAAAGAGCTAAGTAATGATACTTCATCAAACATGCACCTATTCCAAGAGCTGTTAATCAGACGAGAACTGCCCATTAGCACAAAGTCTACTATTCAGTAACTTCGCTAGCTTTGGCAAAACAAAACACTTCATAGAGGGCTATGCAATTCTCGAGCCAGGACTAGATGAGACTCCTTCAGGGCCGGATTAGTTTAGTCCTCGATCAGAGTAAATTATCTTGTTGCTTTGATTTCATTTTTCATTTCAGTTTAGAAGAATTGTCCGTACAAGATAAACTCCAGAAATAAAACAACTTTTATTGGTTCCAATGAAAGTTATTACAAAGCTTGCCAACCAACTAGTATATCAGTTCATACACTACAAGTATCTAAATCCGATGCAGGTATCTATCTGCTGAAACAAGGGTAGAGATTCCGATTTGCTAATCCACATATAGAAGAGAAAGTGGTGAAAGTAAAGCGTCTACGACAGAAGATGAAGGAACACACTCAATTCATTGCTCCGTCGAATCCCCTCACAAGGACGATTTTAAGGTGGCAACATGAACCTCGAAACGAAGAAAAGAAGTCTTCAACCCGTCGGCCTGCCCTACGAAGAGGGACTGGAAACGAAACAGATTATAGCGGACAGAGGGAACAACTACCATATACTAGCTGCAGGTATTATCAACCAACAACAGTGGCACGTGCGAACTCGGGGTCCATAAAAGATGGAAGACAACCCTGTTCCCTGAGGAACATTCCGTACTTCTTCCACGAAATATAAAAAGTTATTACAAGATCTCATGAGATCGATCAAATGCTCACTTAGAACAGGCGATGCCGCATAATAGCAAGTCTCACCAAGACTCATCGGCGCAAATGTCAGAACATTTGCCTAGTAAGGGAGATCTTCCTTCGTCCTTTGGATAACCCAAAGCAAACTCTCTGGTAAGATGCATTTGATTAACATGCTCTATTATTACTATCAATGCTTGAACGCAGAACAACCAGTCTATATATAGGCAAGATGGCTCACGAAGCAGTGTTAGCAAGCAATTACTTCAGCATTAAATGCCATACAAAAATCGGGAAAATGACGGTTCCAAGTGCAACTGCACAAGTCCACATCTTTTGAATTAATGACATTGCAAGCAACCCATTACAAGTTCACATCTTTTGAATTCTGGTACGCTCTAACGCCCGGTTTGTTAAACTAAACGGGTGTCACGGTTTAGAGAGTGGCAACTTAGTTAGCGCTCTGATGCCTGATCGAGAGAGCTTGCTAGGGATCATTGTCCAAACATAGGCAATATAGATCAAACCTGACCAAAGCTTAGTCGGTGACGATCGATGATGATGGCTTCTGGTCTGCTCGAAGCCTCGTCCGCAAATAACAGATTTCGACGGCTTAGAAAGTGGGAGTCTAGTCAGCGCTCTCAACGTCTGATTAAGATGGCTTGCCAGGGGTCACTACTCGTACGCAAACAATGATCGTAGAACCCCCATCAAACAATAGTCAGTGGTCGATGATGACGATGGCTTTGGTATGCTTGAAGCCTATTTCGCTGCACGTGGATTACGACGACCTAGAAAATGAAAGATCAGTTAGTGCTCATGCAGTCTATGAAGACGGCTTGCCATGGATCATTGGCCAACTACAAACAATGATCGCCGAACCCTCGCCAGAGTTTAGTTGAAACGACCGATGATGATAACTTCTGGCTAGCTTCAATTCCTAGTCCGCCATGAATGAATATAGATGGGTTGGAAAGTGGGAGTCTAGTCGTTGCCCTTGACTCATGATCAAGATGGGTTGCAAGGGATCACCATAGTCACTGAAAACAGACCCCGGTTTAGTCAGTCATAACTGGCGATAACAACCCACGGTCCAATTAAGCCTATTCTACGAATAACTAACAAAGATGAGTCAGAAATCCGATCAGAGTTCGAGAAGCTTGACCCAGATGACTCGCGAGGACTATTGTCCAATCATCTACAACGGTGCACGCGTTGGGACCATAGTCTGACTAATTTGCTTATATTAACAACAACTGCTGATTCAACATACAACCAAACTGCCAGACAAAAGGGTAAATTATGCTCCCCGATCTCTAAGAAGACTCTAACCTGAATTACATGAACTATCGCAGCGCAAGGAGTCATAACTCTCACAAACATATCAATCATAAAGCTTCCTGGTCTTGCCGAGCCTCTCGTTTGACAAATAATGTCGAAATAAGACAAAACAGATAAATGCTAGCAGTAAAGCAAATGTGAGAATGATCACGTACAACAAAGAAAATACAAGGTTCACCCCTCATCAGGAAGAGATTCAGATACAATAGAACCAAACTCAGCAAGGGAAAGGGCAGGAGACATATCTGTAGGTGCTGCATATCGACCCCCCTCATCAGGTTGTCTTTTTCTTCAAACGAATCGTAGGCCGCTCCAAACTCAGCATATGCAATCTCTTTCTAATAGGAGAAATCCCAGTCGGGATGCTTCTCCTTCATCAGATGCAGCAACTCCAGCCTTCCATGCACGACTCATCTGAACTCAAACGTGCCTTGGGCTTTAAGAAGCTTTTCCTCCCGCGCACTTGATTCAACAAGCTCCTTCTCTTGCCGCTATAGCTTTCCCAAACAACAAGTCAGTTTTGGACTGCTCGACACCCAGCTTATCAGTGACGACATTCAGTTCACTTTGTGCCAGAAGAAACTGCTCTTCAGCGGTTCGTGCACTCTTTGCATTAAATTCAACATCAACCTCCAACTGTTGACATCATACAATCCAATCAGACTCCTTAATCCCCTCAGCACGAAGAGCCTATAGTTCAGCCTGCATTCCAGCCACAGTCTCGCGGGTAAGCTGCAATTCGTGACGGGTAAGGTTTAATTCATTTTTGAACCGATCCCTCGCGAACATAGCCCATGCTAGGTCGGACTCAAGCGTTTTCAAACGAATCTTCATAGTCCCCGACCCAGTACACCAGGACTCCGCTCCAGCATCCGAGTAAGCTCCAAGCTGCTTCCTCAATGAATCAATCTTGTAGAGAGCGTCAAAGTATACCTTCTGCAAGTTTGCATAGACTCATTCCATAGTATACACTCTCTCACAAGCGACCTCAACTTCGGTTCTAGTTGCAGCCACTGATTCAGGTATGGCATCCCCAACACGAGATATTTCTCCCCTTTATCCATATGCTCTCCTAGCGTCTCTCCAACTAGCTCCAGAGCACAGTTCGCTAGCCAGCCATTCCACCTGCTGATATGCTTCCTTGAAGCGTAAGAGATGTTAACCTCCTGATGCCAAACTTGGTTGTTCATTCTTATTACATCTGGAACAAACATATTGATCCGAGCATCCGGATGAAGATCATTCGGAATCGGAATCACCCCAGTACCGCCCTTGACCGTCTTCACTGCATCAGGGCCCTCATCAACAACTTTCCCTTTGCCCACAACGATCGGCTCTCATTCACGTGCTGAGTCAGAATCAGTTGATGGGGAAGAGGAGGCGAATTATTTCCTGGACCCGTCGTCAGTTTAATATGGGATCGAAAACAAGATGGAGTACAGTACGGGCGACAAGAAGAAGACCCTTCACCATGATGCCGACGATTGGATGACTCTTCAACATGTTCATGATCTAGAGAAAGGCGGAGCTCAAAGTCCTTTATTAAAAATGGACGACCAAACGAGGCTTCCATGCCCGCTTGCAGCAACATTCTATTCAGAAAGTTCACCTGCTTGGTACTCAGTTTGGTTACATCCTCCACACCCACCATTTGCAGATATTCTCTCTCCACGTCAGGAAGGGAGATAGGGGCCATGGCCTGAGCATCACGCCCCTTAGAGTCTGCAGTCTCATCCGGCACTTGCCCGACAGCATCACGTCTTTCGGACGAGACCAAGCGCCTGCGGACAGATCTAGGCAAAACACGAGACATCTTCAGAAGCATAGGAGAAATAAGCGCCTCATTTATTTGTGCCCTCCTCGAAGGGCTTGAAACCTTGATCTTAGGATGTTTCCTCTTCCATGAAGCAGACACACCTTCAATATTTGGCTTCTTCACTCGAAAAAGAGTGGGAGCCACGTGCCAATAAGCCCACAGTCTGATGCGCTCTACATTAGAAGACTTAATGACATCCTCTACCTCTAGACGAGGCATGTCGCGGAATGCATCCAAAGTTTTTTTTTTATCTTCAGCAGAAAGTGGCGAAGTTGGGAACTCCCTGTAAAAACCACAACGGATCAATCTAATATGTAGTTAACACAAGCAAGACTAGAAAAAGAGTTAAACTTACTCAGTGGTCTGAATTCATGCTCGATCAGACGACCAACAGGCTCAAAGTACGTCGAGTCCGTATGAGCCATGAAACAAAACTTTTGACAAGATTTAAAATTATCAGACAATTTGCCAAAGCAGTCTGGTGGCGTCAGCACACACACATCGTGCTCGTTTATCCGATGAGAAGTAAGCAATTGCATCACCCTCGAAGACACTCGGACATCGACATCCTTAGCCCTAATCAGAATGGAAATTATAGTCCTATACCCGTTTGACACAAGTTGAGCGAGTGCAATACCGAGGTATGCCATGAACCCTCAGATTTCCTTGATAATAGGAAAGCGGACATCCGATTGAAACATGCCTTGATGAAGACAAATAAACCCCTCAGGATGGGATAATGCCGTCAAATCGGCACCCAAAGTGCATAACACGATATCATCAGGAATCCCGTATGTCTTATGGAGGACTTCCAGATCAGATTAAGAGAGCAACCTCTCCTAAAAAAACTTGCGGCCCTTAGTGAACAGTTCTCCAGAAAACTGATTTCGGCCCGCCATGAAAGATAGTATAAACTTTCGAATACGAAGATTAAGCAAAGTCAAAAGCACTAAAGGAGATACAACAAAACAGAGTCTCTCAAAATCGAAAGAGTAAAGGAGTTACAGTATTCCACAGGCAGGAGCTCTATATAGAAAACTGAACTCCCGCCTTTCCTTCTTTCAAGTTGGTGTACGCCCAATTAATGAAACTTGCCGCTCGAGGAAACAACTCAGATTCAATCATCATGACTGCACAATAGCTTTATGAAATGACCTAGTGGACCTATAAGAAAATCCACTAACTCAGGGGAAGTAGCTGATGATACATCAAATTGTCATCTGATCAACACCGTACACTTGTCATGATAAATCTCGTCAACAGAACAAAACAGACCCGATTGCATGCACAATACAGTGAGGCATAGACAACACTAAGCCCATTATTGATCCAAACAGTCGGGTTCGAGTTGCAATGAGCTATTAAACTCACACATCACGCGGTCATGCCCAATACTCATAAGACCTCTAAGGCAAGTATCTGAGAGATCTACCAAAGACTGACAGGCTAGCAACACATTGGATCTGACTAGAAAACAAATACTAGAGTATAAGTCGGGCAAAAAAGCTTCCTTGCATGGACAACACTCAGAAAGGAAAACCTCTCCTGCAGATCTAGGAGCACAAGTCGTGTAGGGAAACTATCCCACGTCGATAACTCTCAATTAGGAAATCTCTTTCCCTAAACTGCGCCACCAAAGGCCTAGCCGAACAAAGACTTTTATACTATAAAAGGGAGATAAAGTCGATGAACTTAAGGTACACTATAAAATACCAATTTACAACTTTAAGCCTCTCCTAAGCCTTATCTAACTTAAGCATCGAAGTGCCATCGGCCGCCACATGGTGGTCCTTGGCTCACGTGTGCTACCTGTGCAGGTCTAGGTAAGCAGCTAGGAAGGAGAACGAGAATCGACTACATCAGAAACCATCTCCCTGATTTTCTAATTATAATTTTTTTTAATTGTATACTAATTTTTGAAACCACCCCCTTGATTTTCTAATTATATATAGATTTCATGTTTATTTCATTTCTTGGTATTTAGGCTTCATTTAATATGTTTAATAGATTTATCTACTTGCATCTTATTTTTTCACATATTTCATATACCCTCGAAATTCATTATATATATTTAATGTATTCTCGAATTTTTTTTTAGATTTATTTACATTTTTTCTTTTCACACCTAAATATTTCTCAAAATATTTCTTAAATTTAAGAGATCGAAATTAACTCGAAAAATAAAATCACAATCCTTGGTTTAATGGCATCGTAATCACGATTCTTATGACATTGACAGGGGGTCAAGGGTAGGAGATTAAATGTTGCGGAGAAGTCGCTATTTTAAGAGTTGGGAGGACCAAGGAATGTGATTTTGCGAAATCTCGCAAAATTTCAACGAAAATTTTGTTCTTTTGAAATTACGAAAAGAAAAAAAGGGCAAATAAAAAGTTACATTTTTTTTCAAAAATTCTTGAGATTTTTCATAAAAATACAAAACCTAGTTACAAAAAATTACATTTTTTGAGGGTTTTTTCGAAAAATTTACGAGTTTTTTTTTTCTTCGTATTATCAATTATTTTAATTATTTATTAATTTTTAAAACCACTCCCTTATTTTCTAATTATTATTTTTTCACATATTGATTTTTGAGCCCTCAATTTTCTAATTATATATTGATTTCATGTTTGTTTCATTTCTTGGTATTTAAGTTTCATTTAATATGTTTAATAGATTTATTTACTTGCATCTATTTTTTCACATTTTCATATACCTTCGAAATTTATTATATATATTTTATGTATCCTCAAAATTTTTACATTTTTTCTTTACACATCATAATATTTCTTAAAATCAGGATACCAAAATTAACTCAAAATACGAAATCACAATCGTTGGGGAGGACTAGTCGGTGAAATTCGCCTTGCAACAAAGAGGGGAAAGCGCCACCTGTTCTGCTTACCGGCTAAGGAGTGCGAGTGGAAGACACGTTTACATTCCGAATTATGAAGTATGCAATTGTCACTATGTGGATATATTGAAGAAGCAGTTTGTATATTTTCATTTAGGCATGATAAAGTATGTTTGTTACATTTAAACGGTGGAACAAGTTGTTGTGTGTACTGTACTGTACCGTCGTGTTGGTGTTGTGTAAAGGCTCCAGCCATTAGTCAAACGAGCAAAAAACCACCTCTCGTCTCTCCATCGTCCACTCACGATTCACAAAACTAAACTGTAAGTCCCTCTACTTATCGATCTCTCACTCTCTCTAAATTGTTGGTTTCTGCTGCTATTGTTTAGGGTTTAGGTTTTTTTTTTTTTTTTTTTTTTTAAATTTTATTTTATTTGAAAGCTGCTACAAATTTGCAATTATTTTGCCAAAGTAGGCTCTCAGTCATCAATCACCACTTTTAGAGAAGTGGTCGTAGTGGAAGTTGGTCCATTAAGCCATCTTGTGGAGTATTTGGCTTGAGAGCATTATTGAATGTCCATGAGCTTGATGTCAACGCATGATATCCTTTAAGAATTTTGATCTTCTTATTTCGAATGGGAATGAAATTTCTCTTCGGCCATCTAGTTTTTAGTTGGGAATGGGATGAAGCATTGAGGCATAATGCTAGGATCACCACCTTGTTACCAATACTCTGGGAAGTGGAAAGCTAGTTACTTAACTAAACTAGGATTGCAAGATTACACTATACTTCCAAAGTTGACATTCTCTATTGACACTAACTTGTTGTGGCCCTTTCCTCTCTGGCAACTTAATTCAACTACTTATCTACTATTATTCAATGACTTGGCACTGCGCTCATGCATATGCCAAGCCATTTTAATGGAGCCTTTAGGTCATCCAGCCCCTTTCAGACGCTGTTTGAACCAACCAATACTCTTCTAAAGCTAAAAAAGGTTAGGATCAAATTTCTAATTACTTAACTAGGATGTCAGCCAAATGTTAACAACCAGCCAGTACTTCTAAAAAATTGTAGCTCTCAAATTACAGTGAAGGTAATTAATAAATTTTGGAATATAACTCCTAGTTTTTTGAGGTTCAAAAGTCATAGATCTAGAGGGAAGCCATCTTTAAAAGGATTAAGCCCCAAAACAAGATAATCTCAATTGCTTAAAGTGTAACACAATGATGATCACCATCACCTCAGTACGATTCCAACTCCGTAATAGTCTACAGACCTGGGCATCACCCACTTCATCCTAAAAAAGGGCTCAGGAAGAAGTACTACATTTCATCAATTCCCACGATATTGAAGAAATAGGCATGTCATGCTTTCAATCTCTATCCACACTACAAGTAAGAGACATTGATATGGAGGCATCAATGGATCGACATTGATGTTGCAAATATAACCACACCTTGGAAAACAAGATTTGAGAGGTCCTTCCTTAACCACACGTCATGCCAAAACCTTATTTGTCGCTTTTACCAACACCACCTTAGTCGCGGGACCTCTCTTTATCACACCTCTTTGTCTTCCAATAAAATTCTAAAAAAAAGTAGACTTCTCTGCTTCTTCTAGTTCTGGCCAGTAGGTAGGTGAGTGAATAGGTGGACTTTTTCTATTCCTCTTTGACACTGAAATGAAGTAAAGCAACGCAAACTCTTCCCCTTTGATTTAGAATTCCGTGGGAGCATACACCTAAATGAAGTAAAGCAAAGCAAACTCTTCCCTTTAGATTTAGAATTCCGTGGGAGCAAACACCTATTGCACAAGAGTGACCAAATACGCACCGTAAATGGGCAAAATGAGAACAGATGGTAAAAAGTTTCCTCTTCTTCCTAGCATAATACACATCGGTTAATTTGAATAATACCCATGTAGAAGGTAGGAGCTTGAAATAGTCTCTCAAGTGTTAGTTTGATGGTTTGGAAGCCATTAGGACCCATGACTATGAGCATCGTATTTATCTTTAATATCCATGTTCTGAAGATTTATCACTCTCTGCACCATAGTTTCACATTCACTTACATAAGAAAGAAATCTTTATTCATTAATTGGAAAAGGCCAAACACCAAAACTACCGCTTCCTTTAGAGTGCAAACTAAATGTGAATTTAAGGCCATTGCTACACCCACAACTTTCACCTTGCATCACCACATTTGAGTGCCACCATAATCATTACCTATTCTCACCTAGTATCACAAATTTATGAATGCCATCGCAATTGGAAAAACTTTGTGAGCCAAAGTACAAAATACAGTTATGGAGTTTTCTCAATCTTTGAAATCCCTATTTTTGCACTAACACACCCTCTCTTCTATCTCCCCCATGTTTGTGAGAGAACATGACAGAGATTAAAACCTAGATTTGTGTAGGCGAGTAACTACTTGCCTAAAATCTGGCGTTTGGTCTTTTGGTTGTGTTTTTGTACAACTTAGGGGAAATAATCGAGGAAAATGGTTTTCTTAATAAAGATATGGAGGGAAAAATGTTTTCAAACAATGTTGGAGCTCGTAATCACTTCCAAAAATTCGAAAGGAACCACAAAACTAGGGTTGGTAACTTGGATTTGAAGAGGAAATTTGCATAAGAGAAGAACACTTTTGGAGAAAAGCTCACTATGTACCCACTATTTGAGCCCATAATCTCTCGAAAACGATGGAAATAACCGAAAAAGCCATTTTATCAACCTGCATACGAGTTAGGGTTGATTTGCATCAAGAATACACTTTCAAGGAAAATCTTGTGGAACTTTTAACTTTTTTTTTTCTTTTTCCTGTTCCAGTTGTGCTGTAGACCTTGCGATGACACAAGGTAAATTTTTGTCAACTTATTTTTTGTCATCAAACTATTGGAAGTTGTGGATGCACATAGCAAGAACCGAAGTCCTCATACAACTGCACAACAAAAAGTCTCACAGGTCTCGCATAGCGAGAGTGCATTGTTATGATTAAGGAAATCAGTGTGAGAACTTAGGTTATTGCATTACTCCCGGTGCTAGAGTCTTGAATGTGTGAAAAGTATTGGAGTTTGGCAATAATAATGGGGTATATTGTGGACTAGTGGTTTTGTCAAATAGGGTAGCAAAGCAAGTTTGCATCCTTTGTGGCCATGGTAGAAGATTCTCAAATGCACTCAGAGAGAAGTGATTGCTATTTCCAAAGTAGGTGAATATTCATACGCAAATTCATGTTGGCATAATGGGGAGTATTCCAAACTTACATCTCAAGGGGCTATATCAACATAAGTGCTTAGAAAGAACTTTAATATCTATCATGGATTCTCTATTGACTTATGCACATTAAGAAAATCATGTTGTTTTGTTCTCTTTACATGATATGTTTCGCTCTCTCTCCAAATCATGTAGACAAGGTGAACACGATAATCTAAAAGGTGAGCATTTTGAAATACTTGCACCACTCCCATAAAAGGATTACCCATGGAGTGCCAACATGACTTCGAAACACCCATAGAAAAACCATTTGAGCTTGGGTTTGACACCTTGAATCATGATGAGGGGAGGAGGGTAGCGTGTTGGAAAGGAACCTAGCCTTGGAGAGGTGATGGTTGCACATGTGGTGTCCTTCTCAAGTGCGTACTTGTACAATTTTAACATTGAGGCCTTTTTGGCTCAACCGTCAAACACTGTTACAATTGGATTCGGGGTATGATCTCGGCTTTGCAAATTTGTTTGGTAATTGCTTCGAGCTAAAAATCCCACATCTCCTCCTATTGTTGCTCTAACAATTGCACAAATCCCTCCTCAAGGCAAGACACCTCAATTTGGAATGAGTTTGTTGTGTAACCCATTTGCCAAAACAACTGCACATAATCCGACCTGACTCTAGGAAACACACTGAGAGCATTTTTCCGCAATGATCCGTCCATTGAGACTCCAAAAAGCAATAAAAGCGATCAAACTTTAAGCTTGGTTGTTAGACCAAGTGAAAATCACACCTTGCATAGGAATATCATCCAACTTGGTAGCTTGCACGAAGTCCACAAAATCACTCGCACTCCTTGTCATGGTAGAATCTTTGGACTTCTCCAAAAAAAAGGTACATTGAACCCCCCTCTTCCCCTCAAAAGCCCCTAGCATCCAACGATATTTTCAAAGAGCCCTAATAGCATAAAGCTCATCCTAAAAGTCCTTTATCTCCAAACTACTAGTTAGACTCAACACCCTAGTGAAAACTCATCAGAAATCACTACTGAAAAAGTGACACATCAAAGATATAGCGAAAGCTCCCAAAAGATCCTCGTCTAGCTCAAGCACTGTAGGATTCCTCAAGTCTGCACTTGAGAGTTTTGTCAAATATGTCCTAACATTTTGAAAAGTTCTATCATTTTTAAGATTGGAGAAAAGACAAGCCTTATGATTTACAAAAGTTCTACAACTCTCACATCTCTCATGATGTGCAAATTTTTGAGTTTGCAACGAAAATGAACATAATGGTTGTAACCTGTTTTGGTGTTTTAGCATTTGAGAAGTAATTTCTTGATGTTGGAAACTTAAGTTGGTTTTTGGTTCTTCGCTCTTGTTGTGATTTTATGAGCTTACGTATCTTTGCACTTCTATGCAGGTCTAATATTAGGCAGTTCAACTTGGGCAACTCAATTATTTTGAATTTGTTATTATATTTTGTTGAAGTGCAAAAGTGATACAATCGTATTCAGCAAGGGTTCAAAGTTTACTTTGAAGTGATGCTTGTCTCAGCTCTTTTAACTTCAGTGGGGATCAATCTTGGTCTCTGCATTCTATTTTTCACATTGTATTCTGTGTTGAGGAAACAGCCGGTTAATGTTGATGTCTATGCCCCACGCTTGGTTGTTGAAGGAAAATCTCAACAGAGAAGTCATTTCAACTTGGAGAGGTTATTACCATCACCAGGTTGGGTGGGAAGCGCTTGGCGTATCTCTGAAGAGGAGCTCTTGTCAACTACGGGCTTAGATGCTGTGGTGTTTATACGAATTTTCATCTTTGGGTACTTTGGATCTCTGATTGACTTTTGTTTACAATGCACTTTTTGTTGCTAAGATGAATATGTTGCTAGAAATGTAGGGTTGAATTTGGAATCAGATTATTTAAGCCGAATGAATAATGAATTTCAGTGATAGACAACTTATCCATACATAACTACCAATAATATGTAAAATTCCTGTTGCAGATAAAATCTTTTTGCATATAGAACATCATCTTTTTTGGGAGCAAATGAAAAATGCTTGTGGAAAAATCAACTAACATAAACCACATCCAATTAGCACTCAGATATATGGTAGATGAAGGCTTAGGCATTGTTTTCGGATTATAAGCACAAAAGAATACAATTCAAGAACAAAAGAAAGAAAGCCAATTTCTTGTTACTCGACTAACTTAAGACCCAGGAAACCCTAATAGACCCTAAAACAACAAATGCAAACTTAAAACTTAAAAGGACGAATCTTGCCAAAGGAAGGCAATTTTGGGATTGTTACATAATTGGAAATTACTTAAAGAAAACATTAGCCAAAACGACAACTCAAACAACTCTTCTAGAATAAGTTATTGACAAAGCAAAACTTTCCTAAAATAAAAAAATCACACTTTTCAATGCCTAAATAGTGGAATTTAGCCTAAAAATGTGGAGCACATGGGAAACAATGCGTTGTGATCGTCATGCTGTTTTTCATAGAAGGCGTTTAGCTTCCTCGAGGCACATATTGGCCTGCATATGCAAAAAATTCCATTAAGTCAATAGAGTCTTGAGTATTTTACAATAGGCAAGAAAGCTTACCTTCAAGCATAACTTTATTTATAAGTAAGGTTTTGGGATCTCTCGGAGAGTGACTTGAAGGTTGTTGGGATAGCTTATATCTTCTAGAGGTGGAATCTTAAAGGTTATAGATACTCATTGTGTATTATTTTGTTATGAACATTGAAGCTCTCATTGGGTACATGAGAGGTTTGAGAATGTGTATCCTATTGCTTCATGCGCTTCTCACATGCTTAAGGAGCCATATGCCATGGTCTCATCTTGGATGATTTGTATGCGTATTTTTTTGTTTGATGATTAAATGACGATGCTTTTGTGGTTTTGTGTGTTGAAGGTGCTCGCCATGCTCGGGTAAGGTGATGATGATGGGGTTCACCATGTTGGGTAGAAACTGACTTTTTCGTGCATCTTGATATGTTATATGGTTTTGAATTTCATGAAAGTGTGCAAGAACAAAGTCGCACCCTTATTTTGCTTCCTATTTTAGGATTCCAGAATCCTCGACCAATTTTTCAAGTAGGACATCCTTTTCCAAATTGCATTTTTTATGACGCTTATCTAAGTGTTGATCACACATGCAAAGTTTGTGCCATTGTGCCGCCTCATGACGCAACAGTTTGGAGATGGATTATTGAAAGGTATTTAAAAAAATTCTTTAAACATTTCATCACATTGTTCAACATTACTACGAGATGAGATGGTATACTTTGTAGATCTCTTTGAGGTTTTTTGACACATCGATCAGTTCTAAATGCACCGTATGGTGAAGCACAGAGTCTTGAGGAGGCGGTGTGTGTTTTATGTTCTTTTCTTTGAAAAGGTAACACAAGATATTTTATAAAATGAGAAACAAATGTCTATGGGATCTGGTCGTTGAGGTGATAAAGGCTTGCCATGTGGAAAGATTAAGGTTTACCCTCATTAGAATTGCCCTTACAAAATGGTCAATCTATTACATTACTCTCTCACATGCTTAAAACAATGTCGGATATACTTGCAAAAATGTTGAGGAACATTTTGTGGTGTGGCAACAAGGATAATAAGGGGTTCTTGAATTGGGATCTCCCTTGTACTCCAAGGTTTGGGGCAACTCTTATTCACAAATAAGAAACTCCCATGTGCAAATGGTTAGGGAGTCATGGGATGGAAGATTATAGTTTGTAAAAGTAAGTTAAAAAAAGCTAAGTATGACCCTCAAAATTCTGATTGGCTTCCCTAGAAAATATATATATACACACACACGAATTTTTGGAACAGATGGTGGTAACCTTGGTCAGAGGCGACAAACATAAATTTTGGAGTTACACGAGTGAGAACGGGCCTTCCCTAGGATTGGTTCTGTATGCACTAAGAAGAAAGGTAAGCTGTAAGAGTTTGGGCAAACTTAGTAATGGCATAGCTTCATGGATTTTTCACTTGCCTCAAGCTTTTTTTTGAGTTGGAGTGAATTAATAAGTATCTCCCTTATTTTGGAGGAGTGGCATTTAGAGAAGGAAGGGGATAGATGTGTCTGGAAAGACAATATGGTGAGCTATTGTCATAAACTCTTGACAAACGAATTTTTTTTTCGTGACCACCTTAACAACTTTCCGGTGAATTCAGTTTGGAAAGAAATTTCATAGGGAGTCACCTTTTTCATGTGGACATTGGTATAGGATAGATTGTATTGAAGGAACTCTTGTTTCGTTGGGGCATAAATGTACCTTTTGTGTATTTGTGTGGTTCATGTTTCATCTATTTCTTCATTGCAATTGGGGTAGCAAACTATGGAATCACTTTTTGTCCCCGGAAGTTTACCCCACTTGCTATTTGTTGGCGTATTTTGAAAGAAAACATGCAAGGATCTACAATGACAATATTAGAATGGTGGTAATTGAGATGTTTGGCTTATTATGACATTGGGCTTCTCGATTTCCCTCACTCGAGGGCATTCATTTGATTATCTTGTGGTAAATACTCTGAAGTTATAGTTCGTTAAAATTTTTAGGTTAATTTCCCTTGTATCCTTCGAGCTCCTTTAATAATATTGAATCTTTTGAAAAAAAAAAAAAAAATTTAATCTTGTTTGGAAAGAAAAAAAAGGGTAGACTAGTATGAAGGAGATACTCACACTGGCTATACAAGTCAGTAACTAAGTGTTGGGAAAGTCCAAGTTTTACATTAGCTAGGAAGTCGTACAAGTAAATATCCTTAATTGTGGGCTTTCACTCTTAAGTTCATTTTGTAATTCTTTTGACATTTTGACATTCCAAAGCTCTTGGTGGAGGTGGTATGATAGAAGAAGCCTATCTCTGAGATTTGCGCTAGGATTTGTCTTGTATTACTTGGGTACTCCTCCAAGTGAAGATTCTTAAGTATGAACCTAGTAGTCTATTTTCAGATCATATGGTAAGACTTACGCGTGTGGTGGATTTATGTCAGATGATACAAAACTTTACCCAATTGGTAAGATTTATGTCATGATAAGGTTTGAACCGTGACAAGACCAATTTGTTAACTGGAGCTACAAATCTTGCACTTCGATCGAGGAGGTTACATGGACAATATTGGTATTAGTGTGTATACATATAAGTTAGTCCAATTTCTCCAAAATGCCAACTATTGTCGCTTCTACTACTTTCATGTTCGATCCTTGCATTGGTGTTTCAAGCTCCTTTTGATATCATCCTGTCCCGGAATTTTACGGGTTATACTTACCTGATTTATAGCGGAATGAAACACAAGTTCAATCCAGTGCAATAGTGGAATTGAACCAATAACTTTTATATATGACCTAGAGTTTGGAGTCTCAAATCCCAACAAGAAAAGAGTTGTCTATAAAACCAAAAATGTCAACATACTATCACATTCTCTCATGCCTAATTTTTATGATTCTGTATAACTTGCATCAGATAAATTGCCGAAGTAACCACATAATATTAAAAAAACTTATGATAGCCATATGACCTGTACCTGCCATGCACGTGTTTATCTATTATTATTATTATTATTGTTATTAATTATTATTATTATATATTTTATTGTTCCGAAAAGATTATTACAGTGAAGCCCAAGGTGGTGAGCTAGCACCACCTCCACAAACACAGACTACATAAGAAAATCAAGCCCTTCCCCACCCACACCCTCATTAAATTCATAGTCGAACACGCTGCATCCAAAATGTCCTGACGTTCTCTGATCCATATCAAAGCCCAGAACCTCTTGAATGGACCCAGAACCTCCATCTCTGCTGCATTAAGTTCATTCTGGAGTCTTTCAAGGTGATAAACTACAATATACTCTGTTCTTACTTATTCCGTCTATTGTGCTAGTAATTTCTACTTGCTATCTTTTCACTTAAATAAATGAAAACCAATGTGAATTACTAGAAAGTTCAACAAATAGATTTTAGTAACACATCATGTTTCTTGGAATGAGCTAGCCACTTCTCGATTAGAAGATATTATGTGATTCTGCATCCCCCCTCCTCTAGGTACTTCTTTTTGGAGGAACCTGCCTTAAGGATAGGAAATGTTGACGAGTAAAATTTGAACATTTTTTTAGTACACAACGGGAATGAGATGGTTAGAGGTACCCAAAAGATAACATTGCTTCGTCATTTAGTCAGATATCTGATTCCGATAGTGTTAAGTTCACTTGTTCTTATCAGAAGTAAATTGTCTTATGTATGCTACTTCTATTGCCATTCCTCTTGGTTTATTTAAGCCTACAGTTGTTTATCTGATTTCTTTTTGCTGTCCATATTTGTTTCATATGTTGCCATATAGTCTGACTTACTCTTCTTCTATGCAGGTTGAGAGTATTTTCTTTTACTGGGTTTATTGGGATCTGCATTCTTCTTCCAATAAATTATGTAGGAAGTCAGCTAAGTGAGATTGATATTTCTGATCTTCCAAGTCAGTCCTTGGACTTATTTAGCATCTCAAACGTAAAGGATGGTTCAAAAAGGTACGATTCACTGAATATTCATTCCAAGTCATTTTTCATAATGTAGCTGCACAGTTGCAATAAACAAAAAAACTTGAAGTGGGATCTTCATACAAAGTCAAATAGAAGTTTCTGTTGCATATGTCCACTTCATTTACTTGTTATCTTTTTGTGAGATAATTAGTGTGATGATATTTAGGTGACCACAAATGGTAGTGCTTTTTTGTCTTTTTCTTCAAAAGGTTTATATATATATAATGTTGCAGCCACAGAACATCTGTGGAGATTTCTCTTATTTGGTGGAATAATGTTATCTCCAGTCTCTTGAAAATTTTTACATTTTCAGTGGAACACAGGAAAAAACTTGTATTCAGATTACGTATGTGATTTTTATTTATTTTGGCTCATAGCTCCTGTAATGCAACCATCATTATTATTATTAATAATTTAGATTTATAATAATAATAATAATAATAATAATAATAATAATAATAATAATAATAATAATAATAATAATAATAATAATTATTATTATTATTATTATTATTATTATTTTTATCAAATGGTGGAAACCAAACTTTCAAATGAACTTATGAATCACTTTTCTATCCTCGTCTTCAGAGAACTTGAAAAACCATTGCCCACTGCTGGTAACCTCCAGTTGGCCTTCTGGCTTCCACTTCCTCTAAAATGCTGCTTGAATCACAGGGAATAGAGTTATGGAATCAACTAAGTATCCTACCAAGTGCTTCTCCTAGACCTTGGCATTTTGCTCTGCTACATCTTTAGGCATGATGCAACTATTTCATTCTCTTTGATGTTCATGGTATCTCAATGGTGTCGAAGTGGCTGAGCTATTGGTCTTGCCAAATAAAGCTCGCCATGGACCATCTTGGGTACCTGATGGGATAAGGTTGTTGTGTATGGATGTCATACGAGCTTTGAAGAGGGTCTGATGAAAGCTTGGAGATGGCCGGTGTGGGGTTCTTCCAGAAGGAATGAGATTAGGTTTTCTCGATTTGGAAGGTTAGAAGGTTGGGTATGAACAGAGTGGGTCAGGGGTGGGATTGAATGTGGATCTGAGGCATGGCTGCTTCCTACGGCTAGCTCCATGCCGGAGGGGATGATTTAAAAAGAAGTAAAATTGTGCAAAAGAGGGATTGGGTTGTATAGAGGAGCTAAATTGGGGAGAGAATGATTGGGAATGAGATAAGATGGCGTTCCTAGGGATCATCAGAGTAAAACCAAGATCAGGCTTCTGTTAGCAAGGAAAATATTTTGCTAATGTGTGCCAGAGCACCTAGCTAGATTGAGATTTTTAGTTTGATCTACCACAGGTTTTAACCTTACAACAAAACTTTTTCTCCTATTGCTTTAGAAAACTTAAGAAAACCAAATAACGAATGTTCCTTTTTGGAATTGCTTAGACTGTAGTTTGCGTGTGAGTAATATAATTAATATCAACTAGCAATAAGACAATGGTAAGCTAGGATGCACGGACTTGGACTCGGACACGGATACGACACGGCGACTCGACAATTTTCAAAAAAATAGGACTCGGCGACACGGTCAAACTTAATTTTTTAATATATTTTTTTAACTCATAAGAACATAAAATCATAAATAAATTAATAATACTATTAAACAATCCAAACATATCAATAAAACATTCAAATTCATTCATTCAAATTTACAAATGCATCATAAAGTCAAGCTCAACTGCTCAAGTCATACTCATAAAGCATAAGCAATATAATTTCATTAACTTGATAATGTAAATAAAATGTAAATTGTAAATTGATAATTTCAAAAACTCACCAGCGAGGCGGCTACATCTTTTCTTCTTCATTAACTAGCGGATCAATTGTCGCATTTTCTTCATTCAACAGCCCAACCTCTAGCTCAGGTTCATCAAGTGAAAGGCTGGCAATCTCAAGCATTCCAGTAGCATCCAAATCCAATGAATCAATAGTATCTCCTGCGATATCCCACATCCTTGTCTCTTCTTTGTACTCTTGTTTTCTTCTTGACAAAAGACGAAGGTTGGAATGCACATACACTACTTGAAGGACCAACCTCCCCACTACTTGAACCCGGGTGCGGGTGACTACTTGATCCCATTGAAGGAGGTAAAGGAACACTTCACACCCTTGAACTTTCTGCTCTCAATGCAGCTTCATCAACAAATTGTCGCACCTCTCTAAATTGTATGGGAGAGATTTTGGCACAAATAGCTATCCCACGGCCTGTTATCTTCAACAAGTGGTCCTTCAATCTAGTAAGAGATCTCGTATACTCTTTCTGACAAAAGTTACACCGCCATCTAAGGTTTCCCCCACCTTCACTTGGTCTTCTTATTATTGTCACATGCTTCCAAAGATCATCTCCAGTTACTTTGCCTAAAACTAGTTTTAGTTTTTCTTTAGTTTTCAAACTTTTCAGCCAATAGGTGCAAGCTCAAATATGTGGTATTTGAAGTATTTCATGCATGCTTTCATATATATGCAGAGAAAGAAAAGAGAAAAAACAGCAAAAAAAGGAATCGCAGGAAAAAAAAAGGACAAAATACAAAAAAAGGAAATCGCAGCAAAAAAAGGAATCGCAGGAACAAAAAAAAACAAACGAAATCGCAGGATCGATCGATTCTGTGATCGATCGATCGATCTCAGAAATCAATCTCAGGAATCGATCGGAGGAAAAAAAAGCAAAAAACAGAGAAAATAACAAAAATCGCAGGAAAAAAACAAACGAAATCGATCGATCTACCTGGTGTTGATGAGGACGCCATAGATTCTCTATTCTGAGTTCTCTCTACCTCCGTCTCTCGAGCTCTCTACCTCCGTCTCTCGATCGATTCTCTGTTCAAAGTGTGGGTTTGTGGGAGTTAGGGTTTGCCTGTGTGGGAGGAAGGATCGATCGATCTGATTTATTTGCAAAATTTACAGTCAACGAATTTTGACCTTGTCTGGCCGAGTCTGGACCGTGTTCGGACTGTATCCAGGCTGTGTCCAAAACAGTCAACGAATTTTGACCGTTGACCCCGTGTCCAATACGTGTCCAGCGCGTGTCAGGTGCGAATCCGTGTCCGACACGCATTTGACGCGTGATACAGAGGTTTTTCGGAGAGTCGGTGCATCCTTGATGGTAAGCAATATGCAACTAGAAAAAAATAGAGAGACAAAATCTTCCTTGGAAAACCCATAATGTGAAAAACCCAAGCGAAAAGTCACCTTCAGTGGGAAACAACAACCCACTATAAACAATTATAAATTACAACATATGTTTACAAAGTTACAAAGCAAACAATCAATCTCATATCGCCTCCTTCCCACCTTGCAAGCCTCCAATGTTCTCACAATGTCGAACCTTGATACCTCTCACAATGCAATACTTGAAATACTCGAGCACCAATTGATGATGTTGAGCAATCTGTGTTCTTCAGGAAGTGCTTTCACATCAGTAAGATTGCATAGAGATAATGTTAATCATGTTATTGGAAGAAGATGTCACACTTCACAAATCTTTAATACATGAGCTAGATACTTTTCTTTTGTTCTCTTCACAAAATTTGAATACATGAGCAAGAAAATTCTCTTCAGTTCTCTGAGTCTCTTTTAGTTTTTGCTCAAATTTGTTTTGATAGACTTATCTTCATAGCTTGGAACGTCCCTTGGACAATAAGAAACCATATACTCTTCAAAACATGACATTTTTACAACTTTCATGGTCGTGTTTATGTGTTTCGATTAACTTGATTTAGTGCACACTTTCCTGATTGGGAGATCGATCTGTCATCTAAGAAAAGGCATCACATCTGATCAGTCAGAAATCTCGGTTAGATCAGGCCATGATAAATGCAACTCTTCTCGATGCCTTCGTTTTGTTGCATTATGTGTCATTCATGTGATTGTTTTTCAACGATGCTCATTTCCAACACCTTGATCTTCAATTTCTGTTCTCACTTTTGCTATTTACTTGGACACTTGTCATGAAACATGGCCAACTAAACCAATCTCAGATTTGGCGTTTAGAAATAATATGGAACTACTTATTGCTTTGACATAGGTCTTATTCAAGCTAAAATATAATTTGTAACAAGAAATCCTATTCTAAATGAGGAAAGTGTTAGAAATTACTGGTGGCAGATTGTGACATAACACGATTATCTGGCATGACACGACCCGCTAATTAGTAGGTTTGGGTTGGCCAAAGTATGACATGACCCACTATTAATCGTGTTGGCTTTGGTTTGGATTGTTGACACGATTGACCCGCTAGTAACTCGTATGGATATTTAAACCTTATTATAATACAACCCACAAAGGTTTTGGATACATATGTATCAGTGAAATCTATTAAGAAATAGCTCCCTATAAATGTGGGGCTATTAATTTCTCATTATACAAGAAACTTTAATTCCACATTGACTACAACAAATTGCAAGTCGATATCTATAAAATAAAGTTTTCATTGTGCCTTTATTGTACCCTTAAGAAGATTTAGTGTCATATTGATTACAAAAACGTGCAAGTCATCAAAGACTATTAAACAAATGGAAAATGACTTTGAAAGCCTATTTTTATGAAAATAGATCATTTAGGTATCATAGTTACTGAAATGGCTAATAAGTACTAATTTTTCAATCTTATAACTATTAAGAATCAATTTGTTAACCATGGTTAACCACCAAAAGAAGATGACAATTTAAACCTTTTTTAATCCGTAAAAATATAATGTAAATCTCCATGCATAAGCTACTACAAATCTATCTAATTTTTTTTACCATGGATCTTTGTGCAGATCAATGTATATCACTAGTTTTTTCCCCTTTGTATTTCCTAAACCAACCACGCCTCTCCTTCGACATTTTCTCATTCTTCCTTTTCCAACCGATTGTTTCAGAATTATTGTTAGCTTAAATGATTTTAAAACAACAATTGATGCTAGTATTTGAATATCCACTTATGTGGAAAATAACAAGGAAATGGAAACAAAACTTTCAAAAATTGTTTTAGATCTTATATTTGCGAATCCAAAGAATTGGAATCTAACAAAACAAAAACACTTCAACTTACAAGTTATGCGAGGAGGAGAAATTACAGAGGTGGATTTATGTGGATTAGGCAAATGGCTTGATGGAAATAGTGTGATAAGAGAGATGTGAGAGATTTGCACGGATGGGGAACACGTGTTTTGATAATGAAGAATTTTCTAAATACTTATCATTTTAATTGGAGTATTTTGCTTCCCATATTTTATCCACAATCCTCATATCATTTTTCCCTTGTGGGTCTAATAATGATGAAATCCACACTAGCTCAGTGTTATGACTTTCAAAGTTGGTTTCAATGTGGTGGTTATAAACTTTAGAAAGAGATGACATCAATTGATGAGAATGAGTTTTGAAAAGTTATGGAGACCAAAGAAAGAAGAAGACGTTGAAGAAGATGTGTGATGATGATACAAATGGGTTTGGAGGAAGAAGATGATATGATAACCATTTATCTACATAGATATTCGTGGTAAAATATTAGGATTTGTAGTGGCTTATACCTCGAAATTTACATTATATTTTTAGGGATTAAAAATGTTTAAATTGTCATTTTCTTTTGGTGGCTAACTAACCATAGTTAACAAATTGAGTCCTAGTGGTCCTAGGATTGAAATTAGTACTTATTAGCCATTTCATTAACTAAGGTACCTAAATGGTTTATTTTTTAGAAAAATGAGCCATCAAGGTCATTTTAAAACAAATTTGCCTTGAGCTCAAGATTTAGTTTGTGTTGACTTCATTGACAACTCAATTGTGTTTAGACAGGTTGTGTCGACATGACTCACCCTTAAGGCTGGTTAGGTTTTGGTTTAATAATTACATCGGGTTTGGATTTGCTTGTTTGATACGACACAACCACCCTGTTGTTTGAAACGTATACAACAAACACATCCTTGTTGGTCATCCTGGCGTGAAAAGCTGGACCTTGCGAGTCAACAACAAGACAATAGTCTTGGTTGAAGTTGGAGGAGTATTGTTTGAAGTGGGAGGAGTTTTGGAATGTCATCATTGAAAGTATCTTCCTCAATGTGATCACCTTCAACAATCTTATCAAGGTTGGAGGTTTCTTATTTGTAGGAAAATCTGCTGCACGATACCCAAGTGTTTCCTAGCAGTACTATCTCTAAAACTAGAAGCACTAAAAGCAAAAGGTTTAGAGTCCATAGTAGTAGCAGGTGTAGTAGATGTACAGAAGTTGAAAGTTGTTGCTAACCAGTTTTTCCAGACATAGTGAATAGCGTCAGCTGTAGCTTTGATCTCTTTAAATTTTAGTTGCGACCGAGTTTTCGGTTGAAGACAACTAACATAGCAACTTATTTTTTGCTCCTTAGTCTCAGTTAAACGGGTCCATAGAAAGGTTGAACCATTCCTTATATTCGTGAAAGGGTGAGAGCTTTTGCTTAAGATTGTCGAGTGCTACTCCCATTTGTAAGTCTTAGCCACATGAATTCTCAAAGCCTTGTTCATTTTCTCCCAAGAATGATAAGTCAATCACCTGAATTTTTTTTGGTTACATTGGTGTTCATCTCGCCAAACAAAAGTGAATCTGACAAATGTGGTAGCCACAAGCTTGCCACTTATAGAGCCCAAAAATATTCTTTCAGGAAAAAGTGTTTTCTCTCATGTTTTTTTTCAAGGATTGCCTATTCTAGGATAGGAATTTATCTCTTCTTGGGAGCTGTTTATGAGGGTGCAATAAACTTTTGTTATTGTTTCAGAGCCTTATGACTTCCGTTTTGGTTTTTAGGGTGTGTTTGGTTGCATGGAATCCTATGCCATGGGAATCCATGAGGGGACCCCTACATTTTAGGCTAAATTGATGTATTACTCCACATCCACCATTTGATTTTGTGATCAATGGTGAGAATGAAAATCCCATGAATATGGGAATTACACTCTTTGGTCCCCCAAGGCATGTGATTTCCATGTTCATGGAACTTCCATTCCCATCATTAATCACAAAATCAAATGGTGGATGTGGAGTAATACCTCAAATTAGCCTAAAATGTAGGAGCCCCCTCATGGATTCCCATGGTATAGGATTCCATGCAACCAAACACACCCTTAGTGTACTTTTTTTCTTTCTTTTTGATAATTTTTGAACTTTGAATTTTAAGGGGTGCAAAAAAAATTAGGAATTAGGGTTTTGCTCAATTAAAAAACCCACTGAACACTAGTTTACATAGTATACATACATGCACAACTGCACATAGAGACCAGTAGTTCTCTTATACTTTTTTGTAACATACATCCACTTTCAATATTTGTTGGTCATATAATTTTACCTGAAGATTGGGATCAACAACCAAAAGGGATAAAGGATAACATTAGTCTATTCAAAATTTTGATTGTATTATATGCTCTTGGAACTAATTTGAAATCTTCTACACATTTTCTGATCTCATTTTGATTGCAGTTGAACCTTCATTTCCACTTTTGTTTTCCCTGCAGGTTATGGTTTCACTTTTGTGCTGTGTATCTTGTTACTGGATTTGTATGTTGTCTTCTTTATCATGTGAGTAATTTCTTTCTTAAGCCTTTTCCTAGGTTCGAAAGAACATTTGTGTTTTTCATGACTGTCGAATTTGATTCTGCATATTATTAAGGACCTTAGTTGAAGTGAGAAAGAGGACCACTCCATTGAAACAACAATACCTAGGTCTATAGTAATCTCCTCTGTATGTAATGATAAAATTTGATTTAATCTCAAAATTTTGGAATTAGTGTCTTAGTATCAAGATAGAAGATGATGGCCTGGAGGCTCTTCACCAGAGAATCCAATTCTTCTCATCATAGCAGAGGTGAACATTATATATATATATATAATGTTCAAAGTAGAAAAATCGAACCATTTTTCGTCTCCAAGTCATGAAAAGACGAGTAAACCAAATCTTAACATCAATCCTAATGTATGAAAGCACACAGTTTTGAAGTTTGTAATCCATAACCAAGTATTAAAGACATCGCAAACTACAAGAAATGCATGTTGGAACTCGTGTCAGGGGTTTCGTATTTTTAAGATAAAAATTGGAATAAGAGTTCTAATATTTAGAACTCGGCATTGAATGGGCATTTAACAGACAAGTAGGGAAATTATCTATTCATTAGTGGTGGCTTCATCCAAGACCTTCATTGAGGATTTAGCCACTCATGCTGAGTAGATGTCACGATTCCGTTAAAATTAAAAATAACTTTCAAGAGAAAATAGAAATTTCTCTCCTTCTTTGTTCTGTCCATAATGGTCCAGCATATTGAATGAGAAATTGGAACTCCCAAGTAATCCACCTATAGAAGAGACCTAAAATTAGATTACAAGTAGAAAGCTTCATGAAAACATCTTCGAAGTCGGTGAGGGGAGTTGCAACATAGGAAGTCTTAAAATAACAAAACAAGGCTGCCACAAAAAATTCAGAGAGTTACAAACGAGTGGCCTACCCCCTGCGAAAGCGTCACATTAGAGGTTTTTCACCTTCAAATTTCAGCAGCTATCTTTGTTTGACATTGGCTTCTGCTTGCTCTTTGAAATTATTGTACTTACTAATACCATTGAACCTTGTTTATATACTCTAATGGTGAACACGTGATTTACATGAAACACACGCTGTCTGCCATTGAAACTGCAGGAATTCAAATATATTTCTTCAAAGAGGATTGCTTACTTTTACTCATCCAAGCCTCAGCCAAATCAGTTCACCATTCTGGTCCGTGGTATACCTGTATCTACTGAAGGCACAGTCAGTGACATTGTCCAGAACTTTTTCACAGAGTATCATTCCTCTACTTATTTATCACATTCAGTGGTTCGGCGAACAGTCAAGCTTCGTGGTCTCATTGTAAGATCGTTGAGCATTAGATTTCTTTGAAACTTGTAGTTTGTATTTTGGTTCCAACTTGCCATTATGCTACTACATGCATATGTTAGTTTTGTTTGACAGCCCTCTCTAAATTTCAAGATGCAAAAGAGGCTGAAATAGCCTACAGTAAAAGAACCACACAACAGGACCAAGAATGCAAAAAAAATAAAAATAAACAATAATATATGTCAAATTAAATAAGTAAAGAAAAAAATAAATAATAAGAGAATAGCACTTGTTGGCAACAACATAGAAGTTCTATATTGTTCATGTAGTGGCCTCCAAAGTTGAGGCGCTCCTTCTTGCTCTGGAAGCATGGTAGCCATTGCTTTTTGCTAGGATGTTCAATTCTGACCACCATTGACTCAACTGCTGCATGGTTTGTGTGGGTCGAATCGTGCAGCCCCACCGTTTTTTTTTTGTTACCCACCGGCGGCACGCTTCCCTTTCAAAAAAAAAATGAACCGTTTAGTTTTCTGAGGGGGTTTCAAAAATATTTCCCTCACCCTTTTGCTATCTTTTTTTTTTTTTGGTTAGATTTTATAAATAGCCTACCTTTTCAAAATTTTACACCACTTTAACCAAAATCTTTCAACAACTATAACTGCCTTACACTTTTAGCCTTCTTAGGCCACAAAAAAAAAGCAGTGTAAGTTTTTCTCCCAGATTTCTAAAACCAAATTATCCATCGCCCATCTCTGGCCCCAAAATACACCTTTCTCCTTATAGTTCTACAATCTACCACCACCCGCTTCACCTTTTCTTTACATTTATATCCACAGTCCCTCAGATAAGGTGGAACATAGAAAATCCTACCTACCTCCTAGTCCTATTTCACATCTCATTGATTCCAGCTGATTCTCGAACCTCATAACCATCAGTCATCAGATCGATTAGTGATCTCTTGCAACACTTCGAAGGGTAGATCAACTCACTGGGAGTCCTAGTTTCCTTCGTGCGGTCTCTGTTCATAGAGAAAGAAATCAGTCAGTATGGATCTTGATCTTTCCAAATTTGAGAGGAAGACTTTTGGGATTAAAAAAAAGTTAATTGGCAATAAAATATATTGAACAAATGTTGCACCCCGAGAAGAAGATTTGTCTACTAGAAGAGCAAGTTCGTTTAGTGGGTGGTGGGTTCATTACGGTTGGTAGCAAAACAACAAGTTCATTAGCTTTTCATCAATGGCGGAACGTTAATGTGTAATAGGTGGGGCTTTGATGCATGGAGTTCATGAATGGTGCACTAGGTGCTTTTAACTTATATAACAACGAGATGGTTATCGGTATTCAACATGGATACATGTACGGGGTGTTAAAACACATCGGCAAGAAATAATTTAAAAATACGAGATATGTTGGGGACACTACTGGATATGCTACTATTATTTGTAGCCTTAAGAGACTCTCAGAGTCAGATCGAGTATTTAGATCTAATAACAAGAAAAAAGGAGAAAGAAGGGAGAAAAGGTGAGAACAATGTCATTTTTCCACCACATATGCATTTATAATAAAGGGAGTTTCCATAGTTACATCTAAATCCCTGCAAAATGCAATAATAACTAACATGTCCCTCACAACACTCCCGTCAAGTTAGTGCAAAGATATCAATCATGAAAATTGTGGTGTATTCTATGCAGTTAAGGACCCATAACGGTCCATGAGTGTTATAACGGGATATAACGAAATAACGGTCCATGAGTGTTATAGGTTATAATGGGATATAATGAAACATTTTAAAATATATTTTTTGTACCCCACTAAGTATTTACGTAATATAGATTCAAAAAAGTAAATCATGTTCATAACATTAAATTCAAAAACATCAAAACATTAATTAAAAACATTTTCCCTTCATATGAGAGTGAGATTGACTCTTCGTCTTCTTCCTTTCTCGTTCTCTCTTGACCGACGAGGTCATTCTCTGTCGATTGACGACGGCGAGCTCTAGTTCTTCTTCATCTGAGAACCTAGAGTCTAGGTTCTGGTTCAATCTGGGTGAAGTTTTTATTTTTTAATGTAGAATAAAACATTAAAATGACGTTATTGAAAAAAGGTTATCCTGAAAAAAAAAGTTATCTCAATAATGTCCATATAACGGTCGTTATATTGGAGCCATGATACCAAAACGTGATAATGTCAAAACGTAACGGCTCACCCCGTTAAACGTTATATCAGCGTTATAACGCCGTTTTAACTGCATAGGGTGTATATGGGGGAGGGGTGGTACCATTGTAATGGTAGTGGAAGTGTTAGGGTGCAAAGATATCAATCATAAAAAGTGTGATAATGGGAGTGAGAAGTGTTAGGGTGCTAGGTACTAGTAGTTTGCAACTATTTATTTGAGTCTTTCTTGGGAGCTAAGAATAGGTGTAAATATTTTTTGGAATCAGATTATGTTGTCTAAAGCTTGATGGCTTTGTGCTTCCTGAAGCTCTATTTTTTTTTAATTTGTCACTTCACTTCTACGCCACAATATAGTGCTTCTGCTGGGGCACACCTTAGTTAGGTAGGTGCATATCATGATTAACAAAATAACAACTTAAATAAGTTATAATAACTATGAACATACTCGTAGTTTATTCAACAGTCTATTGAATATAAATGCAACTACTAAAACCTAATTGAGGAACAAACCACTTTAAATCGAGAAACTCGAGTCAACTTCGTTATAATAACTAATACCATATTCATATTTTATTCAGTAGTCAAATACTTTATGCAATAGTCTTATTGAAATTATGGTTTATTATTAGTTTGTGATGACTCGTAGATATAAAATTTATATAAAAATATTATAGTTCGACCTCAACTTCGTTGCTACTCTTGAAACGGAGGTCGATGCGTCCCGATTTCACGCCCAGACAACATAGGATCCATAGATGATGGTAAAGAGGTTGGCGATATGGAAAGTGAAATTTAGTCTAACGGAGGTAGGCTCGTGCTTATTACGAGTGCTTTAGCCAATCTATTATCTGTTATGAACCAACCAACTCTCCCAAAAGCCCGAGCTGTCCAGGAGGGGAAAGTCCATAATAAGGATCGTAACATTGCCCCACGTTTCCAAAGCTGACGTCCTCGTCGGCCCACTCTATCGACACTGGCCCAGTGAGCCTTCTCTCAGCTACCAGTATTCAACAACTTAGCACTATGCCCATACATAATGCTAAATTATTTTAATCTAGCCTATAGGTCGCCCCTGCCGGGATTCGAACCTTGGATGTGGGGTTTGGCTCTGATACCAATTGTTATGAACCAACCAATTCTCCCAAAAGTCCGAGCTGTCCAGGAGGGGAAAGTCCATAATAAGGATCATAACATTATTAAAATAATTTAGCATTATGTATGGGCATCGTGCTAAGTTGTTGAATACTGGTAGCTGAGAGAAGGCTCACTGGGCCAGTGTCGATAGAGTGGGCCGACGAGGACGTCGGCTTTGGAAACGTGGGGCAATGTTACGATCCTTATTATGGACTTTCCCCTCCTGGACAGCTCGGGCTTTTGGGAGAATTGGTTGGTTCATAACATTATCATATGATATTCTCTTTCATATGGCTGTTATAATTCTATGAATTGAGAGAATGTTAAGGAACTTTTTGTGATGTGGGGTAAGGAGGATAAATGGTTCAAATGATAAATTGAGAATTAGTTTCTTGGCCCAAGGAAATGGGCCTTCTTGCATCCACTACTTAACTTAATAAACAAAGCTTTGTTGTGTAATTGGCTATATGGAGGTATGCTACGAAAAATAAATCGTTGTGGAAGGAAGTGATTGGAGCTAAAATACAATCCTATGTGTTCAAATTGGATTTAATGTAGTTGCTATAGGTACATGGAGAACTATTATGATCACATGGATGATTTATTCTGCATTGAGGTGGCCTGGGTAGAGTGTTAGAATCAAGTTTTGCTTTGACATGTATGTGATGGATATATGAATAATAGTATTATAATTATTTTTAATGAATAAGTTTGCTGGGAAATAGGATTAGTGTTTTATTTATATTTATTTGTTTAGTTGGGTCGAGCCATATTTTAAAAGTGTTTTTCAAGACCGATGCGGTCAGGTTTGTTTAAGTGGCGCGTTGATACGTAACGAAGCACACATCAATTATTAAAAAAAAGTGATGAAAAAAATATTAATTGTGATTTGTTTGATTTCCGGGTTTTGGGTGGTATAATAATACCTAATTGTGTAAACAATATCTAATTTGGTGAATCAATGATACACAATTGTGTGTTCAGTTGACCTCTATCAATTTTTATAAAAAGTAAACATATCTCATTAAAAGAATAACTTAATAAGTTGACACATCACTTATTTGGAGAATCATTGACACATAATTGCATGTTCAGAAGTAGTAGGAGGTCAGTAACAACTCTCATTGCAAAAAGTCACCGCCGCAGTGTTTTTAGGGCAGATGTTATCTTTCCTTAATCGTCAGACTTGATTTTGGATCAGTTCAACTATCACATTAAATAGTTGTCATCAAATGCGTATGCATTATATGTACCTATCAACTCTTATGCATTGGTACTTTTTTGCCTACATCACATCGATGCGTACTCATCGAACACATTGTAAAATGCTTTTTAAAACACTGTCGGGCCTAAGTAAGCCCGTATGGGGATTAGGGCTCCTATAAATTCAGGGTTTGGTTGCTTGATTAGCAAGGTAGATTAGTTATAAATAAGGCATATAGGCCATTGTTTGTAAGTGGTTGACTGAAGAATTAAAAACTCCGATGAGTATTTATCTATGTTTATTTTATTTAAGTTTTGTTTAATTTTCAGCAGATTTATTTTGTTAAATTGGTTATTTTATTTCCTTGTAGTCATTAAAGTGATCTCGGGTCCAACAAATATAATTATGACTTTTCTTTTGCAATTAGAATTAGGGATTTCAATTTGATTAGGATTTAAGGTTTTTATTTTGTTTAGGAAACTAGTTGCTTGCTTAACATTCTTAGGTTAATTATAAATATAGGCCTTTGACCAATGTGATAGTTAGATTAGGTTGAGTTAAAGTTGAATAAGAATGCATTTTTATTTTATTTTATTTTATTGTGTGATTAGGTTTTCGCCTATGAACCATGGATTGCAAGAGATTTGTGTCTTATTTGATTGTATATTTCCGCCACAAATACTATCAATGTGGGCGGGGGATTAGTGTTTAAAGCTAGATTCCCAAGGCTCTTTGTAATAGTGGTGGATTTTGGCCAATGGGTAAATGGGATTATAAATTGGGATTTGGAGCTCCGTAAGCTATCCCTTTCGGTGAGAGAATCAGCTGAATTTTCAAGGTGAGAGAATCAGCTGAATTTTCAATCTTATCTTGAATCTAGATAGTATTCAATTAATAGATGACGAAGATGATAAATGATTGTGGAAGGAGGATTAATGGTTCCTAGCTTTGTAAAAAAAAAAAGGCTATGTCACATGTTCCAATTGGTGCTTTCAATAATTTTCCACTTAAAGATGATAATGGAGAAAAGGAAGTCCCTATGAGATTTTCCTTAAGTGGACAGCAATGTAGAAGTTATTGAGTCAAGGGGAATTGATGTAGACGGGTCGATTGTGATTTAGCAACATAATACATGACCCACCTTCTTTATTGCGAGGGGGTGCATGGGTTGTGGATGCATTTCTTGATTTGTTTGGATTATATTTAGGGTTGAAAACCGAATCGATGGTTTGGTTTTTCATCTAAACCGTGAACCGAACTGACTTTGGTCGGTTTTAAAAATTTCAAACTGAAATCGAACTGATCATTAACAAAACCAAACCCAATCGATTCTAATTTATGTAAACCGTAATCGAACCGAACCAACTAAAATTGAACTAACCGACTATTTTAAACATATTATATTATTTTATATATATTCGGTCGGTTCGGTTTTGTCGGTTAAAAATCACATAGAAATCGAAAATCGAACCGACCACTTCGGTTTTGAATTTTTTAAAACGAAACCGAACCGATTCGTTCGGTTTTGATAGTTTCGATCGGATTTTTGTCAACCCTAATTATATTGGGTCATGGAGGATTTGTTGAGGGGTTGAGTATCACAAATACCTATCAGGGGGAAATGCTATGAAAGATATTGCCTATCATCTATAATGCTAATGCTATGGAAAAGCCTTGTGTAAATCATTGTGAAAATAGTGCACAAGGTTACTGGCTTTGGTTGGATAATTATTTAGGTCTTAATTACTATTTTGGGTGTGGATTGCACTTTAATATTTTTAATACTTTTGATGGTTGTTCTTTATTTCTTGTACACTAATTTGTATATGGTGATTTCGAATCCTTAATTCATTTAAAATGTATATCCCATCAGGTTCATGCCCCAAATCAATCACCGGTTTTCGTCTTGAGATCCTGAAACACAAAACCAGTAGGATTGAAGGCCACGATACACTGAAGTGATTTCGTAGGTCGATTCACAGATAAAAGATAGATAAAAGATTAAATGGGAATCTCTGAATAAATAAAGCACAAGATATGGTGTAAATCAATGGATTAGTTGCGGCTAAGGTGTTCATACAACACTTCCAGAAAAGCCGATCACCAAAACATGTCCACATGAACTCAAGCGCCTCGACAACTAGTGGTGTCAAACCTTACATCAAACATCACTCCCTGCTGCCGCACATCAGTCACACAAAACCCCTAATGACCATCTAGGGTTCACACTACGACTTAGATTAAATCTAGGGTTTCTTCACCTCCCTAACTGAGGGGTTGAAAAGCAGAAAGAGAACAAAGGATAGAAGAGGTGTGTTCTGATACCAAGTTAAAGTATTAAATCAGATCTGTAGAGACGAAGAAGAAAAATAGCAGAGGTGCACATTCAGATACATCCCTTCTCTTCTCATGTAAATTAAACATGAAGATGTCTAATTCTTGTCTACCACATGACTAACTACCACTGCAAGTGAATAAATAAAAATAAGAAAACTGTCTGTACAAGGTTTCAAAGTTTTGTACTATCATGTTGTGGCATTTCAACTTTTTCGTATGGAGATTGAAGACAAGTGCAGGAGAAAGTTGGAAACAAATTTTGGAATATATTAAGAGGACATACTGCATTCTTAAAAGTTTCGTTATCGACATCAGAGTTATATTCATGGTTTACCTTTACGTGTTTCATTATGCTCCATTTCCATGGAAATCGGTTTGGCGGAAACGAAATAACAAAAATGATATGTTTGATTGCCATTTAGTCTCTGCAGAACTCAAGTGTCACCTACTGACCTACTTAAAAGCGTCATAAGTTGGTGCTTCTCAACTAACTTCACGAAAATTCCCCCAAAAGGGACAAACACTTGCACAAAACTTATTCAAAATGAACCTACTTCTATTATACAAATGGTTTGCAATTATACAAAGCCTTGTAGTAATTGTTGGTTGTTGAATTGTTCAGATTCTGTTTTGTCATACTGTACAGATTAGTACTCAGCTTTTGTTGACATGTCACCAAGTAAGTGGTTAGAGTGGGTGAGAAAATTTTTACTTGACGATGATAGTATAGCACCTCAAAAGTTCAAAACTTTCAAATTAGTAATATGTATATAACATTTGCTGAAAGTAGAAAGTTCTGTTGATTTCTCTCGGTTCATGCATGTATAAGCCTACTTAAATTTCTTATAATCAAGTGTTATTTGTTACTAACTTGTATCTTTTGCAGGGTGATGTAAAAAAGTCATACAAAAGTCTTAACCATTTGAAATCAGATAGTACTTCCAAGCAAAAATATAAGCGAAGTGGCTTCATGGGGTTGTTTGGACCAAAGGTTGACCTTGTTGACTGCTATTCGAAAAAGTTGGAAGATTTAGAAGAAAATGTGAGAATCGAGCAATCTGAAGTTTCGTCTGCAAGGGAGGTATGTACTAAGCTGCTTGGTATTTTGATGAGCTACAATGTATTATGTATGTGAAGATGCACGCATACATACCCATTTCTGTGTGTTTTTGTAACCAACATACCCTATCTTCACCGCGACTCCCAAAGTGATAACCTGTAAGAACAACTATCATAAACCCTCTTCATCTTCTTCAACCCGGAATACATAAAAATCAGTCTCCATCTTCCCCTTTTTCAAGTCGTATAATTTGATTACTTAGAAAATCAAATCAAATCGTATGAAGACTTTCCATCATGCAGTCGATTGTAAATTTATTGTGTGGGACACTCCTTGTTTATTTTATTCCCTGTCTCTCTCTCTCTTTCTTCAAATCATGAATATAAGACGAGGAGTTAATAGATATGACTTATTGGGTTTTGTTGAACATAATATTGTATCCTAGTCAGAATCTGACACCTGCAGTGTCCATGCAATGTATACTCTATAAATTTGTGAAAATGTGAACCTTGCTTTGTATAATATGAATGCAAAATCACATGCATGAATTTGTTAAGTAGAAGCCCTTCTGGTATGATGCATACGAATGTGGCAAAGAAAAATGTGCATAGGCATGCACAAGGTTTTGATTTATCCTTGTTTCCCTGTTTGTAACCCTTCCATATGGTTCTTTTTGTTGAATTAATAATTTTTTTCACCTCTTTTTTTGGAAATAAAAAGAAAGAAAATGCGAGAAGGCTAATAATTTCATATGATGCATATGAATGCGCCAAAGAAAAAATGTGCATAGGCATGCAAAAGGTTTTGATTTATCCTTGTTTCCCTGTTTGTAATCCTTCCATATGGTTCTTTTTGTTAAATTAAGTATTTTTTTTTTCACTTTTTTTTGGAAATAAAAAGAAAGAAAATGCGAGAAGGCTAATAATTTCAAATCCTTTCAAGAAAGAATTGTTCAGGGGACATGCATCTTTTGGCATGAGAACAGTGACGGTGTATATATTATTAAAACTAAATTTGTTTCACTCATGAATTTGGCAGGAAATCCCTGCTGCTTTTGTATCCTTCAAATCTCGATATGGTGCAGCAACTGCTGTCCACATTAAACAGGCAGACAATCCTACACAGTGGGTTACAGAACGAGCACCTGAGCCTCATGATGTTTATTGGCCCTTCTTTTTTACATCCTTTGTGCAGAGATGGATTTCTAAGCTGGTTGTTATTGTGGCATCAATCATTCTTACTCTTCTATTCCTTATACCTGTTTTGTTTGTGCAAGGTCTTACTAATTTGAATCAGTTGGAGATTTGGCTCCCTTTCCTGAAGAAGATACTGACCATGTAGGTTGTTATGATAGCTTATCTAGTTATGAACTGTTGAATTAGAAATAACTTACGTATCTTTCTTCATTAATTTTTCCTCAAATGGCATAACTAGTTCATCTTATTATGTATACAACTGTACAATTATCTGGCGAACAATAATTGTGTTTCTTTTTGGTGCCAGTTTCTTAAATGGAATATGAAATAGTGTTTTCTGTCTTCATTAGAGTTCCTTTCTGTAAGGAGGTTGCGTGATAGCTATTATAAAACATTGCTGCATTTTAATTTGCATATAATCTTATTCTGTTTAGCCATAATTTGAGTTTAATGGCAAACACTTAACCTTGTTAATTATTGTACAGATCAATTGTAAGTTCGGTGATTACAGGATATCTTCCCAGTCTCATTCTTCAGTTGTTCCTATCCATTGTGCCACCGATCATGAGGCTGTTTTCTGCCATGCAAGGACATATTTCCCACAGTGCAATTGAAAAAAGTGCTTGCAGTAAAGTACTTTGGTTTACTATATGGAACATATTCTTTGCAAATGTACTATCTGGAACAGTTTTATCTCAACTTGATTTTATCCTCGAGCCCAAAAACATACCTATGCAGTTAGCAATTGCTGTTCCTGCACAGGTGCGGACATGTTTTTATTATTCTCTTCTCAGTGCACATCTTTTTAGGTTTCTCATCCTTAAAAAGTCAGTTGGCACTCTCTAAGCATCCAAGTTAAAGAAAATTACGTTTTTTGGTGAAGAATTATATATGTATGTTTTGTTCTTTGGGAGAGCAATGAAAGCAGGACCAAGGGAGAGATTCGTTTAGGAATGAGAACCTGACGCCTTTACAGCCTTTATTTATTCATTTGTCAGATTTATGACTGACACAACATGTAATTACTGTTATTGTTGTTCTTCTCTTTTATTTATTTATTTATTTTTAAATATAAATTTTTGCTTATGTTTATTTTTATGTTGGGTTTACACTTAGGTATGTTTGCTTGAATGGAGTTTAATTATGTGGAATCCATAGGGGACCACATTTCTAAGGCTATCTTGATGCAAATGTGGGGACCATCTATCACAAATAATCTAGAGTTTTTTTTATCAATGGATGGAGTTGAACTCCCATGATCATATCCCATTGATCAACAAACTATTATTGGCGATGGTTCCCCACATTTTGATCAAGACAGCCTTAGAAATATGTGGTCCTTTATGGATTCCATGGAGTTGAACTCGATGCAACCAGACATATCCTTATGGTATAAGGGTCCCATTTTTAAATCTCCCTTCCTTTGTCTCTTCTTGCTGGATTGCAGAAAAATGTGATCAGGTTACCTCGCAGACATTAAGAAAACACATCGCATTGAAAAAAATGATTTTGGACATTTTCAATGATTAATCAACATAAATATTTTAAGTTAAAATGCAGGTTTATACATCACATACAAACAAGATTCACAATCATTCACAACAAAAATGAGATGAGACATTTTCTATTTGGTGAACACCTCGATTAGGAAAACTGCCATGTAATCCATACCATGACACCAGCAACAAGCAACAATCCACTGGAAGAATTAGTATAATCCTAATATTATGAATTTTGAATGCAGAAATCATCTCTTTTAGTTTTAACTCGGAGAAGTGCAACCCAAATGCAACACAAGCTTTTCACAAACGTGCTCATTCTTTTAAATTATTTTCATTTTAAGCTTAAAATTTCATACTGTATTAGCCTGCACAGTCGAATTGCTAGTACTCTCATTGTCATCGTCTCCTACCCTGTTGGGAAGAAGTGCTCCTAGTCCCCAGAGAGATTAAGTCTTTCGATTTGGTCTTGGCGTAAAAAATTTCCCTTTCACCTAGCCCAACCACGGGACAGTCAAAAGGCTGTAGTCAAACATGAGCACCCACGCAAGCTACGGGAGCCTAGTCGCACTCGAGCATACTTTAGGGTCAAAATTATACTTTTTTGTAAAATTTATTTTACTTAATGGTCAAGTCCAAAGTCTATTGAGTTTTAAACTCACACAAAACAATCCACACAAGCCTGCAAGCGCTAGATTGCACCGCGCACAACCTGCGATAGTGCAACCCAAACAATCAATCATTATTTTGAAGCTTATTTGATCTGGTTTTAGGAGTCAATTCAAGTTGACTGAAGTTTTCTTCTTCGAGTTTGAAGCTTCGATTTTGGGAAGTTTTTTATTTTATTTTTTGAAGGCAACAAGTTTTATTTTTTTCTAACAACTATTCAGTACAAGGAGGAAACCTGAGAACCAATAAGGTCTCAACATAAGACCTTCTAGGTAGTTAACAAAGTTTCAGTGAAAAGTCCCTTAAAAGTTGGTCCATGAAAAACCCTTCCCCAAACGATTATAATTCTTTTATCGCGAAAGCTCCTATATCCAATATCTTATTGCCAAGGATTTGGGAAAGTTTCTCACTCTCTTCTTTTTGATCAACTTTTCCCCATCTCTTAATTAATAACTTTAAAAAGTTTGTATTTAAAATTTTTAATATATTTTTTAATGCTTGTTATAGGATTATGACTAAATCTGGAATGCACCGACTCTCCGAAAATTTGATGCCGTATCAAGTGTCAAATACATGTCGGACATAGACACATGCCCGACATGTATTCGACACGTGGACAACGGTCAAAATTTGTTGACTTCTTCCGGCTCGTCTTGGACACGCCCCAGACACGCGGACCAGACACGTTTTAGACATGGGGTTGCAAATAGCCAACTAATTGGGTGTAAATAGCAGCCCATTTTTTCTTCTTCTCCCTCGATGCTAATCCTAGATTCATTTTCTTCGTCAAAGAAACTCCGATAGGCAAAGAGAATTTGGCAGAGAGAATTCTTCATCATAAACTCACACTCAGAGGCAGAGAAATCGAGCCACAGAGAGAATTTGATCAAGCCAAAGAGAGTTCGATCCAGCCAGAGAGAGGGAAAGAGAGAGATCGAGCCAGAAAGAGGGAGAGAGAGAGATCGAGCCAGGGGAGAGATCAAGCTACCTTGTTGGACGAAGCTTGCTTGCTGGACGGAGAGATCAAGCTACCTTGTCGCCTCATCAACTAAGCTTTTCTTCTTTTTATTTTTTATTTTTTATTTTTTCATTCTGCGATTTTCTCCATTGCATCCATTTATGTTTCATTTTGCTGATTTCATCCAAGTTTCATGGAGCTGCTGATTTCATCCATGCTTGGTATTGGATTTTCTTTTGATTTTTTTGCTGATTTCATGGAACCGAGAGACTATGGTGCTTGGTGTTGTTGTTGTGTGTTCAGGTTTTGGAGTCTGTTGTGTGTTCGGTTCTTCTGTGGTATTGTGTTTTTGTTCCTCCATCCATCCATCAATCTTCATAGATTTCTCACAACAAACACACATTTCATTTTGATGTTTGTTTTTGTATGAGACATGATTGCATCACAAATCATATTCGTATAAGCAAGTAAAATATACAGTTTGAGTAGTAAGAAATACATGACATTGATATGTGAATGACTACACAGTGAATGAGTATCATTATCATCAGTACTCATGACACCTAACATGGTTTGAGTACAGTTTGTATTTCAACCATTTTGATTTTTTTGCTGATTTCAATTCACGGTCCAATTTCTCTCTGATTCATTGTCCCCTGCAAATGAAATGTTTAGTCAGCAAGCATTGTTCAAAACTTCATCAAATCATCAGTCAGTCGGTTGTTTTGTTATACGAATACATATTTTTTATGATGCATTTGAATGAATGTTTTATTGATATGTTTGGATTGGTCATTATTATTATTATTTATATTTATGAGTTATGAAAAAATATATTAAAAAATAAGTTTGACCGCGTCGCCATTTCGTGCATCCTTGCTCTGAATGCTTCAAGTTCATTTTTCAGTTAAATTTGTGTAATGTTGACATATGAAATGATGCATATATAAGAACTTCTGAAAATTCCTAAACAAAAAATCTGCCTAGAGTGCCAAGCAAGATCTAGGCGTGCATGCTATTCCCTTTGCCTTGCCTCACGTAGAGCCCGAGACCAAATAGGTCATCTTCCCAACTTGCCAAATTAGAATAGGAAGAATATTCCAATACAAGTAGTGTTCATTTTGGCATATTTTACTTTTGTTTTATGTATGCGTAAGATATCTTTATCTTTCTAGTGAATTAATCAATTTCTCAATAAAATTGAGTAAATTGATCAGTTTGACTCCTGATGGTGACGAGGGTAAGAATTATGGAGGTGGAATGTGGTAAACACCAAGTTTTTCATCCATGAATTCTTCAATACCCACAAAATGGACCTTCTTCATTTCCAATCTCTCATTTTTCGTTACTAGACCCACTTTCTCAAACAAATATTCTCTTGTTCGTTTATTTTCTCTTTAAACATGGAGTTTGAGCCAACGTTTCAAGAAACCTACACAATCCTTTTGTTCAAAGAGACCCAAGGAAAGAAAGTTTAAGAGAGAGAGCATATGTCAATTGATATGAGTATGAATGAGTTAAAGGGTGAAAAGCGTAAGAAAGAGATAATTGAAGCATCGACGGATTGGGGTTTATTTAAGGTGGTGAAACATGGGATATCTAGCTAGAAAGTTTCTCTGACTATCCTTTTTCTCACACATGCGGTCTTTGCGTTGGATGCTCTTGGAAGTGAATTTAAGCTCCATGAGTTCTTTCTGTTTGCCATGGTGAAATATCAATTTTTTCTTCGCCATGGTGAAATATCAATTTTTTCTTCTACTCAAATGATCAGAGATTGACAATACGATACAAACTCTAGCTTGAATTAAGGGTTAGGTTTTTGGATGAATTTCTTTGGAGATATGTAACCAACTATCTTTGGTTAGAAAGATACAACACAAGCTTGGCAAATGACGACAAATGGTAGAGTTACAAGGAGTAGAGAAAGGAATTAGACTATGCATTATTAAAGGCTTACCCTCCCTTTGGTTAGAAAGATACAAGACCTCCTTTCTTTTCTTGCTTAGACGATTGCTTCTCTCTACTAGCTTTAGAGAAAGTAATCAGGAATGGTTAGCTTGAATGTGCCGGTTTAGCCGATGACTTGGTCGTCTTTCCTTCTAGGGCTGCAAGTGGGCTGGCTGGGAGGGTTGAAAGCATTGTCCATGACCAACCCAATGTTTGGATCCTTTGCCCATTCTTATTCCCAACCCAACCTTGGAGTGACTTTTATGCCTCCATGACCAATCCATTCTTGACATCTTATTGGCCTGGTTGCGTGTTTGCCCACATAAGTAGTCTTAGTTAGACTTGGTGTTTGTTATTTTTAAGAGTTTTAACAAACAATTTCAAACACAACCAAATAAATTAGGTATTAAAATGTGCAAAGTTGACATATATATTTCAATTCCATCAAGATCTTCAATTTGTTCATAAAAGAAGCTCAATTACAAAAAGGGCTAAACTCTTAATATAGTTGAAAAACGATAACTAAAAAAAATCTAATAATAAGTCTTCAAATTTGTATTTTCCAAAATTTCCAATAAACTATTCTCATCTACTTAACAACTACCAAAATAAAACACCCCATAAAATATTCTTAAGGATTCAATATAAAAGTAACAATTTGAATTTAATATTCAGGCCAAAAGAGGAAAATATATAAGCCAAAAAGTAATTGGATTCATTTTGGCACATTTTATAAAGAATATTTAAGATATGAAATATTAAATTATAATTATTTTATTTCAAACTTATATATTATATGTATAGACATCAGGCCCGGGTTAGTCAGACTTGCAACTCTATTGCTCATTCCCAATCCAATTTTTTCAGGTTGAATACAATGATAATTGTGACACCGATCCTAACCCAACCTAGATCTTGCCCATCTAGCCCAAATCTCGTGTTGGGCGTGCTCAACGCGCCCAAGTTGCAGCCATATTTTCTTCTCCCTCGTGGTTGCAAAGTTACACTTGTCTTCTTGCCGGAATTGGGAAAGGCAAAAGGTTTTTATCATGGTGTTTATATAAAAAATGGGAAGGGTATTTTGGAAAGCTTAGATCCAATGGTGGTAAAAAGATACCGTGTGACAACTATTCTTCTGATCAAATGAGGTTTGAGCAGATAATGTTAGAGCTTAATCATGCCCCTCTTTATCAGGGAGAAGACGGCGTAGGGTGTGATCCAAGAGTGAACTGGCGAGCAATCCTATCGCCATAGTCAATAAATTTTAACACTCTCCGTTTGCAATGCTAGTGCGACCTGTTTGACATTGACATGCACATTGTAATAGCAATTACCAATTTGGTTTACACACTCAAATGCATGTGCACTCCAAGTCCAAAGTTGGAAGTTCTAACATTGTTGGCCTGAGCTAAACTTCTGTTGCGGCCTAGGATCACAACTTGAATGGGCATAGCCCAGAAGGGCCCAAGCCCAACAACAACCAATTGTGTCCTCATGCGGCAAACATGTGACTTCCAACTCGCCCAAGCATAAGTATAAACGATGCAAGCCAAAAAAAAAATCAAACAGCTATGATCAACCTGGTGGTTCATTAAACACGCATCCAACCACGCACGTGATCACCTCGCCCACCTCCCCCATCCAACTCCCTTCCTAAACTCAAGTGTGTGGTAAGTAGGCCTAGAGAGGATGAAAAATGTGCTGATAACAATGGCGATGATGATGATGATAATCCTTAGATGTTGAAACTGATGGTGAATTGAGACTCTGAGTGCTCAATCCTCTCTGATCTCTGAGTTGCATGGGAACCATTTGGAAAGAGGAAAATCCCTGCAACTTGTAGTGGTTGCTGGGCAGCTGGCTGGTCGTCTTCTCATAGAAGTGATCAACTTATGAACCTGGATCCTTAAATTGGGGTTTGATGCGAAGGCAACAGTATGAGGTGTTTTTCTTTTTTTGTTCTGAATAGACTTAGAAGTCTTAATAAGAAGTGAGACACCTTAAAAAGAGTGTTTGTTTTTAGTTCTGATCAGAAGTTGAAGTTCTGATTGGAGTAAGCACCATGGGGGTGCTAATAACTTAGCATTGAGTGCTTAATGAAAATTCATTCCAATAATTAACCTCATAATAAATTCGTAATAATTGCTATTACCCCTCTCCTGTACCAACCGTCCCCTCTTTTTCTCCACCTCATCTTTGTCGTGAGAGCTATGCTACCACTGTAGCCACCACTCTCCCTAGCCTCCCCCTCCTCTTCTTCCTATTCCTCTTTCTCTCTATTGAAGATTGTATCAGGAATGGAGAGGGATATATGGTGCTTTCTCTATTGAAGATTGTATCGGGAATGGAGAGGGATATATGGTGCTTTCTGTAGTGGTGGAAAGTGATCTCAATGGTATTTGGATAAGAGAAAACAAGTGGAGAAGGGGGTTAATGTTGGTGGTTTGTGGTGGGCCGTGGGAGTTGTGGTGGGCAAAAATGCGAAAAAATTCAAGTCAACATCTAAAAACAAACAACATTTAATTTAACAGCCTTCCTTCTAATGCAGAAGCAAAACAAACAATTCATTCAGAAGCTCGTTCAGAACTTCTAACTCAAGACGTTAGCTTCTAACCACTTAATAAAAACCACCTATGTTAGCACGAGAACTAATTACTGAAGCAAGCTCTAGACATGATATTGAACATTCCTGCTGATGGCCAGTCTAATGCAGAGTCTAATGCAGGGTCCTACCAGTGAGTGAAATTCAAATTCTCTCTTGGAAGTACAGGGGTTTAGGCTTTGGTGAGAAGGCCGCCCTTAGAAGGTTGGTTTCAAAGTATAAAGCTTCGAATTTCCTTGATTCAAGAAACTAAGCTGTGTTATATTGACCCTATGTAGTAAATGCGGATAACGGACCCTTCGCGGTCCAGGAACGATTTAAGATTAATCAGGGATTAACCGGATTTTCAAAGTATACATTTTTATACTATCACTAATGTAAATTATAATAAATAACATATCTTGACAATAAAAATTAATAAGACAAGTATTATAGAGCAACAAAAGTCATTATAGAGCAAATTATGTAATCATGTCCAAAACATCACACATTATAGAGCAACAACCACCACCACTCAACAGGACGACAACCACCACCCAATAGAACAATCTCTATTTATCATTTATTTCTCACCGTTTTTTGGTGACTCACCGATTAATCGGTACTGCTAAACCCAACCACTAAATACCTAGTTCGGATCGGTCTACCCCGATTTATACTAAATCTCCGATTAATCGGCGCATAAGTAACCTAGATTTACCCTTTGCTTATTTAAGATAGGTGGGGTAAAGATTCTGTTGACTGGGAGTTTGTTCAGTCCATGGGCAATTCTAGTGGTATTTTAACAGTTTGGGACAAGTACAGCTGGGAGAAGATTGACTGTCTGAAAGGTGCATTTTCTTTGTCTGTTTAGCTCAAATCCATTGCCATTGGATGGTGTTGGTACTTAACAAAAGTTTATGGTCCTGTTAATAGTTGTTATTATTATCAATTTTGGGAGGAACTAGGAATTATTGCTGGCATTTGGTGAGAGCCTTGGCTCATTGGAGGGGATTGTAATGCTATTAGATATTTGGAAGAGAAAAAAGGAGTGGGTAGTAGAAACTATAGAAGAAGTCAGCTTAATGATTTCATCCAAGAATATTGCCTATGTGACTTTGTTCTCAAAGGGGGTTCCTTTACTTGGTGTAATAATCGAAGACATCCTTCTGTGTCAAGATTTGAAAGAATGTGATTTTGTCACCCTTCCTTAATTGTAGATATTAAGAAAGTTTGGGCACCCTTTCAAACCCAAGGCAGGGATGAGAACTGGGTTTAGTCTATGGCAGAAGCTTAAATCTCTCAAATCTTTCCTCAAGTCTTGGAACAGAGAGGTGTTTGGGACATTGCAATCCCTCATTGATAACACTCCATAACTTGGACCTGATTGAAGAAGATGCAGACTTAACTGATAATGAATAGGCAAAAGAATTGAGCTAAAAAAAATTGACAAAACTTCTCAAAAGGGAGCATATTCATTGAAAGAGAAAATTAGGTGCCAAATGGGGAAAGCGTAGGGATTGCTGCTAGTTTGGAGGTAGACATATCTGCAGCTGGCATGTTGTTAGATATGGACTTGATGGTTTTCCTACTGATTTGTTCCTCAAATGCTCGGAATTTTTGCAAGTGGATACTATGAAGGTGGTAGATGACTTCAACAATGACAAGATCGTGGATTTGAGACTTAACACAGCCCTAGTTCGCTGATTCCTAAACCCAAAGAGCCCTCTTCCATAGTGGACTGTCGTCAGTTTACAAAAACCATTTTTAAAGTTCTTTCTTCCAGATTGAACAATATTTTCCCCATCTTATCTTTCCTTATCAATTTGCAGGGATTGGCAGTAGAACTTATTTATGGAGTTTTAATTGCCAATGAAATTATTGACTCTCGAATTGAAGAGGGCAGACCTGGTCTAATGATCAAAGTAGATTTTACAAAGCCTTTGATTCAGTTTTTTTGGGACTATTTACACCAGATGCTGGTTTCTTTTGGATTTGGTTCCAGATGGAGAAGTTGGATTCTTTCCACTGCTTCCTTTTACATTGCTTTTACTGAATCCTTGGTCATTTCAAGTTCTCTAGAAGATTGAGACAAGGGGACCCTGTCTCCCTTACTTTTCTCCTTGGTTGCTGAAGGATTGGCTTAACTAATCTCCAATTGGGCTGAACAATGGCTTCAAAACTTCTCCCAACTCACAACCTATCTCCATCCTACAGTATGCTGATGATACATTGTTATTCTTTGATGCCTGCTTAAATTAAGTGTTGGTGGTCAGACATGTTTTATTGTGGTAACTTTGCTCTGGACTGAAGGTTAGCTTTTCTAAATCCCAGATTTTTCCTGTAGATCAGTGTGGGCTACATTTTGGGTTGCAAAAAAGGAGCTTTCCCTTGCTCTTATCTTGGCTTCCCACTTGGTTCTCAGTTTGAAAAATCAATGTTTGGGATGAGGTGATCGACATAATTAAATCCAGGCTTTGCACTTGGAAAAAGAGATATGTGTCCAAGGCATTGCACTTGGAAAAAGAACTAAATCTCCAAGGCAGGAAGCGCTACCCTAATCCAGAGCACGATTGCCTCCATTCCTGTACATTTGATGTCTATTTGTGTATTTGATGTATACTTGTGTGTATTTGATGTAAATTGAGAAATGCATGAGGAATTTTCTATGGGATCTTCTTCATCCTCTAGAAAATATCATCTTCCAAATTGGAAAAGAGTGTGTCAACCTAAAAGCTAAGGTGGCCTGGGATTTAAAAGAATATGGGAATTTAACAAGCGCTTTTACTTAAATGCATATGGAGATTTGGTGTAAGAACTAATTCACTGTGGAGGCAATTGATTGCTGAGAAGTATGGGGTTACTTCTCTTGATTGGTTTACTCAAATGTCATTTGGCTCTTATGGGTGTTCTCTGGAAAGGCTTCATGAAGCAAAAGGCCTATGTCCAAGATTGCATCTCCGTTGAGGCTCATAATGGAAAAAGAATTAGGTTTTGGGATCACAAATGGATTGGTGAAACAACCCTTAGGTTCACCTTCCCGGCCATCTACAATGCATCTCATAACAAACAGGGCAAGGTGAAAGATTTTAGGACAACCTCAGAAGAAACCTTTGATTGGGGGCTACCACAGATTTACCAGCTTTTGGCCATCACTAACCAAGTATCCCTTGTTGGCGAAGAAGATAAATGGCTTTGGAATGGTAAAGATGGGGACTTCACTATGAGAGATTAGTACAAGACCCTTGCACCAACTTCCCCACTCTCTTCCAATAAACAAAGTATGTGCAAGCTCCACTCTTTCATCTGGATGAAAGACATTCTTCCTACAGTCACCTTTTTCATGTGGAATGATTCTTAGCAGAACTCATTGTTGACAACATTGACAACATCAACAAGAGAGGAATGGCCCTTCCCAACCATCGTGCTTTATGTAATCAGGATGAAAAGTAAAGAGTGATTGATCACCTCTTCCTCTCCCTACCATTGGTGCATCTTTGTAAAACGGCACTTGCAGAATTCCACCGTCAAGCTTCATTTGCTTCCTCTCTATTGGACTGGGTTGAGTATTGGTTCTCCCCTTCTTTGCCCCCATAATCTATCTCCTTTTGCAAATGGGTGTGGGAAAGAATGATCCATTTCTTTCTGTGGATCTTATGGAGGGAAAGGAATAACATAATCTTCAAGAATATTACCAAACCAGTTGATCAACTGTGGATTGATATAAAAGTGACATTATGTATCTGGGCTTGTAACTGGGAATAACATAATCTTCAAGAATATTACCAAACCAGTTGGTCAACTGTGGATTGGTATAAAAGTGATATTATGTATCTGGGCTTGTAACTGGGGACAAATTTAGAGACATCTATTTTTCCTCTTTTATGTTCAACTGGGATTGTGTGATGTTGAATAGTACTTCTTAAGGTTTACTTGATGCTTACTTTTTGTGGTGGTAGTGGATTTGTCACTGTTTCCTCGCCGTCTTTTTGTTTTCCCTTCACATATTGAAATCTATATAATCGTTTGCTTGGCTGATCCAAAAAAGGCTTACACTCCATTGTGGTAGGAATTGACTCAACTAATGTAGTCCAATACATGCAAAATCAAGCAGATCATCCATGGCAAGCTATCACTACACTTCGAAGGATTCGTGTCCATTGCTCTCTAGCTTCAAAATTACCCACATTTACAGACAGACAAATAGGCGCAATCACCTAGCAGGTTTAGCGTTGAACACTACTCTAATAAAGTTTGTTCCGAGCTCCTTCGTGGTGGATTTAAAGAAAATTGTATTCGAAGATGCTACTGACAAACTATATTAAGGATTTTAATGTTTTTTTGCTTGATTTAGTTATATAAAGGTTCAAGGATCCTTAAAAACCTTGTTTGCCCTTCATAAAAAAAGATGATCAATGCAGTAGCAACACAACCCAATACTCTGATCCCAAATGAGTTTAAAATCCAATCATGTAAGATCTATTAGGTCGTGAGAGACATCTTAGTAGAGAAAATTTGGACTGTAAAATAGGTTTGACTCATGTTGTGGTGATCTTCACAGGTGTGCAGAAGAATCTACCTGTGAACCCTTTTTTTATATAATTTTTATTTAAAAAAAATTCTTAGCCACAAGGATAATGTATTTAAGTATTTTCAATATGTTAGCTATTTTGGATCATTGATTTGATCTAGAGATATGTATCAGCATACATCATGTAAGAATATGCACAATAGCATACACGTGGTTCGCACATGCATTTTAAAAGGATAGGCACTTTGGTCATTACAAAACTAACGGATGCGTTGGTTGTGTGAGCGTGGTTAACTTGGCAGCTAAGGTGAAAATCGGGGTTTGACTGAATACTTCAAAACTTTGGCAGTCAAATGGAATACATTTGAAGTAAATGCTTTCATACGATGTTGCTTCAAGAATAAGAAGCGTGTTTAAATTTGATTTGTTTGTGGTTTCCCTTTCTGTAACATGATTGTTTCGCATAAATATCACTTGTTTCATCATGTTCTCTTAATTTTTTCAAAATAAATTCTTATAGCTTAACATGTTCGGATACAGGCGTCATTCTTCATATCTTATGTTGTCACATCTGGATGGACTAGTATATCTTCAGAACTATTTCGGATGGTACCTCTCATTTATAGAACTATGCGAAAAGGTGTAATAGGCACTGATGATGATTTTGAAGCGCCGTCTATTCCCTATAGCAGTGAAGTTCCAAGAATTCTCTTCTTTGAACTTCTTGGCATTGTATACTTCTTTTTATCTCCGCTAATTTTGCCTTTCCTCGTGGTTTACTACTGTCTTGGATATATTGTCTACCGTAACCAGGTTAGTGGGGTTATTTATCTTTTTTTCTTTTACTATGTTTGAGAAAACGCTAACATATTTATTGCAAGCACAGTTTCAAAAGTTAATTATTTTTAATTTGTCATCTCCCTTGTTACGGACAGTTTTAAAACAGTGGTATACTTGTCATGGCAAGTGTCCTATGGAGGTTAAGTATCGAATTTTGGTAGAGTTGCCTGTCTGTGGCAATCTCGAAGAGGATGGGGACAGTCCAGATGGGGGTGAAGTATTCAAGTTCATCTTCTCATCTCTGCTCCTGTGTGCAGGCCTTGCCCTTGCATGCCTGCATCTAGTGGGTCTTGGAAGCAGGATGGGTTGACCCATAGGTCATCCCCTCCTTTTGAAAGCTGAGCAGGGTTTATTTTGGCCATCCCTTTCTTCTTGGGTCCAAATGTGAAACTTATATTTCTCCTTTTGGGCACAACAAGACGATGAATCTAGCACCTCTCCGTCCATTCCATTTCCTTGATCTCTCCTATGATTAAGTCTGGGCGCTGTGGTTATATTTTGGAGGACTTGTTTCTTCTATGCTGCTATAAGGAAGGAAGGATCCCTGTCTCGTCTGTGACTGCTAGAAGTTCGATGGGGAGAGAGAATGCTTTCTCGATTAGTATGAGACCAGCTATGAAGCTTGCTGAAGAGGTATCGTCTTCACCTTTCAGTAAGAAGATAAAAGACAATTTAGCATGGAAATGAAGAAGATTTCAGCGGCTCTGTTTAGAGCAGCTCTGAGAGGGTCGAGTCTCTCCGGTTGGAAATACTGGTTTGACGGAAGATAGGCTAAGCAGGAGTGGACTCTAATGTTCGACAATATGAGACGTTTGGGGGTGAAAATGAAATGGAGGAAAGTACCATCCTGGAGAATTTTGAAAAGAAAAATAAAATTGTAGAACATTTACGGATATGTATGTTGAGGATGCCTCGTCCAACTCAGAGGAAGATATGAGTTTGGATGATACTCTGAGTGGCTGGTTGAGCTTTTTTGGTTCTGTGCCAATGGATGAAGTTGGGGAGGAGGACGACTTTGGTACGGGATCTCTGTTCTTGGGCGATGGCAAGGGTGACGGTTAGGAGAGTGATCCAGAATGATGATGTAGCCTCTGAAGTGGGCTGTCTCTTTGTTGGGAGGGACAAGGATGGGAAATGGTTGCTGTTTATGTTGTCATATGGACAATGGAATATGGTGTTCCCCTGCAGAAGTCAAGGGCTCTGTACTATTAATCTCCTTCCCTAGAAAAGCTCAAACAATTTTTAAAAAAAAGTGACATTAGGGAGTAATTGATGTTGAGTGATGGGCTGTAACCCTTATGAGTGGATTATCCAAAGAAAAACAAATCACTCAACTGCTTATGGATCCATTTTGTCCATCCGATAATTAACATAACAAGCACAACCAGAAACTATGAGATTGACTTTTAATCAAAGAAGATCATGTTGTTAGAGACAGTAGATTGAAGATCCAAGACATTAGAAGTCATGTGATGTGTCGTCAGGGACATGTTTGTATTGCAATCTGTACGGACTTAGATGTGATTCTAGAAAAATCTCTTGTATTGCATTCTTCCTTTCTTTTCTCCTTTTTCTAATTGCTAGATCTAAATAATTGTTCTTACTTTGAGAGTCTCTTAAGATTAACTTGGTATCAGAGCATGGTAATTCTAGGACAAGGTTGTGAAACCTAGTGGGTGTGTGTAGGGTTTGTAAAGTTTTCTAACAAGATGGTGTTTAACGGAAGCTCTTTGAATCACATCCACGCACTGATCCAACTATGTGTGTTCTGGTGCTTCGATTTGTGATGATTATGTAAGTTTGTTTAAGTTGTGTTGCTCTATCAGAGGAAGTGATTCTTATTTGTGTGAGAGGTATCTCTCTATATGGGTTCTTGTTTCGTATCTGTATAGTAGCAGAAATGCCTAGATCAAAAGGAGGCAAATCAGATGGAAGTGTTTCCTCTCCTAGTGTTGTGGTGCATGCCGCATGGTGGTGTGCCTAGTATGGGCAATACAAGTGATTTTCACCCAGGGTTGTGCATCACCAATGTTAAGTTGGATGAGACTAACTATCCGGAGTAATCTCAATCCGCTCGAATGTATATTGTTCGTCGTGGGAAAATTAACCATATTGTAAGGACTATGGCATATCCAAAACCAACGGACCCCTGGCAGAGAACGCTATGGTTGTGCAATGGTTATTGCATTCAATGAACCCTCAAATTAGCGAGGGATTTCTATTCTGCATGGGATATTTTTGCGAAAATGTATTCTTCAAATGTTTAACTGTAGGAACTCCAATGAGAATGTTAACTTTGCTAAACTGTATGAACTCCAATGAGAGGTAGCTAATCTCAAGTAGGGTGACCTTCCATTGGATAGCTATTATTACACCTTGTAGTCTAGTCTGCAAATGAGAATAGATTGATCATTACTAGATTATGCATCGGTTTGTGCCACGGATGTTGTAGGGTTTTTGTGCTATGGTTGAGAGGAATCGAATTTATAACTTGAGAGGTACATATGAGCATGGTAGGGAGCAAATATTGGGGAGGCACCCTTCTCCAACCTCTCTTAAGCAGGTGTTCTCTTATATTGATGTGTCCTAATCTGAGCTTAAAGTACCATTATTTGAGAAGTATACTCTTGCCATTCAGAAATAGTAAAGGGGCAATCCCAGCGAAAATGAGACAAACCACTTATAGTGTAAGAGAGGAGACTTGTTGGAATATCCTGGGCATCCCCCTCCTCAACTATAGTCTGGTCCTCTCAAAGGACCCCCTTTGGGACACAATACAACTCAAGAGTCTGCCTCTTCTAATACCTCCATTTTGGTGACTCAGTCCTTTGAATGGGATTGTTGTTGATTGTTTTCTGTCAACTGTTAACTTGAGGGTCCTCCCACTGCCTCAGTAGTCAGTAGTCCAACCTTTCATGTTTCATGTTTCTGCTCCTTTGGGCGAGATTCCCAGTATCATTGATTCAGGAGCTTCTGATCATAGGACTGGTATGACATTTGTCTTTTCTTCCTACAATTTGTGTTCTGGTAGGAATAAAGTTTGTGTTGCAGTTTTGAACTTTACTTCTATTTAGATGAAGGGTTCATTTCTTGTCTCCCTATGTATTACCCTGTCATTAGGTTTTCGTGTTCCTAAGTTTACCAATAACCTTCTTTCTGCTAGTCGCTTTTCCTAAAAGAAGAGAAATGTTGTATGAAGATCCACCTCTTCGAGAAAAAAGTATTACTGCGGAGAATATTGTCAAACAAACTTTCAACATTTTCATGTTCGAAGATCACAAACAAGATTTCTGAAACTAGGTGCATAGATGTGATTCACAATACTTCTATGAAAATAAATCTTATCTTGTGGAACCTCCTTCAAAACCCTTCACATCTACTAGGGTTTCTAGAATGCACTTTAGGGTACACTTACAAAATGGAGGCTTCATAAACCGAATTTTTAAATATATTGTCTATGTTCATGGCCTTGCCTTATGGGGGGGGGGGGGGGGGGGGGGGGGGGAGGGGTGGTGGTGGTGGGATATATAATTTTAAGGCTAACTTGATCAAAATGAGGTAGACCATCTATCGCCAATTCTAGATTTTTGATCATTGGTGAGAGTCAACTTCCATGATCATGAGAATCAAATTCTTTAGGTGGCAAGGAGTTTGTGAACTCCCACCATTGATTAAAAAAAATAATAATCTAGAATTGACGATAGATGGTCCCCTACATTTTGACCAAATTAGCCTTAGAAATATGTGGTCCCCCATGAATTCCATGCAACCAAACACACCCTAAGGTTGTGTTGGCTTGCAGAGAAAACAATTCCATGGAAGATAGAGAAAGAGAGGGAGAAGAGAGATGTTCCTCTCTCTCTTAATTGAGGAAATAATTTCTTTTGGGTAGAAAAAAATATTTTTTCATTGAAAAGGACAAAAGCAAAGATCATCCTCACTTCAAGCTCTTTCCATCTTCATTTCAAGCTCTTTCTTTTTCCCTAGAATGGTTTCGCTAACTAAGCATAAGCTATGTAAATGAATGCTAATGGTGTCAAAGATTTCACCATATCATGTTACTTTCTTGTCTAAAACCTATGTAACAGTGACACCTACACGAGTGTCAGTAACTCACTTAAATAATGTCAGTGTCCTATCATGGATACAAGGTGGACACCACTGATACAAGGTGACAGAATTATTGAGTGAAATACCAATAAAGTGACTCACTTTGAACATTACCATATTATTTGTTTTTTATATTGTCATTTATTTTACTTGTAGAAAAATATTGCTGCAAAATAACTTTCCTTAAATATATTGTAATATAATTATGATGGAAAGTAGGATTAATAGATATTTTGTTATAATTTATTTAGTTCGGTAGGGTCTTGTACAAGTTGGAGCACTGTTTATGGAGTCTAGGCTTTGTTTGGCTTGATTAGCAAGTCACGCAAGTTGCAATAAGGCTTGAAGCCCTCTTTTGTATTTGGTTTTGAATGAATTGAATTAATTAGGTTTATCTTTTATTTATTTTTACTTTCAATATCTTGCAAAATTTAATTTAGAATAATTGTTTTAGATTTAGATTATCATTATTTGGTATAGGAGTTGACGCTCTTTGGTTGATTGTTTGAGGAAGAATAGATGAAAGTAGTAGGAAGAGGAGAAACGTTAAGAGAAGTTTAAGGGATAAAATCAAAGTTCTACATGTACCGATGACTTGGTCAACTACAATGCCAACAGCCTATCAAAATCTCCATTGATGAGAAGTGCTGCTAAACCCAATATCCAAGCTCTCACCAGCTAGATGTAGTCAATCGTTTTTCCATGCCAACCTCTCCGGTAAGCATTGCCAGCCCCCACTTCACCTACTTCACCTGCCACTGCCGTCACCTCTCCTGTGGCCACCGATGTCCCAACCTTCATCATTGCTTGGTCTAGGGAAGTTACCCTAGCCTTTTAAGTACATGGTTTCCTGTCATCTGGTATTTTGGGGAAGATTGCCAACTGTCCAGAGTTGCACAAAGCTCCCCAGAAAGTCCGAAAACTTTCACCTTACAGCCCAAGCCCATACTCGGTGGTGTCCTATAATGACTATGCACACTTATAGTATCCATTACTACAAACCCATATTACCCCTAACTTCAACCCGTTTACCCCCTTATGGTGGTGTCTACCCCTAACTTCAACCTGTTTACCCTCTTATGGTGTTTAACAACAATGTTGTCATTAGTGTTCCTTGACATACCGCCCAGTACCTCACTCACCATGGTGCTTAGTGAGAGCACCTTCCATCATGCGGGTCTTTTGACTTATGTGATTTCTTCCCCACTTTTGGGTATGAGGCAGATGATCAGTCTGAAGATATTTTTGTTGACCCGTATTGGAAGCCTTTTGTGGAGAGAGCTTACAAGAACAATAAGATGTATGTTTATAAGTTCTTTTGCGAATTGTTGATGTTTGGGCCACCATGTTTCATATCTGAGTCAATCCCTCGAGCCAGGGGAACAAGTGACCAAGGAAAGGTCGCGGATGACGTAGGGCATCTTTTGTTAGTTGGTGGTGGACGACTGATATGACTATTTTAGCTATGGCCAGATTGTATTTTGGAAAGTACCGTGGCGTCTCCTTCACATTCACTTTGCATTATTTTATGTGATGACGTGTTTGTGTTTTGTTGACTACCTCTTCGACTTTAAGCCCGAACTTGAGTGAAGGTGGACGACTGATATGACTATTTTAGCTATGGCCAGATTGTATTTTGGAAAGTACCGTTGCGTCTCCTTTACATTCACTTTGCATTATTTTCCGTGATGATGTGTTTGTGTTTTGTTGACTACCTCTTCGACTTTAAGCCCGAACTTGAGTTTCACTCGAGGATGATGATGGAATGTAGGATTAATAAATCCTTTATTTTTATTTATTTTTCTTTATTTCTTAGTTGGTTTAGGTCTAGTAGGTCCAAAGGCCATGGTTATCAAATTAGGATTAGGGCACTGTTAGGGTTTTTATTGCTTGATTAGCAAGTCAAATAGGTTATAAATAAGGCCTAAGGCCCTCTTGTATTTGGTCTTAAAAAAATTGAAAATTCCATGGAGAATATTAATTATAGTATTTTGTTCTATTTAGAATAATTGTTTTAGATTTGGATTACCATCAACTTATAATATTTATCAAGAATTGAACCCTTTTAGAGATATTTCTATTTGAAAAAAAAACTCTTAAAACTTAGAAAGATATGTGAAATAATTGATCTAAGCATGGAGTGTCCAATGCGTGTCCAATACAATAGATGCATTTGTGTGTATTTATTTAAAGTGTCCATATAGTCTAAAATAAATGCTTTAAGATTAATTGCAAGTGCCGGTTCCCACTTAGGCGCTTACCTTGTACTGATACTTGGGAAATTTGCAAATGCAGCTGTTAAATATATATGTACCGAAGTATGAAACAGGTGGAAAGTATTGGCCTATTGTGCACAATTCAACTATATTTTCTTTGATAGTTATGCAAGCCATTGCAGTGGGAATATTCGTGCTGAAGAAGCTTTCGCTGGCATCAACCTTGACTATTCCTCTTGTAATTATCACGCTACTGTTCAATGTATATTGCAGAAACCGCTTCCTACCTATTTTCAAGGATTACTCTGCTGAGGTACTCTTACCATCTAGGAGTAGTGGGACATAATTCCTCATGCTTTTTAAGTATTCACCTGATAATAATTTGTTTAGCACTCTGCTTATGCACTTCGTATTACTCATTAGTCATGTGATTTTATCATAATAATTTTCAACATTTTAGCATTGTTGGCAGAATCCCCATGCAAGAATTGAACAATAGCATTCGAAGACGATATGTACACTACTAGAGTATGCCCTGTGCTGTTGACACTCTACATAATTATATTTTTGCTAAATATTTTGTATTAAACACCTCCGTCACTATCCCCATTTTCACTCTCAATCAATATTGAAGTGTAAGCCTATATATTATAAATTTTAGGGTTAGACTCGGTCAAATTTGAATCAGTTGGAGGAAAAATTTAAATGCCGAGAATGAGTTCTCCTGAATTCGTCAAAACATGAAGTTTAGAGTTTTTGTTTTAATGTGCATTAAGATGGCGAACTCATTTTTTTTTTTTGGTATGATCGACCCATCTCATTGCTTTAAAAAATATTAAAGACGTGAAATACATTATACGTTTTTTAATTATAAGATATATATTTTTAAAATTTCAGCGTTCATTGATTTTGTTGGAAAGATCTTCAAAAATGCATTTCAACAATACTAAGTTTACCAAAATTCGACAACGATATAGATAACTATGATAATTTTCATTTTGCTAAAAGGAAAATACAACATTTTCTCTCTCCGCCACATGTACATTCCACCAACTTTTTTCAAAAGTTTTTATTTATTTTTTTCCTTCTACATATTTTATATTTACAAACATGCTATCATAGGAAATAAATCTCAACCCTCAAAATTCAATGCATTTTCCAACTTTCAATCCTAACCATCTTTTATCTCTAATCTTTTCGATTTGACTTTGTCCCAGTCAGCAATGAATAGTAAAACACTACTCTGAATTGTAATATAGATTAAAGAAGAAGCAAATAAAACACCGAATTAATGTGGGAAATGCAAATGGAGTGAATCCCACCATGAGATCAAATAAAACAAACACCGAATTAATGTGGGAAATGCAAATGGAGTGAATCCCACCATGAGACCAAATAAGTTCTTATTCACATTTTCTTGGGTATGTTTGTATTTATATTAGGGAAGAGCTTCGTGACAAAGGTGAGAGCTATCTTCTGCGATCCCTGAAAGGGTCATGAGAGATAAAAAATGGCATTGGTTTTTGTTTGGGGTCGGGTGTAAGTAAGCCTATAAATAAGTAATTTGAGGATTAGGGCTCTAATGAGTCTAGGATTAGGTTGCTTGAATAGCAAACTAGGTATAGTTATAAATAAAGCTCTAGACCACCATTGTACTTGTTGTGAATGAATTGGAACTCCAATGGAAATTATTGAATTGAAACTCCAATGGAGATTATTTAGGGTTTATTTGATTGATTGTCTTTCTTTAATTTTATTACATTTTATTGTTTTAGAGGGTGTTTGTTTGCACCACTTATAATTTAGTTGATTTAGTTATTAATTAGAGTTCATAAGCTTGTCCCTGCAATTCTCCCCAAAGAATCAAGAGAGTGCATGCATCTTCTTGCCAGAACATGTTCTTGGTCCTATATAAAAAATTTATATGGCTATATGGGAACAAGAATACCACAATTAGAAGTCAAAACTGAAATTGTGCAACTCAATTAAGTTTTTGCCCTAACCTCTTGTCAGTCAAGCTGGCCGCTCGATTCTATTGAGCCAATATCAATTGATTGACTTGGTATCCAAATCCGTTGTTAACTTGACCCTGTTGCCTGTAGTGCTTGATCTTAATTTTTCATGTTTTTTTTTTTTATGTAGAACTTGAGTCGTTTACTTAACGTTTATATTCCCTAACATTGAGCGAATAATTAACATTTAGCTGGATATCTCGAATTGACCAAGCAAACAATTAATGTTTAAAGCGAAGCTGTTAATTGCTAATTTATATCCTCAAAAGCATTTGGTGGTACATATCTAAGTTTCTTTGAGGTGTCCAAGTTTGATTATGATGGTATTAATATATCAGTATTTATTTAGTATTAGTTTTTATTTATTGGGACGGTTCATGTTAAGGCCCAAGTAGGAGTATGAGTCCAATTAGGTTTAGTTTTTTTTTTTAATGGTTAAATAGGCTTCAAAAGTTTTAATTAGTTAGTTTTTGAAGTTCAGAGAATTATTTTTAGATTGAAGAACTTTGTTTACTGAAGTTTCGGGTGAATTGTTTATTGCTTCTGCACCTTGAATCTATCAATTGGTATCAGCAACAGAATCTTTCGACAAAGATGCTTCCTAAGGTAATCAGCAACGCAAGGATAGAGCACGTGGAGAATGCCCTTGCGGACATTTTGGAGTAGTTGACTGCTGTGTAGTTAAAACAATGTTATACGCCGATATAACTCCGATATAATTCTTAACGTGGGTGAGCCGTTACGTTATGACACTATCACGTTATGGTATCACAATTCCGATATACGACGTTATGTGGCCGTTATTGAGATAACGTTTTTTTTCAATAATGCCGTTTAACATTTTGTTCTAATACATTAAAAAAATCACTCATTTCCTTCTCGATCGAACCAAAATCCTAGACTCATAGGAAAGAAGGACCAGAACTCGCCGTCGCCAATCGCCAAAGAACTAGACCTCGCCGTTTGACAGAGAATGAGATAAGAAAAAGGGAAACAGACGAAGAGTCGATCACACTCTTTCTTGCGATTTCACTCTCATACTAAGGGAATATGTTTTTTATTAAGGTTTTATGTTTTTGAATTTAATGTTATGAACATGATTTACTCTTTTGACTATAATACATTAATATTTTGTGGGGGTATTAAAATATATATTTAAAAAACTATTTCGTTATATACCATTATATCTCGGTATATCCCGTTATAACCTATAACCCGTTATGGGTTTGTTATCCGTTTTAACTGCATATGTTGACTATTGTCTTGGAAACCTGAAGCTATCCGCGAAAAAGTCATGTCATGAAGTTGGACAACGAGATGAATACGAAGGTGAGGACGATGAACCCGACCTTTCAAAGTCAGATATTCAGACTATCCGCGAGTTGTCGCGTTGCGAGGCTATGAAAACATGTGTTATTGATTTATGGGAACAATACCCAAATTTCAGTAGTTCACAACATCATCATCTATCAAGATAAAAAAAAAGTGGTAGTTGTCACAGAGGATGACAATCCTAATTTTTTCAATTTGTTCATAGTCCCTAATTCTAGGGTTTAAAGAGGATAGATTCACCAATCGCGAGTGCAAGGCTGCGACCCAGTTCGTATCACCAACCAAAACACTAAAACCAACATCATTGAAAACCCTAACCCCACCCAAATACGAGGAAGAAGGGAAAACAGGGTTGCTGAGATGAATGTGCAAAGAGGGAGAAAAACAAAGGTGAGAGAGGACAAGGACTTACATGACTTGGACCTAAAACACTGCAAAGACATCGCCTCTCATCGCCGCGACCGTTCGCGACAATAGCCGCCGCCCAAGCACCACACACAACACATACAACAACAAACAATTGGTCGTCAAGCCCTTCTTCGTCGTAGGACTGATCACGAGCCTCCCACACCACTTCGTTCGATTGTTCTCCATCATAGCACTGTCTCTTCTTTAAAAGATGAAAGCTCTGTTCGCGACATATTGAATTGGTGGATAGAAATATATTTGCCCCCCATGGACTTGTCAATACCATCACATTTCATTGATTTTTCTTCAAGTGATTATAAAGTTATGCAACACCACAGAATTCACCAACGCATGATTGGTTATGTACCACCTTAGGACAGAGCTTATGATTTCGACATGGACTTTAAAGAACAACATCAACGAGCCAATTTTAGTCCTCTCAATCAAAGGGGATGAGTATAATGTGAGAATAATTTTGATGTTTTACCAATGAATTTTGATCGTTTTGTTGATTGGGTTGACCAAAAGGACAAAATTTTGGAATATGTCTCTAACCTGTATTCAAGTTTTGCATTTAGTTGCGACAAAGTTACAAGTTACCGCATCTAATTGGTGGAGAAATTTTTGACAACAGAGAGAGTTGTTAGCAAAGGACTTGGCCTATGATGAAAAAATTATTACAACGTACTTTCGTCCCCAAAGATTATCCGTGGGATTTGTTTGGCAGGTTGCACAAACTTATACATGGCAAGTCTATAGTTTCTGAATACACCGAGGAATTTCATCTGCGCAGTAGATTGAATCTGAACACAAAAGCTTGACATGTATTTGCATGAACTTTCTCAGCCATATAGGAGGCTTTGGATATAATTCCTATTACTACAATGGTAGTGGCGGAGCAGTAAGCTAAGAAGGTCTAAGCACGTTCACAATATCATTTGACTACTTAAGTTCATCTCAGACAGCTTTGGTCTACCACACCTGCTAATCCAGTTGCACATACTGTTGCTTACAATTCTAATGTCAAATGTTTCGGATGTGGGTAGGTTGGTCGTCTTCAATGCGATTGCCCGAAGGATAAGGTAATTACCCTTATTGCAGTTGGAGATGATGGAGATCTATTGCCTGTAGATACTTCCCTCAGGATGACACTACACGTCATAAGGCTCATGAGCAGGGAAATTTCCTTGGCGTGAGTGTTAAAAGCTATTTGATTGTTTCCCTACTGTTATGAGCCAAAAGCGTGGTAAAATGCCTTTTTTTTTTCTTTCCTTTTCCTCCAAACCACTTCGTAGCACTCCCTTATGAATTGGGGGTTTCCTTGACTTGAGATAAAATAAAAAGATCAAAGCTCACTAACATCTCCAGTTTCCGTCCCTCCCATAAGCTGATAGTGTTGGACTTGATCTCCTTCAAGCTACCAGTATGCCTCCTCTTTCCTTTCTCATTATTCAACAACTCAAATCATAATCTCCACTGTTCCTCTATTTTTCTCCCCCATCTTCTAAGCTTGAAGATCTAATCCCTTGGGTTACGTTGTTGGTGATACAGATCTGAAGTGGTGAGTGTTTTGAGTGAGTTGCAGAATCAAATTAGCATTCTTTGCCTTCTTCACTCAGATCTGGAATCTGGTTTGGAATTCGATTTAAAATCTGCTTTATTGCTGTTGCAGACCTACCATACAAATTCAAAGTAATTTTTGAACAGGTTTATTACTTTAAGTTCCAAATTAGATCCGGCAATGTATTTCGGTTTACATTTCAGAATTTAGGGCTTACATTATATTCTGAAAAGGGTTGCAATACCCAGAAACATCCTAACAAGTAGTAGGCTGACCCCAACCATGTGTTCCAACGTAATTACTAACTTCTGTATTGAGGAATCAATATCTGCCGTTGTCATTAAGAGAATCCATGTGCTCTAGTCTCATGAATTATTGATTGAAAATTTATTTTCCTCCCAAAGGTTTCAGGCTTCATTAGTAATGTACCAACTTGTCCCATATGCCTGGTCCCCCCTCCCCTTGTGTTCACAAATTCCTTTGTCATCTTATTAATTGCATTGGATTGTAATAAGCAAACCCTCCATTGTTCCAAGATCCTAACTCTACTTAGGTCATTAGCTAATTTTTGGACGATGCATTCAATCATTCATACCTGGATATGTATGCAGATTTTAGTCCTGTCATTCATCGCATGTTTCCATTCCCGAAAATATTAGGTTGATAGTACTTATTCTGTGTTATCATGTTTGAGGTGACATTACCCTTAGATACCATGAGGGGTTAAAGAGATGTTCAGTCATCTGCCTTGACAAGCCTCACTTTGTCTTGGCCCTCCTTTTGTTAATCTCTTCTTCTTCATATCCAATCTTGTAGGGTTTTAGTAATTTGAATATGAAGCAGTGGCACCAAATGGTATCGAACATCGACAAGCAGGTGATTTACAATGGGTCGAATCAGTTGCAGAACATCCAAAGAGGTCTTCGTAATGATTCAGTTGTTCTTACGGAGAAGAACGCTCTCATGAAGAGGTGTATTCTCTAAAGCACGAACACCTCAGAAATTTCAAAGTGCCCGTGTCAGACACTCAGACAGGTATACATTTGGTCCATGTGTCCGAATGTTTTGATAGTTTGGAAAGTAGGGATATTTTAGAAACTAGTTGGACACTACTTAAGACTTTAAAAGCTTTTTAGTTACTCATGGCTCTTCCACACCCTTGCTCCAAAACTTGATTATTTAAGTTACTTGGGCAACCTTGCCAAGACTTAGTATATGTGAATTTTAACATTTGCTTCTATCATTCAAGGTGAGATTAGGATGTGGGATATTGGACGAGATGCATTTGAAAGTTTAGGTGTATAGGTATGGGATATTGGACGAGATGCATTTGAAAGTTTAGGTGTATAGGTACTTGAAGTTGCAAATCTTTCTCTTGATGAACAAATATGGAAGTGATGTATTTCACGGATGGGGATGTTGGCATAATAGATGATGATGAACTCCTTGAAGTTTGACTAGATTTGTTAGGTTTTTTTTTTTTTTTTTAATAACTTGTCATTGTCAAATGTAATTAACAAAGTTGATCATGTTACATTAGGCATGTTTCTTTGACTTTTTTTGGACATGATAGTCTAGGTCGTTTGGGACGTAAGCAGGGCGAAGCGGTAACAACTGCTTTGGAAGCCTTGAGAATCACGACGGAGTCGTAGCGAAGTGTATATATAGTTGGTGTGTCATTACAGTGTTTATGTTGAACACTACTACTAAATAAAGTGTTAGTAAGCACATTACTTGTTTAAATTGTTATATGCACTTTACCACCCAACTGAAATGTTGTGTTGGGAATTTTTCAAAGCAAGCGGCTTATTAAAAAATAGAGCTTCAAGAATCGCAACGTCATTGCGGTGAAACTTCAAACATCATAGATGGTTGTATCATGGATTATGTTATTGAAATAATAAAGAATTTTGAAGATGAAGAATTGAACGTTAATGCCAATGTTAAGATTTTGACTATGACATGAGTTAAAAATGAGTTATGTGAATTATTTGAATATTTTGGATTTACAAAACATTTTAGAAGCCTTTAAGAAAATTTGATATACATATAATAAAATTATATTAATTAAATTCGGGGCTTTGGGCTTGGATTCCCCCAAATTCTTGCTTCACTATGACACCCTTTGATAATTTCAAGGCATAACTATGACACTCTTTGATAATTTCAAGGCGGGAAGCGGGCAGCAAACAACTTGAATGATACTATGCTTCTTGTAGCGAAATAAGAAATAGAAAACAGTCTTTTGTGGGTTTTAAGGATTACCCTTTCTGGCGGTTTGGGCCAATGGGCGCTGGCTTATGGGTGCCACACCCAAGGTGGTCCCTCACTTCGTGATTAAGATAGAAGAATCCAACTGAAAACATCATTCATACTGCATTTTATCACATATCTTGAGGAGCACACATCAAAGTGAACTAAAACTTTAAAATGTTTCTTATGTCGGTCCATAATTTTTCTTAAAACTTCAGCTCAAATGTTGTAGTAGTACAAGGCTATATAGAATAAGAAAAACATGTTTTGCACAATGCATGTGCAAAACACGTGCTGCCCTTGTATGAGGCATGTGCAATGCATTTCTAATAATTCTATTCTTCCTGTGTTCGTCCTACTTTTTTGAGATTCCCAGGGTGTGCTAGACTCTAGGCAGTGAATACCGGAAACATTTCCTTCCTCAGTCTCACTCCCCCTCCTAGTGGGAAATGTTGGGTTGATCTTCTATAAGGGAGATTTGAAGGACGCAGTGAAGAGGTTGCTAAGTAGCTGGACCCCCGCTCATTACATTCAAATCTGAACTGAACCTTGTCGCTCTTGTTTCTTTCCTCATGGGCAGGAAGCACACCAGGACCTACTCTTGGTGCTCTTTGATGCTGTTGTACCTCGTGGAAAAACTGGGTTGGACCCTTCAGACTTCTTTCTTCTAGGTACTTAATATCCCTACCATGATTAATGAGGGTACCTTCGAAATTACAACACCTGTGGAGCTTATTAAGGAGACAAAGTGGGGATGTTTGAAGCAGCTCTGCGAGCAAAGTTGGCAATTAGGCTATTCTTCTATGGATTCAGCCCAGAAGTACTCAATCTCTCCGAGGATGATCTGGTTGATAAGTTTGCTTCTGGTGTTTATTTCCATGGTCACCTCACTTATGTTGGCAATCTCTTATCCTATTGTGTCTGCTGCGCCTCACATATTAATCAATACCAACAAGAGCATTCTTGATGTTGCTATTACCACTGCTTACTCCTTCCCCATGCTGAAAAAGTGGCGGAATATTTGGAGGAACAGAGCATGTTGTATCTGCTGCCCCAGTTGCAGCTGCACCTGCAGCAGTCGAGGAAGAGAAGGAAGAACCAGCTGGTGATGACACATGGGCTTCAGTTTATTTGACTAATTTTGTTCGGTTTTTAAGCTTGGGATACTTCTCATCGAGAAGTTTGTGATTACTTTTTTAATGCTTTGGTTATTTCAATTTTGTATGGATATTAGTCATTTCAGTTTCTGAAGATTCATACTTTCAGTGAAAAAAACAAATAAAATTAAAACGTGGCTTTCCAGTGTAGTACTTTTATTTCTTAACCGCATGAAAAAGCCAAACATGGCTGCAGATACGGTAAGCCTCATGAAAAGACCACTGAGTACTTGTATGTCGAAATAAGTTCGCTTGGGGAAGGGCTATATAATTTGAATCATGCATTACAAATAGGACTTGAATCTCACAAAGTAGATCTTATCCATGCTCATGTCCTTATAATAATGTTGAATTGATGTAGTTTCATCATTGATAGTACCTTCTTTATGCCCCCCTTATCTCCTTTGAATTTCCTCTTCCAAGGAGAGGTCTTTGCATTGACGTGATTCGTGACTTTTTTTTTACAGAGTTTGATAAAGAAGGACAGATCAGATCCAACTGATCCAGTGATGGCTGAATTTTTCGATAAACTGGTGAAGGCTTACCAGGACCCAGCTCTGACGCCGATACATTACTCTGGCAATGGCAATGAGCATACTACTCCCCTTCTTGCCTAAATTTGAGATGGAGCAGCGGGACTCTCTTCTTGAAGTTTAATGTGATTGTCAGAAGAGGTTAGGGAAGGTCAAATGTTGATAGTGGAATTGCTTACAAGGGAAGGGGTCTTTGTATGGCAGACTGTTGAATAAAATCTGCAAGTCAGTTGTATCTTTATGCAAAGATTTTCCTTTAGTGTGAATCTGATGTAAGCACCTATAGTATGGGCATATTAAGTAAAGTCCATAATAGTTTGGGCATTCGTAGCCAATTAAAATTATGTTAGTTTTATTAAAGAGATTGTAACATTATTCCTGTGAATGAAAGAATTTAATTATTTTCTTATTTATCTTTGAATTAGGGTTTAGGATAAATTTAGGCCCTTGCTAAATAATACCACCATTTTTTTCTGATGGTAAGTTTAATTATTTCCCCTGCTAAATAAGACTATTTATCTTTGAATTAGGCTCCTGATGGACACCACTAACACTTTTTTTTCCTTCACATTCTATTGAAGGACACCATTAGTATATAATAAAAAAAATGGTTTTTTTTTCTTTTTTTCCCAAATCCAGTGACTTCTCTCCTAGTCTCACGAACTGACCCTCTCCCACAATCTTCTCCTCCCAATCTCGTCGAAATCATAATCTGGCCAGTTTTCAGCCTCTATTTCCCTAACTTACTCATCTACATCCTCCCTTTCCCCTCTCTATTGCCTCGTTTGCTCTCTCGCGAGAAAACATGTCTTTCACCGTCCATTAATTTTTCATTAAAGTTGTCTTCCATTCTTAGTTTCTTGGTCTTCTTCCTTCCTCCCAACATTGGCTTCTCTCCATGTCTTCTATGTGTTGTTGTCTTGTCTCTCTGTTAATTTTCATTAGGGTTTTAGTGAAGTTTGTATATAAAAATGGATCAGTTCAATGATGAAAGTGAAGTTGTTAGGCTTCAAGATGATAATGCTACAGTTGAAAGTCAGCATTGCAGCCTATTTATAGGTGTCAACGAAGAGGTTGAACATTTTCAAGATGAAGAACGACCCACTCCACTCGAGGTACACTCTCAATTTGAAATAAGCTTGCATGGGTATTTTTATTTTTGGTTTTGTTGTCATTATCGTAATATCAAATTTAATTTTCTTTTTTGGTTTATTTGAACCAAGTTTGTTATTTTTAGGGTTAGTTGTTAACATTTGAACCCTAAAATTTACTTATTTGTACGGTTAGTTTGATCGTTGTTGTTGATTGTTGTTATTCTGTGCACAAAATGCCATCGCCGATCTCATAGATTTCGAGATACCTTGTCATAATGTAGATGACCTGGAGGAACTTAAAACATATTTGGAAGAGACGCACCTCTAGCGGTAAACTTTGTCCTTAATGCAGTGGAGGCCTTGGAGCTAGTTCAAGAGGTGAATAGGAATGAAATCACTGAAGCATTAGCCTCCATAGGCTTAGAAAAGGCCCCGGGCCCGGATGGTTTCTCTTCACTATTTTTTCAAAACAGCATGGAGGGTTATATAGGCAATGACTTTACAAGGGCAGTAAAGAATTTTTTCAAAAACTAAAAGCTGCTTGGGGAGGTAAATGCTACGTGTATTACTTTGATTCCAAAGGTTACTAATGCTTCTTACTTGGCTGATTACAGGCCGATCTCCTGCTGCAATGTCTTGTACAAATGCATTACTAAGATCATGACAAATAGGATGAAGAAAGTGATTCACAGGAGGTTGGTTAGCTCAGATCAGTCAGCATTCATACGAGGCAAATACATCCATAACAATGCGATGCTAGCTCATGAACTAGTCAGGAATTATCACAGAGACAAGGGAGTCCCTAGATGTGCTGCAAAGATTGACCTTAGGAAGGCTTATGATACGGTTAGATGGTAAACAATTGAGCATGTCATGCGGAAAATGCACTTCCCTGACTTGTTCATTGACTGGGTGAAGGTGTGCATCACGACACCTAGGTTCTCCATCTCTATCAATGGCTCTCCTAAAGGTTTCATCAAGGCTAAAAGAGGCATAAGACAAGGGTGTCCGATGTCACCGTATTTGTTTGTTCTGGTAATGGAAATTCTACACTTAATACTCAAGGAAAAGGTGGAAAAAGGAGAATACGGGTTGCATCCTAAGTGTACCAATCCACAAATTACCCATTTATGCTTTGCAGATGACCTACTTGCATTCTTCCAGGGAAATACCAGGTCTGCAATGGCACTATCAAATGCCTTAAGAACCTTCAAGTCATGTACTGGGCTTGCTATTAACTGTTCTAAGAGCAATTTGTTTACTTCTGGGGTGCCCAATGAAGAACTTTAGCTGATAACTAGGTGTCTTGAGTTCAACCTAGAGGCGCTCTTAGTAAGGTATTTGGGTCTCCCTATGCTTCTCGCTTGGACTATAATCAATGCCTTACACTAATAGACAGAGTCAGGAAAAGAGTCCAATCATGGAAGAATAGGACACTCTCATATGCAGGAAGAGTCACCCTCATCAAAGCAGTCCTGAACAGTCTCCATGTCTACTGGACATCATGCTTTATTCTGCCTACAAGTGTACAAGATGATATAACAACAATAATGCGGAACTTCTTGTGGTCAGGCTCTGAAAAATACACAAAGAAACCTATGGTTAACTGGCAACGTATTTGCAGTCCTTACAAGGAGGGGGGCTTGGGCATAAGGTGCATTGAAACATCAAACAAGGCAGCAATGATGAGGCATGTATGAAACATTGTTTCACATAAGGATAACCTGTGGGTGCAGTGGACTAAAGCCAACATACTTAAAGACAAAAGCTTCTATGACTGGGTACTCCGAATGAAGCTTCTTGGTGCTGGCGCAATATCCTAAAGTGCAAAGGTCGGGCTAGCTCACTTATAGTCCATTCTATTGGCGATGGAAAGGACACTATGCTGTGGAAAGATCCATGGCACCCTCTGGGTATCCTACTAAACAGGTTCCCACAGCACCTAACATACCACTCATCACTTCACCGCAACGCAAAAGTTAATGCGCTTATTCAAGATGACAAATGGGACATCAGAAGACATGAGAGAATGAATATTACTGATATATGTGAAGACCTTGGAATGGTGGAACTAGACACTGCACACAAAGATGTAGTCACCTAGATGGGGGTCAAGATGGGGAGTTCTCTAACAAGAACGCATATCACTCAATGAGGCACAAATCACAATCAGTATCATGGTCCAAGTTAGTGTCGTTCACAGGAAGAATTCCTAGACATAGCTTCATCACCTGGTTAGCAATGCATAAGGCTCTTAAGACCTAAGATAAAATGTTCAAATGGAGAGTCATTGAACGATCGGTATGTCCATTATGTAGTGATGAACCAGAATGTGAAGAGTACCTTTTCTTCAAATGCGGGTACTCTAGCTTCATATGGACATGTATCCTCCTCCAATTAGGTTACAAACACCAGGCCATGGAATGGGCTGCAGAGTGGAGATGGTGTGAGACTAAATTCTCTGGTACTTCACCTAGCAGTGTTCTAAAGAGGCTTGCTCTGAATGCAACTACGTATCATCTCTGGACAGAGAAGAATTGCAGATTATTTCAGTCCAAATTTAGAGCAGCAATTGAAGTGGTGACCAAGATTATTGAATATGTCAGGTTACGTGTTTCAGTCCTCGACTTTCAAGTAGAAGATAATGTTGACAATAGGAAGCTCTTTGACAAATGGAGACTTGATGTGCAGTTCAATATTCACACTACCACTTTGCATGCATGGAAGCGGCCTGAACAAGGTTGGTTTAAAGTAAACTCGGATGGCTCACTTGCAGGAACTAAAGGGGGCTACGGAGCACTGATCAGGGACCATGATGGATTGGTGGTGGCAGCTGGGGCAGGGAGTCAGAGAGCACAAACAGTCCTTCATGAGCTACAGGGGATTGAATTGGGAATCAAACTAGCGCAGAGACATGGCCTCCATAGAGTGGAGTTTAGTATGGATTCCAGCAGTGCTTTTAAATACCTGACTACTGACAGAGCTCCTCCATGGGAAGAAATTCATACAACTAGAAGGATCAAGGAGACATTCAAGAAGTTTGAGGGATGCAAGATCATGCATGCAGTGCGGGAAACAAACCAGGTGGCGGATAAACTAGCAAAGCTATTACCTAATCATGAGATTGTTGAGATCATTCCGAGCTCATTTGCGGAAGATATTAAGAAGATTGTATTTGATGATGCTAGGGGTAGGAAATATACATGAATGTAACCAATCTGTTCCTATCTTTTTTCAGTGGTCTAGGGAGCCCATATAAACCCCCACGCTTGCCTTTCGAAAAAATAAAAAAACTTTGTCCTTAATGATTTTATTCATTATCTTACTTAATATATAATTAATTTAACATATATTTTATTTACTTAATGTAGAAGGATGATGATGCCGAAGCCAATGATGAACAAACACTAGAAGTAGTTGATGATGGTTACTTGTTTGTGACAGAAGAGGTATGGTTAATTTTCACAAGCATTATATTATTTAATCTTGTTTCACAAGTTGATTGATTAATATTCCTAACGTTAGTATGCAATTTTTTTAAGGTATTCGTATCGAAGTCATCATTAGTATCTTGGTGTCAAGGTATTGCCAGGGATAATAACATTATTTTGATTATCACAAAGTCGAAACCTGCTAATAGTAGACGTAAAGGAAGACTCCACCTGGGATGTGAAAGGGGATGGAGGATGAAGAATATTCAAAAACAAAAAGTGGAGGTTGGTTGGTTTACAAGTTCAAAGAAGTGCGTGTGCCCGTTCTAGTTGAGAGGGGTGCTACTTGGTAATGATCATTGAAAGTTGCAAGTGACATGTGAAACCCACAATCATTCACGATCAAAATATTTTCTTAGCCATTCTTTTGCTGGGAGACTGAATGAAGATGAGATGACTTATGTGCATAACATGTCCACATCTGGTGTAGCCCCTCGGTACATATTATCTGGTTTGAAATAAATGTTTTCAAACAACGTGTCATATTTGAAGAATGTTTACAATGTCATTCAACACCAAAAGTCAATCCAACTTAAAGGCATGGCAACTTTGCAAGCACAATGCACTTGTTGAGCAAGAATGGTTACATTCCGTGGCATATAATAGATGAACAAAACACAATCACAAATATTTTCTGGTGTCATCTCGAGTCATATCTACTGGCCAAGGGCTTCCCAACGGTGATGCTTATGGACCACACCTACAAAACTAATTGCTACCTGATGCCGCTATTTGAGGGTTGTAGGTGTGACGTCAACCGACATGACTTTCAATATTGATTGTTACTTCATGTCGTCTGAAACCAAACAGTCTTACGCCCGCACATTAGAAAAGCTACTGGGAGTGTTTGAGCTAGAAAACTTGCCAGAGGTGTTTGTCATAGACAGAGAGTTGTGGGTTAATAAAAGCCATTGAATGAGTATTTCCACAAGCACAGAGGTTATTGTGCCAGTGGCACATAAATACAAATGTGAAAAAGAATTGCAAGAAAGAATTTGATAATAATGAAGGATGATAGGAGTTGATTGATTCTTTCTTGGGCTTGTATAGATTATCTACAGAGCAAGAATGGGACAATGGCGTTATTGAGTTCGAGAGAAGATGGGCATCACATCCCAAGTGTTTGAAGTATTAGCGGACTGTTTGGTACCCGCATAAGGAGTTCTTTGTGAATGCATGGACCGACAATTTCATGCATTTTGGCCAAAGGACAACGCGTTGAAAGCGCACACTCTAGGTTGAATAAGATGTTGGAGAATTTTCAAGGGACATTTTATGATGTATGGTCGAAAATGCATGACATGATCCAAGGGCAACTTGTAGAGATTAAAAGTCATTCCAAAAAAGTCTTACGAAGGTGACGAAAAGTACATTGTTCCACTATTTGGAAAACTTCATGGGTCCGTATCACATAAGGCTCTTGACTTGATGCTATCTGAAATTAGTAGGTCTGATGTTGAATTTGTGGGGACCGACTCAGTGAAGTGTCAATGTGTGCTGAGAATCCCTCATGTGTTGCCTTGTACTAATGAAGTAGCCCAATATTTCACTCCCAATGGTCAATTTCCATTGTCGATGTTACACAAGCATTGGATGCAACTTGGCATAACACCTATTCGTGCAAGTGCGGATGTGATTATAGATCTAGTGGTAGACGCCATCCAGCAAAATTCTTAAAATTCACTCATGATCAGCAGTTGGTGTTGAAGATGAAGCTGCTAGATTTGAGTTGCCATGGTTCACATGTCATGGTTGAACCAACTGAGCATATAAGTCAAACTAGTTTTCTAAGCAAAAAGATAAGGCTACGTAGTGGAAATCAAAGTATATGAAACAAATTCCTCTTTGGTTTCGGGATTATATTGAGGACATTCAGAATGTATGCCCCGATGGCAATTGTGGATTCAGATGCATATGCAACTTCTTAGGTTACGACGAGAACATTGGTTGGAGGCAAGTGAGACATGAGCTATTATTGGAGCTTGAAGGTAACCATGATTTTTGGGTTGAAATGTGGAATGACAGAGTGGTGAAGGTTGTGAAAGATGCTCCGAAGGCACTGTACGCATTCCTGATGACAAATGGTTGATTGAACTAGATATGTTAGAATTAGCGGCGTTGTGTCTATGCGTGTTATGGGAATCAGAGCAATACATGTCTTCCGTATTTTCCGCGGTCGTCAAACTTGAACAATATACGTATATGTTTCATGGCACACTTTCCACAAAGCAGACACTTCGTATTGCTTCATATGACACCAACCCCACCATTGCCTTCAATAATATCGACATGGCCTTTACGCATGTTCCCAGAAGCAAACTCATGAAAGACATTGTTCGAAACCAAACTGCAGATAGGTGACGTGATGGTTAACAAATACAATGCATCAAAAGCAAAAAAGAGGTCGAAAGTGGTTGTTGTACTTGATGATTGAAGCACATTTTGTAACTTTTTGTACATTTGTAAATATTCGATGATTAAATAATAAAAGAAGTCAACTTTTTTTGTAGTCTTGACTTGTATATTTTTTATCATTAAATATCAACAAATTATATTTTACATTTCATGAAGATTTGTATTGGTTTTGTATTAAGTAGTTTTATGGAAGCTTTGTATCATGGTAATGGGCAAAAGTAACTGAATAGTAACATAAACATGAGCAAAAATTCAGACTACAAAATGGACAAAATTTCAAATTCTAAAATTTCTGCTGTCAAAAAATTTTCAGACTCTAAACGCACAAGCCGCTGCGATTTTATTCCACGTAATCGCATCGACCATTGCGGTTAGAGAACACCATATCGCATTGGCTCTAGCGATTGAGTCCTAAAAATGTTCAGACATGGATTGACAACAAACACAACGGCTAATGCAAAGCAAGTAAAGAGCATCGTAGCGGTTAACGTGGGACGCGTCAATAAAATCGCAGGGACCACTGCGTTTGCACAGAAATCCAGGCTCTATCCAAATTTTGGATTTTTTGAATTTGAAGTTTTTTATTTTTTTTTCAAATCCTATGGGTTTGATACAATATTGGCATATTTGATTTATTGCTAAGCCCCACTTTTGAATACTCATACTTGAAAAGGTCAAAAGTGGAGTTTAGCAAGAAATCAAATATGCCAATACTATATCAAACCCATAGGAATTGAAAAAAACTTCAAAAAAAAAATATCCAAAATTTTGACAGAGTCTGGATTTCTGTCCAAACGCAGCAGTTGTTGCGATCTTCTTTATTATACTTGCAGCAACAACTGCGTTTGGGCAGAGATCCAGACTCTGTCCATTTTTCATTTTTTTTTATATTTGATTTTTTTTTTCAATTTCTATGGGTTTGATACCGTATTGGCATATTTGATTTATTGCTAAACTCCATTTTTTTTTACCTTTTCAAGTAGGGGTGTTCAAAAGTGGGATTTAGCAATAAATTAAATAAGCCAATACTGTATAAAACCCATAGGAATTGAAAAAAAGATTCAAATACAAAAATGGACAGAGTCTGATTTCAGTCTTAACGCCGTGGTAGCTGCGAAAAAAGGTAGAGTCCCTCGCAAGGACCACTGTGTTTGGATAGAAATCCATAGTCTGATTTCTGTCCTAACGCCGCGGCTGCTGCGATCTGCGAAACGACCACTACATTTGGATAGAAATCAAAATGTCTATTTTTTCATTTTTTTCAATTCCTATGAGTTTGAAACAGTATTGGCATATTTGAATTATTGCTAAACCTCACTTTTGAACACCCCTACTTGAGAATATCAAAAATCAAAAGTGAGATTTAGCAATAAATCAAATATGCCAATACTGTATCAAACCCATATGAACTGAATTTATTTTTTTAAACTTCAAATTAAAAAAATCCAAAATTTGGACAGAGTCTGAATTTTTTTTCCAAACGCAACGATTCTTGCGATCTTCTTTATTATATTCACAGCAACCGCTGCGTTTGAGCAGAAATCCAGACTCTGTCCATTTTTTCGTATAAATTTTTTTTTTCTATTCCTATGGGTTTGATACAGTATTGACATATTTGATTTTTTGCTAAACCCCACTTTTGACTTTCTCAAGTAGGAGTGTTCAAAAGTGGGGTTCAACAATAAATTAAGTATGCCAATACTGTATCAAACCCATAGGAATTAAAAAAAAATTGAAAAAAAACTTCAAATACAAAAAAATGAAAAATTGGACATAGTCTGATTTATGTCCAAACGCAGTGGTCGCTGCGACGAGGATGCAGTCTCTTGTAGTAACCGTTGTGTTAGGACATAGTCTGGATTTCTGTCCTTACACAGCGGTTACTGCGATGAAATCCCTTCGGCTCGCAGTGGCCATTGCGTTTTGGCAGAAATCCAGACTCTGTTCATTTCTTCATTTTTTTTTGTAATTGAATCTTTATTTTATTTCAATTCCTATGTGTTTGAAACAGTATTGACATATTTGATCTATTGTTAAACCCCACTTTTGATCTTCTCAAGTAGGCGTGTTCAAAAGTGAGGTTTAGCAATAAATCAAATATGCCAATACCGTATCAAACACATAGGAATTGAAAAAAATGAAAAAAAAAACTTTAAACATACAAAAATTTAAAAAAAATGGACAGAGCCTGATTTCTGTCTAAACGCAGCGGTCGCTGCGATGATGATTTCTGTCCTAATACAGCGGCTGCTACAATAAACTCCATTCGACTCACAGTGGCCACTGTGTTTTGGCAGAAATCCAGACTCTGTCTATTTTTTCATTTTTCTGTATTTCAAGTTTTTTTTTCTTCAATTCCTAAGAGTTTGATACACTATTGAAATATTTGATTTATTGCAAAAATCCATATTTGAACACCCCAACTTGAGAATGTCAAAATGAGGTTTACCAATAAATCAAATATGTCAAGAGTCTATCAAACCCAAGTAATTGAAAAAAAAAAGAAAAAGTTCATATACAAAAAATCCTAAATTTGGACAACATCTGTTTTGTGTCCAAATGCAGCGGTCATTGCGAAGATATGAGAATGTTTTGCATTGACCGCCGCGTTTATGTTTCTGTTCACCGCATGAACCGCTGGGTTTGGTGTTATTTTCTGTGACATTAGTTTTCAGGATACTGCGATTTTGTGTATGACATTCACAATGGATCTCGCGTTTGCAGAAAAAATGGCAGATTTTGTGTTTTAGGTCACTTTGTGTCAAACTTTTCATGGCTTTTGATAAAATTTGTTACTTTTACTTGGACTACAGTTAACATTAGATCCATTTATGAGATATACATAAATAATGATGAGAATCATAATTGTGAAATCATAATTTAGTAACATAAACATATAGTCATTACAACAAGCAATTGTGTATCACTAACTAACTATACAATATAAGACAGGAAATTTTATCTGATAATTGTTTTTGAAAATTATACATCAATTCCTCTGTCTTTTTCTGAGGTTCTTTTTTCAGGCATATTCTTTTCATGTCTCTTCTTGGTTCTGCCCTCAACGCCACCACCTGCAAAAACTTCACTGTCACCACCACCATCACCTTTTCCTCTACCACCACCAACAACACCACCACCATCATCACCCCTTCCTCTACCACAACACCACCATCATCACCCATTATTCTACCACCAGCACCAACAACACCCCTTCTCTACTACCAACACTAGTATCAGATCCACCACTACCCTGAGACATTCCTCTACCACCACCAGCACTAGCAGTACCACCCCTCCCCCTACCACCACCATCACCAGCAGTACCACCCCTCCCCCTACCACCACCTGCAGCACCACCAATTGGAGCACCACCACCATCACCAGTTTGACTAGGTTTTTTTTTTTTTTTTTACTAGGTTGTTGCTCTTCCTAGTTATCTCTAAATGAGAAGAAAATCAACGTAGACATTTGTCTTAGCAACCCACCTATTCTATTGAGCATGACAACCTTATCCACATTCCCACCTTCATCAGAGGCATCTATTAACTGAAGAGCCACATCAACCAACTTGTTCTGCAAGGAAAACATTGATATTAGTAAAAAAAAAAAAATTATGTATTTCAAATGTGAGCAAATTTGTTAAACTATATATCAATTACCCGATTGTGATATATAAACAATTGATATCTTAATAGATATGTTTCTTAGTCTTTGGTGGTTGGATGAACGGATGGCTAATCTCATGAAACCACCCCAAGTAGTCGTTGCTGCAATCCCATGGAAGCTTCACTGATGCTCCTTGGTTTTCAATTAACGGGAGATGATTCTGCCAAGTTGCAGCAAATGAATACATTATCGTGTGCTTGACCGAGTTGTTGTAGCCAGATTATCGCGTGCGTGAATGGAGGGACTTGGAATGAACTGTACCCTTCCTATCTATCTCATCACTCAATCAGGATGATAGGGTTCTTGAACATCAGGGCATATCAAACAGCCTTGGAACCATGTAATATTGTGAAGTGGAGTTCTTCACTTGGATTCCGCATAAAGGTCCCAAATAACCTGACAATACACACATGAACTTATTAAATTACTGAGATAAAACATAAACTTAAATGACTAACTTTTACCTCTTCAAGAGAAATGTCATCAAGATTCTCCCTAAGAGTCAAAATTTATAAACTCACGACCCGCTAAGTTGGGGGCAATCCCACTTAGACATGGTGGGAGACGATCCTTCCACGAGTATCGAGTCGTACCCCAGAGGCTAAAGTGGTCATAAATCCAACACTACAAAAGAATTAGACATATCAATATAAATAATCAATATCCGAAACACTAAAAATATGATTAACTAAACAATTAACCCGAAATTGTACCTCCAAAAAGGGCAGATATCCAGATATTTGTTTGGTACACACTCTGCTAGCACAACCAAGTTGACAATACAAAAACCCCAAAGTACCAACTCTCCATGCTTGTTGTTTCTTTTGAAGAGAATCACTTGTGCTCGCTCAGTTCCCATAACAATGATCCTTAATAAATTTCATCTCTACAAAACTCTGATACTTCTGGACATGCTATTGCATGTGCTTCACTCTTTTGAATCCCCAAACCATTAACCAAAAATTGAACACACTCTTCTGGATTCATTTGGGTTCTCTTCACCATAACCGACTTACCAACAATCGACAAATGAGTGATACGATAGACATCATCGATGGTGATGGTCATTTCTCCAAAATGGAGGTGAAAAGTGTTGGTCTCGGGTTGCCAACGCTTGATGAAAGCACAAATTGTGACCCTACCGATATGATCCTATAATGGTATATCAACAGTCAGAGACCACTCTTATAGACCGTTGAAATAACTTCCTTCGGCTCCTCACGCAACCTCCAATCTATAAAATTCTTGTAGTGATGCAAACATCTCAACTCCCATCGCTCCTACACAATAAGAAAAACTAGTCAATCTCCAAATAATGTAAAACCATTTTATTTATATATTAAAAATAACTTGAAAATATTATAAAAAACCTCATGACCAGACCAAATGGAATGAGCAACATGGCCATCACAATCCTCTAAAATGGATGCATCATTGGGAACACCAGGATAAGAAACTTGGCCAGGTTTTGGATCTTCATCGTAACCAGGTTCTACAAAAATAACTGGATTTTCATCTGGATGATTCTGGGCCGCCGCATCCCCTTGAGCCTCCACATCCCTTGACCCTTCTCATCTTCCTCATCCCCATGACCCTCCACATCCCCTCGAGTTTTCTCACCCTGACCATGCTCAGTCTCCTGACCCTCCGCACCCCCCCGTGTTTGCTCATCCTCTTTGTCCCCCTGACCATGATCAACCTTCTCACCCCTGACCCTCCGCATCCCCCCGTGTTTGCTCACCCTCCTTGTCCCCCTCATCCCAATCCCTCTCACCCTTATCCGCTTCCTCAACGTCACGAACCACGCTGCATTGACTTTGAGATAGCAATAGGAGTGTCGCCGCTTCAGCCATGATAATTAAATCACTCCCCATTGCGTCTTCTCTTCTCTTCATCTCCATTTCTTTCTCCCTCCGTTGTTGGATTTTTTCCTCTTCCATAATAATTCTTTTTTTACGGCTATGGACTTTATGAATGATGTCGTCATTGGGCGTCTTTCAGTTGGATGATCCCCACAACCATCACCATCACCACCACCAACAATACCAACACTACCACCAACATTACCACCAACCTCCTCCACAACATCTTTATTTGTCTTTGCCGTACTAAACATTTAAAATAAATATGAAACAATTAAAACAAAACAATCGAACACAATGAAGGGAATAAAGGTTTACCTAAATTTGTTTGGGTTTGGTTGAACAATCGAACACAACGAAGACCTCGCCCCAAATCGCATGAAAACCTCCAACCTTTCAATCGCACACCAATGTATAGGGAAAGAGAAAAGAGTAGAGAGAGAATGAGGGCAGGAAGAGTGTCTCTCAGAAGTTCAAACTTAGGAAAGGGAGAGACCGTGTGGGAGAGAAAAAGGGATTTTTTTGTTAAGGGTTTTTATAGGTGGTGTCCTTCAAAAAGGTGGTGGTGTCCTTTAGAAAGTAGGGTGTTGGTGGTGTCCATCAGAAGAAATGATGGTGTTATTTAGCAGGGGCCTAAATTTATTATCTAGTTTTAACCTTAGATTAATTTAGTTCTATCAATTGGTATCAAAGCCAAAGCGCTCCTATTATATGACACAAACAAAATCAGAGAGGTATGCAGAAGAAAAAACATGGAAGATGATAGATGAAAAGAGAACAAAGGCAAGCTATGGAAGCATGAAAAACATCTAAAGACCTTCTAGATGCAGAGAGAACATGATTGGATCTGCAGATAAGAAGATTGGCAAAACAAACTATCAGTGTTACAAACATGGATGCAATCAGAGATTGAGAAAACAATCGAGATATTAATAGAGAAGACAGTGAAGAGAGAGATGTGGAGGATGGAAGAAATGATCACAGAGCTTCTAACAGCTAGCAAGGAGATCAACGTCCACCCACAAGAGGTGATCATCAGCCCCCAAGCAGCACCACCAACATCATAGGCGCCACACGACCCTCTGACCAACACTCTCAATGTCGGTGCACAACCCTCAGCTAGGTCGAACCCCCGATCGAACCCTCCCAGAGTTCCACCCCTTACCATCTGCTACCCTTAGCCCTATAGCCCCTGTCGCTACCCAATTCCAAGCTGCCCCTCCCCTTTCTCCAACCTTTCGTCCTACCCTTAACACGTCACACCCAAATTTGATCCTCCCCGTCATCCTGGGAGGTATCTCATCCGAACAACCACCCATTCATGCCTCTCTTTCAACCTGTCCTCACCCTGGAATCCTCTCTTTGAACCCCTATGCCATCCAAAACACAAATGATCGACATCTACATCTAGGACAAACAGTTTTTTTAACCCAATTTTGGTAGTTGTTTGAACTCTAACTTTCGTCCACTATACTAACTACCTACTTATTCTAGCTTTCCACCTCAACACCCTATTCCCCCCATATTGAATCCTACAATAAGGTGCTCACAAGGTTTTGAGTATCTCCACAATTTTTTTGTTGCAGATATGACTGAGTTACCATAGGGACATGACATACTATAGATAAAATATTAGTAGGGAGCTTGTCATCCTTCTTGGCCACCTCCACAAGACAGACCAGATTCACCCTCCCTTGCTTTCACCCTCATAACTTAGGCGATCAAAACTATGGCTGTGAAAACTTTATTGAGACTGATAAGTTGGCTTAATTAATAGTAGTAATGAAACATAAATATAATGCGGGTTTGAAGTTGAAGGTAACTTTGCGATGGGGTTGACCTAAGTGATGCTTTTACGGATAAGGTTTATAGGGATTGATCAAATTTTGGATTTTAAGAATATGCGTAGAACGTAAACAGTAAAATTAGTGGCTACCAAGTTGAAGGGCACTGCCAATCTTTGGTGGCATAAGGAATGTGTACGTTGAACACTAGCATGCGCGACTTGATGCGTACTGCTTTTGTCCATTTGGATTATGAGTTAGATCTCTTTGAGCACTTTATGGGAGTTACCCAGAATGGGCTCACAGTTACTAACTATGCTACATAATTCCACATTTTGTACATACGTGACAAGCCTCAAGAACCAGAACAACAAACCACTTTCAGTTTCTACCATGGTTTGGATGCGAGAGGATCGGGTCTATCTTAGCATTGAAGGAATTCGATACATAATTGGCGGCTGAGAACATAGCTAAATGTGCACAAAAAAAGTTGCAGTTATAGGATTGCTTTGAAAATAAATCTTTGGCTACTCTACCAAGTATATCCACTTCCTGACACCGCGACCTGCTACTGATGGATCATGGACCTCTTAAGTGTTTTGGATGTGGTCAACCTGGCCATGTTCGGAGTCATTGTCTGGAAGGAGAATTCGTGTTTGTTGACTGATGAAATTGATGAACAAGAGTACATGGAACATGTACACCCAGTTGATGGTGAAGGTGAATTTATCTCCTTGGCGGCGGAAGGCATAGCTTGCACCCTTGAAACTTATGGACGAGCTTCTTCAACCTGAAAAGGTTGATGTAAGCAGGTAGTAGTATGGATTAGTTTAGTAATATGATTGTAACTGGGTCTATTAAGTAAAACCCATAATAGTTAGCACATTATTGGCCAATTAGTGTAAGGTCAGTGAGTTTGCCAAATAACTTAAGGCAAAACATTGTTCATTATTCCTTGATTGATTGAATAAAAGAACTTGATTGTTTTCCTATTTATCTTTGAGTTAGAGTTATCATAGATTTATTTAGTTCTATTTTTAGCTTTAGACTAATTTAGTTCTATCAAAATGCAACTGCATTTTTTGTTGCTCTATTTAAACGAGATTGAATTCTAATTGCATCTCGGTGGACCAGTAGTATATCAAGTTGTTTGTCACCTTTCAAGTGTTTGCTTATATGCCTATTTTTTTTTTTTTGTCTTTTTTTTAGTTGTGTGCGTGTGTGCATTTTAGTTCTATATAGATTAATTTAGTTTTATCAAGATGCATTTGCATCTGCATTTTTGTTGCTCTATTTAAATGAGATTAAATTCTAATTGCATCTTGGTGGACTAGTTGCAAGCTTGTTAGCTCTATTCACTTCATTTGGCTATACCGACATGTCTAGATATTTACCAAAGAAGAGTTGATACTTCTTATCCCTCATGGCGATCTTTTTGCATCTCAGCAGCTCCATTAAGATTGGATTAGTCATCTTTAAAGAAGTGTGGCTCCTTTACCCGTTGGTTGGGAGTCTGATGGTCCCAATCCTCTACAGTTGCTTCTACTCCATGCTGGGTGAGAAATTATTTTGGTAATCAATTCTGTAGAATTATGAATCTTTTCCTTTGATGAAAGGAGGGATTTGTGTTGTGTTAGTGTGGCAGCACGAGCCGTGATGATGGTAAAGCCGAACACGAGAATATCCGTTTCGTCTCAACTTACATCTGATTTCAGTAAGTTATTGGAAGTATGGTGTGAATGTGCACATAAACGGATCTTGATTAGTTTGAATGTTGCAAATCAGAAGAAAGTATTGGTACGTTTTGAGTTTTCATTTTGGTTGATCGGGTGTATGTATTTCCAAGAAAAAAGGTGGGTAAGTTTGGTATCTTGATGGTCAAGTAGGGTGTATTGTGAATTTGTGATAATCATATAAAAAATTGTTGCGTTAGGCTGGTGGAATGGACTTCTAGTCTCAATACTCCCTTTCAGCGCAATGGCTGGAAATTATCTCAACAATTGTGTTAGGCGAGAATCGAACCTCCCAACTTTTTGAACCAAAGCTTTGATACCTTGTTAAATTTTCAACTTCTCTAAAAGCTTTGGTTTGAAAAGGTTGGAGGTTTGATTCTCGCCCAAGCACGCTTAACTGCGGAGTTCTGATGGGATCTGGTGCATTAGTGCTAATATGATCGCTTTTAGATAAGTTGGCAATTTAACATGGTATCAGAGCAAGGCAAATAACGTAGGTAATGCGTCTACCCTCTCTGATCTCTTAGGTAAAGTTTCTTCCATCAAATTGCTTAATGCATCGATGATATAGATCCTTGACAGTAGTGCCATAGACCACACGATTTCATCACACACAACCCTCACTTCATGTAAGCCAATATTTAATCGCCCAATGAAGTTACCCAATGGTACTCATACTGTGTTACTCAAATTGGCACTATGGTAATCTCACAAAATTTTATCCTTTAGAACATCCTTTGCATTCCATCATTTCAATTGAATCTAATTTCTGTCAGCAAGCTTGTTTATCAGTCTCTTTGTATCACCCTTTTCTTCGATCATTTTTGTGTCACACAGGACCTACGTTCGGGGACGACGATTGGGACAGAAACTAAAAGGGTGGCCTCTACTTCCTCAACCACCCGACTACTTCATCTTTGGTTCACTCTGTCTAAACACTCGCATCTCATCCTCTTTAGCACAAGCATATCGGGCATCCCTCAAATAAAGTATTACTTCATTTACATTTTCCTGTTGCATCCTGCACTGATTTTTCTCGCACCATATGTCCTATGGCAAAACAAACTTGATTGTAATTTCCAAATAGTTCAATAAAAAAGCGTAGCTCCTTTTGCCTTATTGCATGTTAACATTTGGGGAGGGTATCACGTCCCTTCTCTCACGGTGCAAGTTATTTTCTAACAATCATTGAAGTTTAAAGTTAATTTCCAAATGGTTATAAGAGACATAAACAATCAACCGATGATGATGAAATATCTGGCATTGATAGTGTTTAAAGTTCCACATCTTTAAAGAGGATCCTCAAGCTTTACAACCCAGTTTGGATATTCGACTTTTTGTAAAAGTTTTATTACATACGACTCAAAATTGACTCTTAATGTATTTGCTTGAACAAAGTATTTCTTTCATCGGTAAGGGCAAACATGGTTTAATGGATTTCATAAACAATTAAATGCTTTTAGCAAGTTCAAAATCTGGACTTGTGACACCATCAATCACAAGTCTTACTAGTTGAACTAGCTTCCTATTGGTGTGTATTAAATATGTTTTGCTTTAGTCTCAAACTTCATATTTGATTATGCTTGAAATGTTCTTTCAAGAAACTAAGTTGTAAAATCCATTCCGAATTTTATGTTACCTGATATGATATTTCGAACTAGAGCTAATTTGTCTATTTATTAATTTGATCTTCTATAACAATTATTTTTATACTTGTTTAAACCCACTAAGTTCTTTAACTTCTAAGACCATCTCCAATGAGGATCTCCAAAGGGGATGAATGGGAGCTAAAACTATCCATTTTTATCCATGTTTATACATATGGGTGTTCCAACCATATGGATAAGCCCTATCCATCCCCTATTAATCCTTTGAAGATGGATAAAACTATCCACCTTTCCTATATCCATCCTTCAAAATCTGCACGACCAGAAACAACTATATTTTTTTTTAAATCCAAGCTAGTTGCCCCCCTAACTCTGCCTTGCTACCACCAAGCCTTTACCATTTCATTGTTTATAATTTATTATTTCAAACTAAATTTTAAATTTATTATTTCGATCGTTCATCGAATATGTGGTGCACACAGTTCAAGATACAATTGTGTGTGTGAGTTTTCCCTCGATAGACTATTCATTGTTACTTGATAATAATAGCCATCAATATCTATCTTCTGACATTTATGATATGCGTGCACAACATTTTAGTGTGGCTGATCTTATTTTGACAATGTAATACATTCATAATTGACCTCACACAATTAAACCAAGGATTGTGATTTCGTTTTTCAGGTTAATTCACTACAACAAAAATGAGCATTTATAGCTTTTGAGGATAGCGGTTTTTACACAAAAGCCATAAAATGCTATTGAAACAGTGTAAACAATTGTAAAAAGCAATCTATCCAATTTCATTTGTGCGCTAAATGAAATGTTGTGAAGGCGGGATTGATTTCGCTGGGCGCCAACTATCCCGCGCAAATCGAAAGAAAAAATAAAAGCTAACAAAGAAGAGGGAAGGAAGGAAGAAGAATCCCGCTCGATCTGTCTCCCTCTCCCTCTGCATTCTGCTCTCCCTCTGCATTCAGCTCTCCCTCTCCGATCGTTCTCCCTCTCCCTCTCCGATCGCTCTCCCTCACAACGCCTTGTCTCTCTCTCTCTGACTATCCCTCTCTCGGTCTCTTTGTGATGCTCTTCTTTGCTCTCCTCATTTTGTCTTTCTTTTCCTATTTGTTTATCTTCTTCTTCCATTGTCTGTCTCAATTGATTTGGAGCTAGGGTTACTGAAATCCCTAATTTTCTTTGACTTAAGAATAGGAGCGAGACCCTGGGTGAGAGAAATTGAGAGACAAAGAAATTGATGTAGAGAGAGATCCATAGGCCAAGTAACAAAGCTTTCCTCTCCTTATCGCCCTTTCTTCCTCCATGCAAGCAGCAAACACAATCTCGACAGCCTTCTCTTCAAGTCGCCAGCCACAGGTCCATCTGCAGCCACCAACAGATACATGATGGCCTCCTCTTCTCCATCTCGCCATCAGATACAAAAGAATCGAAACCCACTGTCAAATCCCTCCGTGAGGTCCTTTATATTTTCTCTCTTTAATCTCAATTTCAGTAATTTTGGCTCAGTTTTGATATTCGGGGGTTCGATTGTTTAATTCAAATCAATGAGATCCATGGGTATACACTATAAGCTTCATCACTAAGTGAAGGTTAAAAACAAGAACACTGACTAGAAATTGAACCACTTGAGACTCTTCTCTTCTCTTGTTGATTCTTTTACACTCCAGACACCCTTTTGTTCCCAAGTTTGATTTGGACTCAACTTTCATTATTTCGAAGATCAATGGAGCTCATACCACTCTCTACTGTTCTTCAATCAGAACTCACCCACCAAAGGTAAAGTTCACTCACTCACTTAGTTCCCAATTTGTATTGAATTATTTTTTGTTTTGATTTTCAGATTTTGGTTTTGATTGGCAATTGGGTTTGTTGTTATGTTATGTTTGTTTCATTTGTTTGATTTTACAGCAACCATATTAGTTAGGCTAATTGACATGTTGAATTGAGACAAAATGGAACAAGGTTTTTTGTTTTTATAGCATTTTAAGACAATAAGGACACATGAAAGACGGCCCATTTATTTTGTTCCAGCATTGTCAATGTTAATTATAGCTGACACACACTACATAGCACAATCTTTACAATTGAAGTTAGTGGATTTTTACAATAGCACAATCTTTACAATCTTTACAATAAAAAATATAGATCTATAGCTTGTGTTAATGGATTTTTGGGTTTTCATATACATTTGATGAATTTGAGCTATGTTGGATGAAACCCATATTTTTTATTTTAACAATTTTGGTAGAAAACGGGTAAAATTTATATTTTTTTGATATGAAAGCCAAAACATGTATCATTGCGACTGTGTCACCAGTTGTTCACTGTCTTGAGGAAACACTAAGTTCTTCTCTAACGCAATCTTGACCAGGGATTATCTAACACTTTGCTAGTTTCTCATATTTTTGGATTTCTCGAGTAGAGATTTGTTTATGTTTGTTCTATTTTTGTTCTATGTTTACGTATCTCAGATTGATAATATTCTGTGGCAGGGTATCAACCATAGACCTGTGATACATATGCCCAATTTCTTACATCTATGTTAGGTGTCATTGCCTTAACTAGAGATTTATATTGCAAGTTAGCAATGAAAGTTATTATTCTTAAACCTTGAAATAGCTTTTATGCAGTTAGGGTAGTGATTGATCAAATGAAAATAATCTCGTCCTTTTTGTTTAGTTGACATTTATATAATCATCACTAGAATAATCCCATTTCCCATACAACTTTATTTAGCTCTTTCTATATACTGTATCATTTTCTTTATGATTTTCCTGTTTCCTTGTTTAGTGAATACTGAATGTCTGTCATTTCGTTTATATATTTGATAAATCTGGAAGAGGTAACTTTGCTTCTTTATGCTCACCTATTTGCATAAATGTACTTTATTTTCATTGGTAGGCAATGGCTGATCAGATAAAGCAGATGGGAATTACATTAGAAACGAATCTAAAGGTGAGACTGCTTATTTAACTGTTTTTTTTTATGATGCTACGAGTTATGTGAAATCATTTCAGTGACTGTATTTTCCTCGTTTTGTTCACAATAAATTGAAGATTTGCAAGAAAAGTATAACACTCAGCTTCAAGAGTCCTCAGATTTAAGTTGTAAACTTAATACCACTGAGGAATGAATTTTGGAAGAACAAGATCTTCATATGTGACAACAAGTTATTATGATCAAGCCCCTCTCGACGAGTATGGTAAGGAGATGGATTTCTAAATAGACCTTTTTTATTTGTTATATATATATATAATTATTTTTTTTATTGAAAATCATTAATTAGTTTTGCTGATAAATGTAGGTATGATTAGGCAGCCTAAATATGGCCATCTCAAGGAATTACATGCTGCCTTAAAAGCTTGTGTCTCCAACTTTACTTGAGGGAACAATAAGTAATTCCTCCTTGGGTCCTCAACAAAATGTAAGAAGAAAATATAGCTCGATTCATCCTCTCAAGCAAGATCTAAAGTCCAAGTAATGGTTGGTGAGACCACCGATGTTGGGATTTTTGGTCCTGTTAAGGTATATACTCTTCTACATCTTCTTTTTCAGTAGATCTGGTTTTGTAAATCAAATTTTAATCCTAAAATTTGCAATTTTTCCATCATTCTCTCATTTCTTTCATCTTATTTGAGTGTCCTTCTGAATAGACCAAGATGCTGGATGAGCTTAAATGTATCTCTGGATTTCAAGAAACAGGGAAACCTAAAATTGATATCAAGATTCAACACAAACGAGATGAAGTTTGTTTTGCTCATTGGTTTCTGTTTCACTTACCATACTTCCTATCTAGTTTTAGGGAAAACCACCCTCTGACTATCTTGCGAAACCAACAATTGGTGTAGGGTTTTTTTTTGGAATTTAGGGGAGTCTGTTTGTGGATTATGGAGTTATTGGGATAATTGCCCATTTAAGTATTTAGTTTGTTATTCTGGTCAGTTTATTTTATGCCTTTTTCTTGTAGTCTATCTCATGTGTTTTTTTAAGTAACAAATTTTCTTTTATATGCCAATACAAACTTGACATTAAAATCTTTATAAATGTATCAATGATTCAAATTTTGGTTGACATTTTTGTGGCTAAGTTCTTTTCAAAGTTTGGTTTACCGAAGTATATACATAGAAGGAACGAATTTCGAGTCACCACCTGAAAGTTCTCAATCAATTCCTTGGGGACAGTGAGTACTCATGATGATTGTGCAATATAAATTTTTGAAGGTAAATCACTCTAGATCTATGGGCTGTTTCTTCATTTTTTTAGAAGGTAATCATGGGTATTTTATATTGTTGAAGATCTTTCAATTTTAGTGTCTGGGTATTGCTTCATTTGTTATTTGAGCTGGAAATTTTGAATAAAGATTGAATTTTTATGATGGGTTTAGTTTGAATGAGAGCTTATGCGTGTTATTTGCTGTAGATCTGTTAATGGGTTTTTCACTGCCCCCTTCGTAATGAGAGCTCAGATGAGAAGTAAGTTGAATTTTAAGGTTTTAGAAATATCTATCTTTGATTTTGCAATTATACGACTCAACAAATGTTCTTGTTCTGTTTGTTTGATGACCTGGAAACCTTTAGGTCTGATGTGTACAGCTATGGTGTAATACTATGGGAGCTAGTCACGGAGAAGATCCCTTGGGATAACCTCAACCATATGCAGGTATTGTATCGAGTCACACACTAACCTACTATCACTTCACTATGATTCGGTTGAATTAACTGAATAAAAGCACCCTTTGCAATTTATTCCAAATAGGAAGGCAATATTTTCTTGAATCGAGTGAACATCTCGCTTGGGTTCAAAAGATAAACATTTGGAGGACCAAAGAACTGAGGTTTGAGATACCTGAGACAGTTACAATAAAATTTTTGGTTTCGTTGTTATTCAGATAATATTAAGAAGCAATGCTATACGGTGCAGATCCAGGCACCATTTACTAAAATGTTGAATGCTTCAATATTTAGGTTTTTTTACACGGTTTTATAAGCTTAACATAATACAAAAACATGGAGAGGTAAATTTGGCATCACCTAGTAAACATATTTCAAGTGACCAAATATGTTTTCTACTCCACTTCCTATTCTTCGGCCTCCAGTGCTCCAATATGCCATTCTACTCTACATGTCTCTTATAGTTGGTATTCCAACTAAAATATTGAATGCTCAGTTTATATTGACTTTGCTCAGGGTTTAGTAGGCCAATTGGTCCAAATAGATTGCTAGAAATTGCGATAGTTTGATAAATCATAAACCATGACTTTCAATCTCAAATGCTGATTTTTTTAGCCGTGTGCACAATGTCTTCCATCATATAATTGCATATTGCTTCTATCTCTCAAAGGCATCTTGTTGTAAGATAGATTGGAATCTAGTATACACAGCAACAGTTCAACAAACATTTTTCTGTAATACCTTCCTCTTTTCACAATGTCAAAATAACGAAAGACATCTGCTTTGCAATGGTGTGCTGAAGATGTTCTGTTAACTGCATCAGTTTTCCATTTCTTCATGTCACTGTTTGGTTTTTCACCAGAAGAATTTCAAGTTTTCTGATTTGTTCTAAAAAAAATGTGTAGCTCTGCTGATATTTGGAGTGTTGGATGTACTGTTATTGAGATGGCTACCGGAAAGCCTCCTTGGAGCCAACAATACCAAGAGGTGTATCTTAAAGAAAAATGCTCTTTGTTATTAGTCTATCTATTTTGGATGTGTTCATTTTGACATTTTCTAACTTTCTTGCTAGTTATGCTGAAAATTATTTCTCTTTCAGGTTGCTGCTAGTTTTCATATAGGGACAACAAAGTCTCATCCACCTATTCCTGATCATCCTTCATTCGAGGCAAAGGATTTTCTTTTGAAATGTCTGCAAGAGTATGTTGTTGAAATGTCCTTCTTTATCTGTCACTCTTATTTAGCCTTCTATGAAAACCTAAATTGGTCGAGTTTATTTCAATTTTAATTTCCCAACGTTGTAAACCATGCAATTTTCACCATCGAGGTCGTCACAAGGTGTCTAATCCATGTAGATGTCACCTATAGGACGACCTAGTAATGGTATTCATGTGTTACATAATATTAAACGTCAAGCCTACTTTGACCTTCTTCCACAAATAACCACTCCATATAATTCATCATACTTTGTTTCATATGAAATTCATGAAACAATTGCTACCTTATAGGCATTTTAGTATTTTCCCACATTTTGAATAAAGAACAAAAAGATGAAAAGCTCAAATATACCCCTTGTACTACTGACTCTAATGAGCTGACTTACCAATTCCAAAATGTTGCAAGTTTCGGTTCAGAAGCCATAGTTTCATAAAATTTCCTGTAGAAAATTTTGAAAACCAAATCAAACAACATTCACATTTAAATTTAGGTCACATGATCATTAATTGGACTTGAGTTTCTCTTTTCAAGATTTTAATGTGTTTGTAATGTGATGACAGGGAGCCAAACATGAGGCCAGCTGCATCTGAATTGCTACGGGTAATTTGAGCTGAATATTAATTTTTCATAATTTTGATGCAGTCAACCTTGCAATTCTCAATTCTCAAGATTTCGTGCATCAGTAAAGTTCAATTCTGGCTTAATGTCTAATGATTTTAACAAGGTATTTAGCAAATTCTGTTTCCATCATTGACATGGTAGTCTTTAGGTTGAGAAATGAGGTTTAGTTGCTAACTACCTGGGAATTTGTTTGCTTGAATTTAGAGTTTCAATCCTATGTGTGAGCCCTCTGAAGACCGGCAGTGCAAGTTTGATGAAAGTCCAGAACCTGAACGACGAGGAATGAACTTCAAAGCTGACCATATAGTTGATGGGGCTGGTGGTTCCTGCAGAACATCCAGGAAGGATGAAAAAGACTTCACCTTTCCCTGTGGGCAATCAGTGTCCGAAGATGATAATGATGAAGTTACAGAGTCGAAAATTAGAGCCTTCATTGATGAGAAGGTATCACTTTTACGATTATCAATCTCTTTCATGACATGCGAAAATGATCGGGAGTCATTTTGTAATTTCAGTTCTTTGATTGTTGCTTTCCAAATATTAAAATTGCAGGCCCTGGAGCTGAAGAGGATGCAAACACCATTAGATGAAGATTATTATAACACTTTGAATGGTTCTAGTCCTCCTGGTGCTCTCAAGAATATACACGACGATAGCAATGCCAGTTATTTGAAGTTACCTCCCAACAACAGGTCACCTGGCAGGGGTACAGGTAGTACTCCACCAGTGCCATCCAAAGCAGCCATTACGACAAGCCCTAGAAGTAATAGCAGGCGTGAGTCAAGTTTTGGTGTTATGGATAATAAAAATTTGCAGGATATTCCTTTGCCTCAGCTGAGTGAATGGAGAGGACTTATTGATTCTCAACAGCAACCACTAAATCCAAGGTTTATTAATTGCTTAATGCTTTTGTTGAGTCAATGTTAATAATATGTAAATGTATAATTCTTACTCATCTTACAGTGAAGCATTTACTACTTGCAGTGCTAACTTTTCTGAGAGACAAATGAAGTGGAAAGAAGAGCTTGATCAAGAGCTCGAGAGAAAGCGAGGTAAGTTGTAATGATCTCTGTATCATATTGAAAACTATGCTAGTTCTCAATCTTTTGCACAACAAGGAATCCCATGCTACATTGTTATTGAAATCAATATTTAGAAAGTTGTTCCATGTGAGCATTATAAGATCAAAAAATACTGCATCATAATTTAGTATGAAGCAGACATCGAGAGTGAATTCCTCTGTTTAACTTTTGGTTGACGAACTTATTTCTAAACATTTTTACATCAGTTTAAACATTCGGAGGGAATTGTTGTGAATATTTAAAAATGTTACTTTCCAGAGTTGGACTGGTTTTCTCACGAGGATTTTCACTGATTTCTGATGACAACTCCTGTTATCATTCTGTTAGGTGCTCTGTTAATGCAGAGTACTCTGTTATCTTACTGTCAGTGTTAGTATGTTGCTATAAATAATAGTTTAGGAAGGAAAATAGGCATTCATTGATTGTAATAGAAATATACATCAGAGCATTTGCTCTTGGGAGTGTATGGCCACTCGAATAGCCTACTTGTAACTTTCCTCTCCACTTGTACATATTACAACAATTTTAATACATTCCATAGTTTCTCTGTCTACATCTTTTGGTTATGAATTACTGCTACTGAACTTCTTTGGTATTACATAATCTCAGTCTTTGTCAGATTCTGGAACTGAAACAGGCAGCTCATATCAAGATTTGGTTCCACAACATACAGAGATTTATCCAATTCTGACACTGGTGCTGATCTTGCATTGCTTGGAACTCCAAATTCTGCAGAAACAAGAACAAAGTAGGTCAGTTCTTAACAAACTGATCCTCTGCATTTCCAATCTCTCATTTGTCTCTTCTTGTGCTTACTTAAGCTAATTTTTTTGTTTGTTTCATGTCCATGCTGATCTGCAGTTGAGAGATGTTAATGCTATATGTCTCTTAATTCATGGCAAGTTGGGAGGCTCCTCTCAAACAACAATTACTAATAGCATGAGAAACATATAATTTCAAATAGAAAATTATAGTCTAGAAGCAAGGTATAAACCTTAAAGAAATTAAGAATATAAAATAAAATTCAAGAGAGATGAAATAAAAAGTAATACCTTTACAATATGGTTCTACGGTCATAATATCTGCTACCTAGAGCTGATGGAAGTTAGTATCTATTTATCCATATTTTTTTTTTCTGTCATAATATCCGTAATGTTGCCCCAAGAGAAACCCGACACCCACAAAGTCACTTTGATATCTATCTACAAATTATGTACATTTTTGGAGATATTTCTGATAATCCTATGGGGTTCTCTTTTTCCAAATGACCTACACAAAGGCATGGATGATCCTCTGCCAGATCCACTTTCCCAACAAAGACAAACTGAATCTATTCATATAGCATCCACCCATAGTTCTGCTCAAGAACTGAAGTGAATGAATGAGTGTTAATTCTACACTCAGCCAATCAGGCTTTCCGAATGCTGGAAGTGAATTCACAACCTAACAAGAGGTGCTCAATGTTTCGTGGGCCTGGCTACAAAGCACACATCTATTAGGAAGAATCAGTCCATATTAATAGGAATAAGTCCTCATTTATTGGTTCTAGGATCCATTAAAAATCTTGCCCGCCTTTCAAAATAAAATAAAGTTTGTTGGTTGCTATTATCTGATGTGGGCTTGAGGGGCTAGCTCATTACATTCTTGTAGGATTATATATTAGGATAGTAGTTTGTCGTATTTAGAATTGGTAGAAAGTGAGCCAAAGGCAAGAATTGATAGGATGCAGCCTGTAATTAGAAGAGCATTTTTATCCTATTAAGACAAAAGAAAGAATATGTGAAATGTAGATGGACATTCTTGTTAGAATATAATTTTTACAGATTTCATTATGTATTTTGTACATTGTCCAAGTTGCATCAGTTGTAATTTTCATCTTTTCTTGACCGGCTAGGTTAATTATGGAAAGACCTTTTTGATTCCCAAAGCCCATATAATTGAAGATAGTCAGGAAGTGTGAGTTGGTTTCCTCTGCAAAAGCCAAATCCAATCCTGCTGAGAAGGAAACTAAAATTGCTTGAAACATTAGCTCCCGTGTTCATAGTAATAGATATTAGGGATAGATCTTATTCTTAGATTCCAAGAGGATGATACACATGCCTTATAATACATGTACAGTGGATTGAAATCTTTTTGCTGCAAATTAATTTGCCTGTCATTTTTCTTTATCCATAACTTATTATTGTAGTCTCTCTTTTTGGTTAACAGAGAAGAGGCTAAACAAATAAGACCGCAATCATCGCAAATGGGAAACTTGCCTGCTTCAGACGATGTCCCGGATAATATTAAAAGGTGAGAACATAAATTTTTATCTTCATGACGTCTTCCCCTTGGAAATATTGTAATTGAAGGTTGACATTCTTCTAATAGGGAATGAGGATTAGTACCCAAAATGTTTCCTAACATTTTTTTTGTAATTTAATTTTATCCCTCTCATGTGGGAGTCCCAAGAAATTGAGAACAAAACTCAAAAGAAACCTGGAGTAGGAGTCACCACCACCACCATGTCCACCACCCGCATGCACCCCCACTGAATCAGACCACCAACACCACCTGATTCTGGGGCCATGCTTCTACTCCAGAAACCCTGAACCTTCTTAGGTTTTATTGGTTGATATAGTATGGGTGAAATTGGGTTATTGACGGGTTCCAGGGGTTTACAAAAAAATTAACTAAATATCTATTATAGATTAATCAGGAAAATTTGACCATTTAAGTTTCATGCAGGGCAAGCCCAGTTTGTTTGTTTGTTTGTTTATTTATTTAATTTATTTTATATTTAATACTGCACATACGCACAAACATGTTAAGTTGTCCAGGGTTATGCTCCATTCTTTGTTTGGTCCAGTTACTGGCACACTGATTTTCCCATACTTTTCATGGACTGGATTCAGACATCTGACAAATCTGTCTGTCTTCTAGGAAAATGGTTGTTTCTTATAGAGAGCTGGAAGGAAGGACAAAGAGGGTAAATGATCTAGAGAAGCTATATTCAGAAATGGCCTTGCAGAAGGAATTGCAGGTATTTGACACCTGAGACCTTTTTCTGCCATTTTATTTGTTGGTGTTTGGCATTTAAAATATCAAGACATCTATTGCATTTAAATCATTTAAACTGACACGGCGATGATTTTCTGATATATATTTTCTATGAACTGTAGGTATTGAACTGCATGCTACGCTTTCTCATTTAGATTTTCCACAAATACTTGAAGATGAATATGAAGGATGGCTGAGCCCAAAGATCGTGTAATTTCACATCCGCTCCTTACAATACATTAATCTATGCCCCTCTTGTTTTTTTTTGACTATGTATCTTACATATGAACTATACAATATAATTCTGACCGTTTTTATGTTGATTTGTTTTCATCCAGTGAGGACTTCACAGCCCTTGCAGATGTGTGTTTCAGAGAGTTTGGTGACCGAATCTCCCATTGGACCACTGTCAATGAACCAAATATAATGGCCATATCATCTTATGGTTATGGACAGTTTCCACCTCGGCGATGTTCGCCTCCAGGAGCATATAACTGCAGTGCAGGAAACTCATCTGTTGAACCATACAAAGCAATGCACAATATTTTACTCGCACATTCATCTGTTGTAACAATGTACATAGACAAATACCAAGTGAGAATACTCTTCCAGTTGTTATATTCTAGAAGTAAGAATTATAATTTTGAGTTACTCGCACATTCATCTGTTGTAACAATGTTTGTAATTTTGAGTTGATAGCAAAAAAATTATAATTTTGTTGTTAGTGATCCTATTTGGATTCTATAATGTGAATGTTTATACTTTTGAGTTGAAAATAATTAACAGTTGATAGAAAAGAAAAAAAAAAAAAAAAAAAAAAAAAAAAAAAAATTTCTATGTAGACTTACCATAGCGTTTTTAAAACGCTATGGTAGATTCTGCCATAGCGGTTTTAGAGGCTATTATAGCGTTTTTAAAACGCTATGGTAGAGTCTACCATAGCGGTTTTAGGGTCTACTATAGCGTTTTTAAAACGCTATGGCAGAGGCTACCATAGCGGTTTTGAAACGCTATAAAATCCCCTGGGTCTATTATAGCTCCGGCTATCATAGCGGTTACTAAACCGCTATGGTATCCTACCATAGCGGTTTTTAAACGCTATTGATTACAAAATTTCTTGTAGTGATTTCGGTACCCCAATTTTAAGGAAATATTTCGTTGTGTAGAAAAAATGTAAAAAAAATTGATTGTGATTTCGAATTTAACAATATAAGTTACGCATTTTAAACTATTAAATACTACGTAAAAAGTCTCACACGACTTGTAGTATTATACAAAATACATAAGAATTACTCACGTAACAAACTTTTGATACTAAAATAATATTATAGCATATTAAAATATATGGCGATTAAAATATTTATTTATTTTCTAAGGAAAATTTTGACATATTTCGGATTTTGAAAGAGACTTTGGTAACTTCAAAATATGAAATATTTCATGAAATTTTGACATATTTTTTGAGAAATCACATTCCTTGAATTAAACAATGTGCAATTGTTGTAGGAGTTCATAAAGAGGATAAGTTATATCAAAGTTTTCATTTCATCTTTTTAAAGTTTTATTCATTCATACCTCGTTTTCTCTTTTATTGACCCTCTTACTAATTAAAATGTGTCGTGTCGGGAAGACTCATGATTTTCAACCAATAAAAGAGGATGATGAATCTTGTCTAGGCATGTTGGACACATAGAGGGCATTATGACGTGTTTTACTGCAATCAAATTTCAATAAGATGAACAAGATCAATGTCGTTCTCATGGGGGTTCGCGTAAAGGAAGGAAACACATTGAGCGTAACATAGAAGAATGTCATTTGAGACTTTGGAATAACTACTTTGCACCCAACCCTACTTATCCGCATACTTACTTTTGATGACGCAATCGAATGATTCAAGGTTTATTCGTCTATATCTTGAACACTTTGGAGGAAAAATATCGTTACTTTCGGGAAAGTATCGACACATGTAGGAGGAAAGGTCATTTGTCCTTGCAAAAGTTGATGGTTGTAATCCGTATGTTTGTCCAATCGATCAAGTTGCCGATTGGTTTAGATTCGGAGAAAGCACTGTCTTGGCAACGTTGAACTGCTTTTGTACGTTTATGATCACCATTTTTTATGTTGAATACCTACGAAAACCAACTCAGCGTGATGTTCAATGATTGTTGTATTAAGCAGAAGCTCGAGAATTTCTAGGAAGTTTGGATTGCATGCACTGGCAATACAATGATAAAAATTGTCTAGTAGCTTGGCATGGAATTCATATGAGCCATGGGAGCAAAACAACCATTAACCTTGAAGTTGTTTCATCATTGTGGATTTAACACCATTTATTCAATATGGCTGGATCGCACACAATATCAACGTTTTAGATCGTTCGCCTTTATTTGATGACAACCAACGGTAATGCACCTTAGGCTTAGTTTGAAGCAATGTTCTAAAAATCGGTCCTGCCGCCTAGACGGCCTCCTAAGCAGATTTTTGAATTTTTTATTTTTTATTTGCAATTCAAAAACATAAAAAATTTAAGACTCTGTTTTTTTAATACATTTTGCATATGTATCTTGACATTGAATTAGAAGTAATTTAGATGTTATTATGCTTAACTTTTATAAATTATAAATTATAATAAATAAATAAATAACCACCTAGGCCCCCGCCTATCCTCTGGGTGTTAGTCTTCTGCTTGTCGCCCGCCTACCGCCTAGCATTTTTTAGAACATTGATTTGAAGTGAATGGTAGTCAATACCACATTGGGTATTATGTCTTAGATGGAATATACCCTAATTGGGCCACTCTTATTCAGATAATCAGTCAACTTGTCTCTAACAAGCAACAATTATTCGTTCAATGACAAGAAGTTGTTCAAAAGGATGTTGAACATGCATTTGGAATCTTAAAATCTAGGTGGCCAATCATCAAAAGCTCTGTCCGATTTTAAGAAAGAGAATATCTATTTGGCATCGTGACAACTTGTATGCTCTTTAACAACATGATTATTGAAGATGAAGTTGACTTGAATCCGGAAAACTTCCAACTGTTAGCCCATGAAGCAGAACCGATACCAATGGAGCACACACAATTGCCTATCTTACAATCACTTTCGAACTTACATAGTATGCAATCAAATGACACTAATCAGAAGTTGAAGCAATATTGATTGAACATCTATCAACATTTATGGAAACAATTAGTTGTTTGTATTTTTATTTTAGTGTGTTGTTGTATTGAGGTATTTGCTTTTTAACTTTAGTAATTGTTTTTGTATTCGCTTTAAATGGATAAAAAAATGAAATTTATTTTAAATTAAACACATTTCATTGAATAAATATTACTATTACATAGCTTAATGAATATGTCTTTATTGAACATAAACATAATACACATGTATTTATTGATAAATATACCTAATTGAGTGCACGTTTTCCTAAAGACCAGCTGCATAACTAGATCCAGAAACAACCCCATCAATAGGGTTATCTGCAGAAGCGGTCTTGCACAACATTTTTCAAAAATCTCACACTGCTTGTCGAGCTAGTATTATTGATATGAATTGGATTGAAACCAATGAGATCTATCATCATAATGTTGTCTTTTCTAATCTCTTCATTGATCTTCTGATTCTGTAACTTAAGTTGTACTCTTTCTTTGCGATTGCGACCATCATTTCTAATTTTTTTCATACATGAACGAGAAAGTCGTCCATGACAGGATCAGAAGAAGAACCACTGGATCGACTGGTTCTTCCTTGCTTCTTCCTAATTGGCCTAGCCAAGCAATCCATTTTCAGAACGAACGAATCCGAGTCTTCGTTCAAAGACACCTCATCCGACGTTGTCGACCCCACAACATCAGGATAACTAACATCTGATGGACTTTTATTCATATCATGAATTTCAACCATTGCATTTTTCTCTTGGTGGGTTTCTTGAGTACATTGGCAGCTGCACCATTCAACTGATGCCACTTAGGCTTTGAGAAATTTTCAACAACCCTCAAACTTGAACGACGAATTGGTATAGAACAATTTTGTTCCATTAAGCAACACAAACCAAATAAAATAATCTAAATAAGTAGAGCAAACTAATCATTTTGAAAATATAATAAATAAATAAATAATTTCAAATATACAAAAAAAATATCTTATCCGACTATTTTTTTCCACTTTGGTTTTGGCACTCTATATATTCGAAATTACCCTGAAATTTGTTCCTGACCACTTGAATAATTTTCAATGATGTTGGAGTGCGATAGCTAGATGATTAAATGGGTTTCCCCCCAACAATCAGATTTCATCCGATAGATATCCAAGTTGTACACAATGCTTCATCTTCATGTTGTGTGAAGTTGGCATTTTGAGGGACCCTTGATTTTTCTTGTGTGCTTGCTAAAAGTCAACAACAACAACAACATCAACAACAAAAATACTGTAATAAGAAATTGGGGTTTGGTGGGATTTTATATGCAAAGCAGAGCAACTAGCCATTGGTGGCTACAAGGTTTTTGCGTTCGCCCCTAAAACTATCCATTTTTGCGCATGATGGTTGGAGGAAACTCCAATGGATAGGATGAGCTGTCGGATTGTCAGCTTTAATGTTTTTCTTCATTGCATATAATGCAGAAAAAGAACAAAGAACTTTGTTAGGCTATTGTCTCTTATGGAATATTCTCCTAATATTATATCAATTTTGAGAGTATGCTCCATTGTATCAGTTTTGAGTGTATAGAAGTTGTGGAAGTGCGGAATAACCTAAACAAAACATAATCCGCGCCTTAGATTGTTTTGTGAGCGAACAATTTACATTGTAGGTATATTTTCTAATGTGATAATATTGTGAAAATTGTATACAGTTGAGCTCTGAAACCACTACCCATTTGTTGGAGAAAATGTGATGTCCTCGTTTTGTGGAACATAATGGAGATCTCCAAGTAATATGGCTTCGTTTGGTGCACTAAAAAATAATGCATTTTGCAAATGCATTAGTTTGCATTGCATTACTTTACGGGCGCTTTGTAGTAATTAAGAAAATTAATGCAAATCTTACAAGTACCGGTTGTGGGTGGTGGTAGTGATGGTAGTAATTGTAATTGAGGCATGGTCGTGGTGGTGGTGACAATGGTAGTTGTGAACAAGGATTGTGATTTCATTTTTTGAGTTAATTTCGGTATCTTGATTTTAAGAAATATTTCATGAAACATTTCGATGTATAAAGAAAAAACGTAAAAATTTGAGGATACATGAAATATATATAATGAATTTCAAGGGTATATTAAATATGTACAAAAAAAAAACTAAGATGCAAGTAAATAAATGTATTAAACACATTAAATGAAATCACAATGCCTATAATTAGAATAAATGATAATTAAAAAACTCGAACTTTATGAAAAAAAACCCAAAATTGTTTTTCGAAAAAATGTAATTTTTAGTAGTTGGTTTTTGTATTTTTACGAAATTTACGGAAAAAACCCTGAAATTTTCGAAATAAATCTCGAGATTTTTTGAAAAACCCCTCGAAAAAATGTGACTTTTTAATTTGCCATTTTTCTTTTCGTAATTTAAAAAAAATGAAAATTTCAGCAAATTTTCGTGTAATTTCGCGAAATCACAATCCTTGGTTGTGAATGTGGTGACGGTTAGGGTATTTATGAAGGAGTTGAGAGTAGAATTCGAGTAAGAGGAGATGATGAGAGTTTTACAAAGTAATGTTGAAGATTTTGTCTATAAAGTTTTGCATAATTTATAATGAGGAGATGCGAGGTCCTAAATTCAAATTCCAGTAACCGTTTTCCTTGAAGTCAACCAAACACCCAAGTTTATGTAACCGCCGTAAACTTTTGCATAATGCATTCTTTTACCGTGTACTAAGTGGAGCCTATATATCTATATTCAACAGAAAACCATTACAAAAAATAGTATGAAAATGAAAGAGGATTTGCACAAGGGATGTTTTAGACAATTTCATTTTTTGAGCTTTTTACAGTAAAATATTCTTTACTTCCACAGTATGTATTTTCCCATAGTTCTGTTGGAAACACATGGTCGCTCTCAAATTTTATCTGCTCTCTCTTTTCCCCACAATTTAACCATACACAATCTTCAGAATTTTGTCAAAGTCAAGAAACATCACATTTCAATCCTAGCTTTTCACCTTATCTAAAGATTTCTACAATGGAACCCTACCAAATCCTGCTCAGCGTAAAAAAAAAAACACTTATTTTCATTACATTTTAACAAAACCTCCAAATTGCTCTTGATATCTATTAAAGGGTCACACATTGTGCCATAGATGAAACTGTCCTTGGGGTTGTGAAATACAGAGACAAGTCAGCTGCCAAAGTTCATCACATATTCGGGCTAGGATGGATGAGAAGAGTGGGTGGAGAACAACCGAGGTGACAACGAGAGTCAACCAAGTTGTGCCAGCTGATTTATGATGTGGCGACCAGAAGTACATAAGTGTATCTTGCTTGAAAGTGTTGTTGAAAAGCAAGTAATTCATTGGCTTGGGAATGTGCATTCTTGGAAGTATTCATCAAAAGGATCACGAGTTTAGTACGAATGATAGGCGCATAAGTGCACAATGACATTAAGCCTTTACATATAGGAGTGATATAAATTTTGTTAAAAACTCATTTAAGTTAAAACATACATCATCATTTGAAACTAACTAGAAAATTACTTCATCGACACAAAACCATCAAGTAATGTAAGTGACATCTCGTTCATTTAATGGGCCCTTGCTACTGAATACTTCATGAGACAAGGTAGAATAGTTCTTTCAATGAATGGATTGCAAGTCCCTCTTTTGTCTGTCCTCAAAATTGACTTCAGTTTATGCTACCTAACCACAAAGGTCTAATAAAAATGAATCCTCTCACAATAATACAGCAAATAAGTGCCATTTTATTGACCAGCGCCAACACTTGCTATTTCTAAGCATGCTACAACTGAACAAATCTAATCTGCACGGCTTTGAGTAAATAAATAGTGATCTCTTTTTCTATACGCTCGACTTTTTTTGGCTGGGACAAGTTCTTCCTTGTAATTGTAGGCCTACCTCTTCAGTTAAGTGGTTCAAATTTGTATAGCATGGTAGTTGAAGCATACGCTTATCACATTAATATGTTTCTCAATGAGCTGTGAAAATCTCAAGGGAGTTCATATTTCACTTTACCAAGGTAGAGACCACAAGCAAGAGCCATGGGGCTTGCAGCAGTCACTGTTTTTGCATTCAGTATCCTCTCAACTGGAATAACCCTCGATCAACGTGAATAAAAATATATTAGAAATCCTAAAATAAAACAATTAGCAAAGTTAGTAAGATATGAAAAAATACCATCATCAGTTATTAGATCCCCAACACCAACAGATTTTAAAACACCGACAAGTAGACAGACCTGCAAGAGGAGTTCATATTTGATATTTATAATAATGATAATTATCCTGACATAACACTGTTAAGTTCACGTAGAGTCATAGACAGTACACAGCATTTTGGAAATGTCTTCCCTACTAAACTTTGTTTTCCACTATTGTGATTGAAATGTTTGCTGATTTATGATAACAGCTCAAATTCATGTAATGTTTAATCCAGCATGATCTAAGCCTTCAGAGATCGCATGACAGTTATATTGTTCAAGAAAAAAATAAAAAGGAAAATGTTCTACACAAGAAAAAATTATTAGATCCCATACAGTACCCCATGAACTCTTACCATCTATCTACAAGGTGATATAGCAATGTCCAATATCAGGTTCGTTTCTACACCAAATCACTTGCTCAAGTGGTAGCCTTGCACCCTGCCAGAGGGGTGTTTTTGTTTCAAATTGGTATAAATAAAGTTATTCGGTGCGGTGTAAAATTGCCAGTCCTAGAGCATCTTGGCCTATATTCGACTCTCATCAGTCTGTCAAATTTCAAGCAGCTAAAGAGAAAACATAAGGAAAATATTAAAAAAAAATAATTAATCAACTATATTTATTTTAAATTAATTAAGGAATGAGAGAAAGTTCCATGTTTACTACAATATCTCTCGTTTCTACAAGTAACAGTAAGCCTTCGCTTGCAATAGTTTCTTCTCTGTCTCTACTCTTTCTACTCTTTACACTCTACATGCAATGAGAACAACCTCTTCAAAGGAATGTTGATGTTGCCTGGAACATGATGTTATGGTTGTACTAGGTAACAAACAACATTTGAGGTCAATTACTGGGGGAAAACATTTTAAGGGGGGATTTTCAGAATCAAGAATCACTATGTAAAAACAAAGAAAGATATTGCTCCTTGCCTTTAGTTACGGATGAGGTTCACAAACAAATTGATGAACTTATTAATGATAGGGCGAAAGAAAGGATTATGAACAAAAGCTTTTTTATGTTAACAATGATGTGGACCTCAAGGGGAAATGGATGTGGGCATTGAAGATTATGGAGTGTCAAATAAGCAACAAATTCTCAATTACCTATGGAAATGAACAATAGAGGAAAACGTCGTAAGAAGGGTACAAAGTATGTTAATGTTTTACCATTCCATCTTGTGAGAAGTCCATTATACAAGGAAATTATAGATGAGGTGTCTGCATATGGAACTGGGTTAAAACCTCCAACAGACTATGAATACCTTATTGAATAAGGTAATTAAAATGAATATTACACTAGAGAAGTATATATATACATAAAAACAAAAAATTAAAAAAGGATGTCCCATTATATCCGATGGTTTGACAAATACTAAGTGTAGATCTAATTATACCTACAACTGTAAGTGTATCATTATGTTCCATGACTTGCACCCAGTTTTCATCACGCGCTTAAAATTTAATTGACAAATGGAATTAAAGAGTTGTGTTGGAGACAGGAATAATTAGCAGAAAATTATGTGGAGCGTCGTAGGAAAGGGTAATACGTCAGTCTTATCTGAAGTTGATCATAGAAACCACGAATTTTCATATGAAATGTGCATGGACAAACCTAACTATAATAGCTAATTTATTAGAACACAAAAACATTAAGATAGAATCATCTATAGTGTGAAACAAACATCGTATCAGATTAGTTAGGTCAAGATAAGTGACACATGATGAAAAGCAAAAGGTTGAAATTCACAATAACATAAAAGGAGTGATACTACAGTTTAAATTAAGTAACTATTCTAGGTTTAAAAAAATATATCATCTGGAAAATTAAACTAGAGGTGGATTAAGCACAAACTCAACCTAGTGGTAAAGAAAAGATCGTGCACATGCTTTTATCGCAAAGCAAGAATGCCTTCTCCGGTGTTCGAATTCTTAACCAACATTAGTACTGGAGCATTGAATCAGTTTTTGCTCTGACTGAATGGATTGTCCTCTCTCGACACTTGATGGGAAGTACAGAGTAAAAATTACCTCACAAACGTTAAGTTCATCTAAGGTTCTGAAATGGGAGTTGGCATGTGAACAATTATGAATGCACAAGACATTAGGATATAAACACATAATGCATCTTAAGATATATCTAAGCAGCGTTGCCATGTCATATTAAAAGAAATTCACTCATAAAAGTATAGAAAATAACTTCCTCTGTGAGTAGCCGTCGGATATTGATTAGTGATAATGGAGGTCACTAATCAATATGGTTGTCACTCTTCGGGTATGGTTGTCACATCTTCCGTATTCTAAGGGAATCTTCTTTGATTTTTAATTAGAATGCTTTAGTATCAAGTAGAGATGGCAACATGGTGGATTTTACCAAATCAGTCCCACCCCGCACTACAAGAAATCTGGCATTAGTTGGTGAACTTACATGTGATGCTTTGAAAATTGTCACTGGTTTCAAGTTTACGTGAGAAAATTTGACGAGTCGTCACATATTTGTTCAAGTATAATTTTGGTTCCCATTTCCTTATATAAACATTTCGCAATCTTCACACAACAAATAGAGAGAAATTAGGTGCCTAAATGAAATACATTTGGTGAGGAAAATTAACACCTCCTCACATTTCATCTAAAGCCCAATCAATAGTAAAGAAATAGAAAACGGAAAATGACTTTTTAAGGCCTATTTTTTCACAAAATGGATAATTTAGATATCGTAGTTGATATAATGGTTAATTTGTACATACTTTTATACGTTTATGACCAACAAGGACTATTTCATTAACCTATGTTAACTCATAAACTTATAAGACATATTTACCCTTCCCAAACTAATAGAAAACCTAATTTTATACTTTTGTGACCAATAATGACTTTTTTATTAATGATTCTAATTTATTTATTTTGGTTATTTGTACTTTTTTTAACATTTAACCCCTTCCACCCCATTAATCATTATTTTCTTGTTAATTTTTATTTTTATTTTATCTTATCTTGTTCTTTAATTGCAGTTTGAGCAATTATTTTATGACATTTGTTAGCTAGACTACATTAAATTTTCATGTTAGCATTTTTTTTAATGTTTTGTTACTTTGAATGTGTTTGATTTAACTAGTTGTGAAAGTACATCTAAGTTTAAAGAGCAAAATTTTTTTTGTTTCAATTAATAGTTGCTTCAATTCTCTGTCACTATTTAGTTTACATGAAATTGTCTTATTCAATATTGGTTCTCATTTTACCTCTGAGGCTATGTTCATACTCTGTGGTAGATAGCTGATGACTAAATAGCGATAAAGAATAAAATATATCACTTTACATGTATCCATGCATTGAAGAATATGATTAACTACATTATGGAATAAGAACAATGACAATTAAAACCAAATTTCTAATTATCATTAAGAAATGTAATGCACTGGTATCTGTAAACTTTTCTAATCAAATTTATGACAAGTTAATCAAATTTCTAATCATCATTAACTACATTATGAAAAGTTTACCAAACCTTAGCATGATAATTTCATTAACTTTTTTTTTTTTGAAAGGCAAGCAAGGTTTTTATAGGATCCCAGAACCCATAAAGATGCCGCAAGCTGGGTTTGAACCCATGACCTAGTGGTACCATCCGCCAAGCTCTAACCGTTGAGCTGTCATGCCATTGGCTTTCATTAACTTGTCAGTAAATGAAAACTTATAACAAATTATAATTGATGGCTCATAATTAAAACCATTAATATTGATACCTATCGACGGCATAGGGTGGGAGGGGTTAAGGGTAAACTTTTTTTTAGAGTTATTAATAAATAAATAAAAATCATTGTTGGTTATAAAAGTATAAAATTAGGTTTTATATTTGTTTAGAAACAGTAAAAAATGTCTTATAATTTAATGCATTAACCTGTGTTAATAAAATAGTACTTATTAGTCATAATAGTATAAAAATAGGCACAAATTAGCTATTACATCAACTATCATATCAAATTAAATATTACATCAACTACAATATCTAAATGGTTTATTACATCAACTATCATATCATATCAAATTAAATTAACTACGATATCTAAATGGTCTATTACATCAGCTATTACATCAACTATAATATCAAATTAACTATCATATCAAACTTAAAAATTATTTTCCAAAAATAACACTACACCAAATTGAGAATTTTGTAACAACTCTCAAAACAGTATCACTTTTGAGATGTTACAATCCACCAAACAATTTCAAATCAAAACTAAATTTAGTCAAAAAAAATGAAAAACAGTAACAAAAAAAAAATGATACAATAAGTTGAATCACCATAAATAGTATCACTTTTATAACCATACTTTTCATGGTGATACTATTGTTGTATCATTTTGTTTGTGAAAATGTGTAAAGTTGTTAAGTGAATTGTTACACTTCAAAAGTGATACTATTTTGGGGGTTGTTACAAAAATGCCAATATGGTGTAGTGTAACTTCTTTACAGTTCTCTTCACGATCCTCCTCCTTCTACTAAACAAAGAAGGCGCTCCTCCTCGTCGCACAGACAAGGTGCGATCCTCCTCCTTCTTCTATTTAACAAAGAAAGACGATCCTCTTCCGACACTCTTCACCTATCCTCGTCTTCCTCTCTCGTCTCTCGATTTTTGTGGAAACTTAGGGTTCGGAAGGATCAGACAATTGGTTGCAAGAGTCATCCTTCAGAGAGACAATGTTGAACTCGTCGCTGTTAACAATCCATTCATCATCATCGATTACATGGTAAACTCATCGACCAGTCTCCATTTTCATGCTTGTTTGCTTCCGATTCTTCTCGGAATCTCAATCTTTGATACAGCTGATCCGATCATTGATAGATCATAATGAAAAGAAACGAAGAAGCTCTCGAATCTCTACTCGCTTTCGTCAAGGTTAGAAAGGTAAATTCTACTCCTCTTCTTGATTGACGAATTTGTTTCTTGAACAAAATTGCTTATAAATTGTTAAGAATAGTTGATTTGAAGAGAATAAATTCTTTTCTCTGATATTGAATTGTTGTAGATTGCTTTGAGAGGTTGTCACATAATCAAAAGAGAACCAAAAACAGAGCCAAAGTTGAAAAGCAAATAAAGGCGCCAAAGAGCACCAACTCAAATAGTTTGAATTTGAAATACAAGGGTACAACAGTAAATACACTTAAGGTTGTTAGCTTAGCACATGGGTCCGAACACGTGTAATGCATTGATTGGATTCTATTTGAAATTCAGTTATTCATTATAGTTAAATAGAGAAGGAGAGTAGAACATAGGGCAAAAAATTGTAATAGCAAAAGGGCTAGGTCTGTAGTTCGATCTAAGCAGTAGTGCAATCTCTTGTATTCCATATCCAATATAGCTTCTTCTTTCAATTTGATCTTCACTTTGAGATTTTCAAGTCACAACCGTGACATTTGGTATTAGAGCAGGTTTGATCTACTGGGAGTGTGGAAGGAACACCATTAGCTTACGCCATGGAAACTAGGGCTAAGGAAGTAGAACTGTTCATGAGAGAAACAAGGAAAAACCAGAATGAAACCGCAGGACAGATAGAGTTCTTAAAAGGAAAATTCAAGAAATTGGTTCTAGCCAATGAGAGTCAAGAGAAGCGGATTGATACCAGGTTCGACCAGCTTGTTCAACTAATCCAGAATCCACCAATACCTGCAAGAGCCACAGATCCAAGCTCCTCTCAAACCCCAAATACAGGAGCCATGGATCACCGATCTAACTCCCAAACTCATTGGGAAAGCCAATGTATGTTTCCCCGTTTACCCAAATTGGATTTCCCACTATTTGATAGTTCAAACCTCAGATCATGGGTGAAAAAGTGTGAGAGATACTTTGATTTTTTTCAAGTTTCTGAGGCTAGCAAAGTAGGAATGGCTTCTAGTAAGGCTGACTTATGGTATCTTGACTATCATGTGGGGAAGAAAATGCTCCAATGGAGACAGTTTAGCCATGACTTGTGTGAACGTTTTGAAGAAGCAGTTCTTGACAACTTGGTGGATTCCTTTAACAAGTTACACCAAGATGGCACAGTAAATGACTATTTCGACAGATTTGAAGAACTGCGTTCACTGAAGCTATCCCACAATAGACACTTGGATGAGCAATACTTTGTCCTTAGCTTCTTGAGTGGGTTAAAGACCAACATTAAAGCCCTGGTTCAACTTTTCAAGCCGACTACATTGACTCAAGCCTTATCCCTGGCGAGAATGCATGAAACATCCTCTCAGTCCCACAGTATTACCAAACCAACACACCACCACTCGTCATGGCCTAGACATCACACCTACTCCACTACAAACACATCATCCCAGTCAATAGGCCCTTCCCTTACTCCACCATCACAACACAACAACTCCAACCACCCACCTCAAACACATCATCCCAGTCCTTTCCAGTCACATAAGACACCATACCACTCTCTACATTCCAATTCCACTAGACCTCCTTATGTTCTGCCTATCAGACGCCTCACTCCCACCCAAATGAGATTGAGAAGGGAGAAAGGACTCTGCTATAATTGTGACGAGCAGTATAAGTCGGGCCATTTGTGTAAAACCCAGCACTTGTATATGTTGATTGTTGATGACGATCCAATTGAGGAACCAGATGACTCTACTGAGATAACCACAGTGAATTGATACATGCAGTCCCTACTGATATGGAGATCTCACTTCATGCTCTCCACGGCTGTTCCTCATCGAATACATTACCACTCCAAGGTCTGATTAAGAAGAAGACAGTGTCCATTTGACACAGGTAGTACTCATTCGTTTATTGACCCTAGTGTAATTAAAGCTACAAAATGGCCTACTTGCTTGACTCCACAGATGCTAGTCATGGTTGCCAATGGTGATCAATTAATGAGCAATGTTGTTTGTCAGCGTCTCCAATGGACCATGCAGGGCATTGCCTTTGAGGGAAGAATACGAGTATTACCTCTTGGGGGTTACGATATGGTTCTTGGGGGCGATTGGCTGAAATTATTTGGTGATATCACTCTCAACTTACAGAAACTCCAATTGACATTAAACATTGATGGCAAGGCTATTACATTACAAGGTGGTACTGACTCAGCTGATCTTTGTTTATTGGAAGACAAGGGACTCTCTAAACTCATGAAGAAACAGGCTAGTTCATTCTTCTGTCACCTATTTTCCATATCTACATCCTACTTACCCATCCAACCTGATCCGACTATCCAACAACTTCTTACCAATTTCAGGGAGTTATTTCAACCACCTACTGATCTCCCTCCTAGCCGAGCACTCAACCACAAAATTCCCTTGAAACCAGGCCACCACCCTCCCTCCCAGAACCCATATAAGGTTCCCTATATATAAAAAAAAGTCATAGAGAAGTTGATTCAAGAAATGCTTGAGGCTGGTCTTAGCAGACATTCCCAGAGTCCATTCGCAGTTCCTATTCTTCTAGTCAGAAAAAAAAAATGCTTCTTGGAGGTTTTGTGTTGATTACAGGAAACTAAATGAGATTACCATAAAGGACAAATTCCCTATGCCTCTTATAGACGAGCTCTTAGATGAACTTCATGGTGCTACGATATTCTCTAAGCTGGATTTAAGATCAGGGTATCACCAAATCTTAGTTCATCCCCCTGATATTCACAAAACCGCTTTTAAAACCCACCACGGACATTTTGAATTCAAAGTAATGCCGTTTGGACTCACGAATGGACTCACTTCTTTCCAAGCTCTTATGAATCAAAATTTTCACCCCCTTCTCAGAAAATTTGTACTGGTCTTCTTTGACGATATCCTGGTCTACAGTCCTACCCTAGCTCTTCATTTAGAGCACCTACAGGTTGTCTTCACCATCTTACAACGACATCAGCTGTTTGTCAAGTTATTAAAATGCTCTTTTGGGCACCAGAAATTGGAGTATCTCGGCCATATAATCAGTGCTCAAGGCGGGGAGGCTGACCCTCAGAAAATTGAGGCTATGACCAATTGGCCTACCCCATCCAATATCAAACAACTCCATGGTTTTCTTGGTCTCACAGGCTACTATCGGAAGTTTATTAAGCAATATGGTCAAATTGCCAGACCATTGACAGATTTGCTTAAGAAAAACTCATTCAATTGGTCTACTATGGCTACTGAAGCATTCCAACAGTTGAAGCATGCTATGTGTCAGGCACCTATATTGGCTCTTCCTGATTTTTAGAAACCATTTACTATTGAAACAGATGTCTGCTCTAAAGGTGTTGGGGCTGTTCTTTCTCAAGATGGCTGCCCTATTGCTTTCTTCAGTAAGTCACTCAGCCCAAAGAATCTATCCTTATCGACCTACGAGAAAAAACTTCTTGCCATTGTTATGGCAGTCAACAGATGGAGGTCATATTTGCTAGGCTCTGAGTTCTCTATTTTTACCGACCATCAGAGCATCCGCTATTTTCTAGCACAGAAGGTGACTACTATGACACAACAACGCTGGTTAGCTATATTACTGGGCTTCGACTATGATTTTTTACAAAAAAGGGATAGACAACACAGTGGCAGATGCCCTATCAAGATGTACTGAGCATACTGGACAGTGTTTAGCTCTGTCCATTATTTCTCCAACTTGGTTGAATGAAGTGGCCTCTTCCTAACTCCATGATCAGTTTATGCAACACTTGATACAACAATTGCTTGTCCAACCAGACTCTAAGCCACCTTTCTCACTTACTAATGGCATTCTCAAGCACCACAGCCAGCTTTGTATAGGCTTCACAGGCACCTTACGCACTCAACTTTTATATGAACTACACAACACTACATTAGGGGGGGCATTCAAGGATCAATGTTACTTACAAAAGACTGCGCCAGTATTTCTATTGGCCAAAAATGCAGGCTGAGGTGCTCAAATATGTCACTGAATGTGATACTTGTCAGCAAAATAAGCATGACCAATCAGCTTACGGAGGCCTCCTTCAACCATTGCCTGTCCCGAAGCACGCTTGGCAACATATTTCGATGGATTTCATCGAAGGGCTGCCTCCCTCGAAAAACAAAACAGTGATCTTGGTTGTGGTTGATCGATTGACCAAATATAGTCACTTTATTGCTCTCGCCCATCCACTCACTTCAGCCATGATAGCAGACTTATTTCTACAGCACATTTATCGACTACATGGTCTTCCCACATCTATAGTATCGGACAGGGATAAAATCTTTGTAGCCTTCTGGCAAGAATTGTTTTCTGCTTTGGACACAACACTTAGTCTCAGCTCGTCATACCATCCTCAGACAGATGGCCAAACTGAAAGAACAAATGCGTGCCTTGAAAATTATCTTCGTTGCATGACCAGTGATGCTCCTCTTCAATGGTCGAAATGGCTTTACTTAGTCGAGTTCTGGTTCAACACCTCGTTTCATACAGGCTTGCAAGCTTCTCCATTTCAGGCGTTATATGGATACCACCCTCCATTAATGGCTCTTCCACCTATATCTTCCAATGCTATCCAAGATGTGCAACAATATCTACAAACCAGAGATCAGATGCTACATATTATCAAAGAAAAATTGCACCTTGCTCAGGAAAAGATGAAACATTATGCTGACAAGCACAGAACAGAGTGTGAGTTTGCTGTGGACGACTGGGTCTATCTGAAACTTCAACCATACCGACAAACATCAGTCAACCTTCGCAGGAACCTCAAGTTATCAGCACGATTCTATGGACCATTTCAAATATTGGAGCGCATAGGAGCAGTGGCATACAAACTTCAGCTTCCAGCCAATTCCAAGGCCCACCCCGTTTTCCATGTCTCACAATTGAAACGAAAATTGGGATCGAACATAAGTCACTCACCTCTACTTCCATTAGTGGACCATTCGGGCAAGTTTCAAGCAGAGCCAGTTCTATTTTAGCTCGCCGTTTGGTTCCTCGGCAGGGGCGGATCTACAGCTTGGGTAAGGGGGGCAATTGACCCCCTTAGGTTTTGAAAAAAATCTACCAAAGTAATATAAAATTTCAATCTTGCCCCCCTTAGAAATTTTATTTTGCCCCTCTTATAAAAACAAGAATCTCAATTACAGATCACATATCATAATTACAATCCCTAATTACAATTACAGATCACAATTGAAGAAAACAAAAACAAAACAATTGACGCTTCTAATCTCCGCCTCCACGCTTTCGGTCCTCAACAATAGTTTCTTCTCCATCCCTGTGAAACAAGGTGAGTTTGTTTGATTATAGGTTCTAAATGAAATCAACAGAACAATTGAACAACAAAATCACCTTTAATCTTAACATCACTTCTTACCTTGGATTTCTCTGATGAATCAAAACCCTAGATCAGAAACTCGAGAGAGAGATCAGAGAGAGAGATGGAAAGAGATCAGAGAGAGAGATGGAGAGAGATGGAGATCTTTCTCTGATGAACTCTGAGATATCGAAACTCTGAGATCTTTCTCTGATGAACTTTGATCTGAAACTCTGTCATCGAAACTCTGAGATCAGAAACTCTGATCAAAACTCTAATCGAAACTCTGAAATCAGAAACTCTGATCTTTCTGATCGAAACTCTGATCTTTCTAATTGAAACTCTGAAATCATAAACTCTGATCTTTGTGATCGAAACTCTGAAATCAGAAACTCTGATCGAAACTCCGAGATCTTTCTCTGATGATTTTCTGATCAGAAACTCTGATGGAGATCGATCTCTCTTCTGATGGAGAGAGATCGAAACCTAGATCAGAAACTTCTGAGATCAAAACCTAGATGAACTCTAGATCAGAAACTTAGATGAACTCTAGATCAGAAACCTAGATCAGAAACCTAGATCGAAACCTAGATGAACTCTAGATCAGAAACCTAGATCGAAACCCAGATGAACTCTAGATCAGAAACTTCTGAGATCGAAACCTAGATCAGAAACTCTGATGAACTCTGATGGAGATCGATCTCTCTTCTGATGGAGATCGATTTCTCTTATGATGAAGTCGATCTCCCTGATTTTCATCTCCCTGATTCTCAGTGAGATGCAGAGTGAGCTTGACTGAGATGAAGAAGAGTGAGCTTGACTGAGATGAAGAAGAGTGAGCTTGAGCTTGACTGAGATGAAGAGGAGTGAGCTTGAGCTTGACTAAGATGAAGAAGACTGAGTTTGAGTGAGATGAAGAAGAGTGAGCTTGAGCTTTCTGTTTGAGTGAGATGAAGAAGACTGACTTTGAGTGAGATGAAGAAGACGAAGAAGACTGAGTTTGAGTGAGATGAAGAAGACTGAGCTTGAGCTTTCTGTTTGAGTGAGATGAAGAAGAGTGAAGTGAGGCTTGAGTGTGGGTTTGGTTTGACCGTAATGTATGGGGTTGGGTAACTTGGGTTTGATAAAAAAGAGAAATGAGAGACAGATTAATGAAATTATGAAAGGATTGTTATTTTTAAAATTATTCAAAATATTATTTTAATCAATCAAACATAGGGTAAATTCCTTTCTTTTGTACCATATTTGTTTAAGCTTTAATGAGGTATTTCATATTTGTTTAAGCATCTAATTTATTATGTTATCTTTATACAGGAATATTTCATATTTGATTTTTAATTTAATTTAATTTGTTTATTTGTTTAGGCTTTGACAAAGTGGGTATTTGATCCTTAAAGCTTAAGTGAGTATTTAATTTCATCTGCTGAAAAGGCCATTATCTCAAGTTCTTAATATTTGGTAAGACTTCTTCTCTTTCATGTATTAATTATTGATTTACATTACAAATTTGATAATTTGATAATTTGGGAATCTGGGATAGCATTTATTAATATGAATATTGGGATTGTGTTGTTGTATTTGTGTAGTTAAATATTTGAGCACTTGTGCTGACGAGTGATGGATAGATACTTTAAAAGAATAAATGATGTGAGTTCTAGTTCTACTGCTCAGGTTGTCACTGATAGGTCTGATAAGGAGCTTCCTAGTTCCAAAAGGAGTTGTATTGAGACTAAGTTTGATCCAAAAACTCTTCCAGCAGACCCTGGATTACGTAAGTCAATCAAGGAGTATCATCCCAACATAAGGGATGAAATTCGAAGAACATACTTGCAAAAAGGTCCTTGCCAACCTCGGACGCATAACTTTAAGCAAACTTTGCAAGGAAAAGTCTTACGGCGTTTCAATCCTTCCTGGTTTGATGAATTTCCTACATGGTTAGAGTATAGCATAGAGAAAGAGGCTGCATACTGCTTGTGTTGCTACCTTTTTAGATCTGAGAGTAAAGAGCATGTGGGTACTTGTGATGTTTTTGTCGTTGAAGGATTTACCAATTGGAAGAAAAAGGATAAATTACAAACACATGTTGGAGGGTCTAACAGTGATCACAATCAAGCTTGGAGTAATTGTGAAGCTTTAATGAATCAACAACAACATCTTCGGACTGTTGTGATTAAGCAAACAAATGAAGCTCGAAATGATTACAAGGTTCGTCTAAATGCTTCTGTTGTTTGTAATCGATTCTTACTCCGACAGGGATTAGCTTTTCGTGGTCATGATGAATCTTGTGATTCAAACAACCGAGGGAATTTCTTGGAAATGTTACATTTTCTTGGTGATCACAATAAAGACATCAAAAGGGTAACTTTGGATAAATGTCCTAGGAATCTCAAATTAATAGCACCGGAAATTCAAAAAGATATTGTGAATGCTTGTGCAACCGAAACCACAAATATTTTCATTCAAGACCTTGGAGATTCTTTGTTTTCCATATTAGTTGATGAAGCTCGTGATGTATCAATTAAAGAGCAAATGGCTTCCGTGATCCGTTATGTGGACAAACACGGGCATGTGATTGAAAGACTTTTAGGTATTGTACACGTTTCTGACACTTCTGCTCTATCCCTAAAGGCATCAATTGACGCTTTATTTTTCAAGCACAAGTTAAGCATTTCAAGACTACGTGGCCAAGGGTACGATGGGGCAAGCAATATGCAAGGTGAGTTCAACGGTCTTAAAGCATTAATCTTAAAAGAGAATGGAAGTGCATTTTATATTCACTGCTTTGCACATCAACTTCAATTAGCACTTATTGTCGTTGCAAAGAATGAGGATTCCATTGTTTTATTATTCTCTTTGATCACGAGTGTTGTGAATGTGGTTGGTGGCTCATGTAAGCGTCATGATATTCTTTTAGAAGCACAATCTATTAACACTCTAAAAGCACTTGAAAGTGGTGAACTTGCAAGTGGAAGTGGCCAAAATCAACAATCAACTCTTAAAAGAGCCGGAGATACAAGTTGGGGCTCACATTACAATACTTTGATAAGCTTGATTAAGTTGTTCAATTCTATCATCGATGTGCTTGAGTGCATTAAGGAGACCTCAAAATATGTTGAGCAAAGAGTTGAAGCATGCACTTTATTAGATTCACTACTATCTTTTGATATTGCATTTGGACTTCATTTGATGAAAAATACATTAGGAATCACAAATGAATTGTCACAAGCATTGCAAAGAAATGATCAAGATATTGTGAATGCCATGAGTTTGGTCATAGTAGCTAAGAAACGCTTACAGTTGATGCGAGATGATGGATGGAATAATTTGCTAGATGAAGTTTCCTTATTTTGTAGCAAACATGTTATAGAAATGCCTAACCTGGATGAATTTTATGTTGCTCGGGGACGGTCACGACGTAATGTTGAAAAGGTGACAAACATGCATCGTTATCGGGTTCAGTTATTTAATGTTGTTATTGATTTGCAACTTCAAGAGCTCAACAACCGTTTCAATGAAGTGAATACTGAATTGCTTTTATGTCTTTCATGCTTGAGTCCAAAAGATTCCTTCTCGAATTTTGATAAGGGAAAATTGATTTGTTTTGCTCAGTTTTATCCAAGTGATTTCTCAGAAGTACAACTTGATGCTCTTGATAATCAGTTGGAGACATTTATCATTGATGTGAGGTCGAATAGCGAGTTCTTGAATTTGACAGAAATTAGCAATCTTGCTGAGAAGATGGTAAGGACAAAAAAAAAATATTTTGTATCCTTTGGTCTATAGGCTTATTACTTTAGCCTTAATATTACCAGTTGCAACTGCCAGTGTCGAGAGAACGTTTTCTGCTATGAAGATTGTCAAGAATCGATTACGTAATCGTATGGGTAATCAGTGGATGACAGATAGTTTGATTACATATGTTGAGAAAGATATATTTAATGGCATCGATGATGAGGTGATTATGTAGCATTACCAGAACATGAAAACCCGCAGAGAGCTTTTACCTAAATCTACAGCGCATCTACATTGACTCATTATGTATGTTTATCTTGTAATACTTTTAAAACTCTATTTTAATCATATTTATCTATTTATTTTAGGAATTAAATTATCTATAATTTTTTTGCCCCCCTTTGTCTGCAATCCTAGATCCGCCCCTGTTCCTCGGCACAACAAGGTTGTTACTCAAGTTCTCATACACTGGTCAAATTCCTCTCCAACCGACGCCACTTGGGAGGATTGGCCCCATATTCAGGCCACTTTTCCTAAATTTAATCCTCGAGGACAAGGATGTTCTTTGGAAGGGGATGGCATTGTCACATAATCAAAAGAGAACCAAAAACAGAGCCAAAGTTGAAAAGCAAATAAAGGCGCCAAAGAGCGCCAACTTAAATAGTTAGAATTTGAAATACATAGGTACAACAGTAAATACACCTTAGGTTGTTAGCTGAGCACATGGGCCCGAACACGTGTAATGCATTGATTGGATTCTATTTGAAATTCAGTTATTCATTGTAGTTAAATAGAGAAGGAGAGTAGAACAGAGGGCAGAGAATTGTAATAGCAAAAGGGTTAGGTCTGTAGTTCGATCTAAGCAGTAGTGTAATCTCTTGTATTCCATATCCAATATAGCTTCTTCTTTCAATTTGATCTTCACTTTGAGATTTTCAAGTCACAACTGTGACAGAGGTGTTCCATTTGATCTAATTGTTTTGTGCACAAAATGTATTTGAAGTGGTTTTTATGATGAACGATTGCTATTATGATTATTTGATTATGTTAGGTGTTGATTTTGATTTCTGATAAATTGGATTTACAAACCCTAAAACTCGATAGTCAATTAGTTCTATCAATTCCACCTTAAATTTGGCATTTAAAATGTCAATTTTGGCTGAGTTTGACATCTAAGAAACCCACTTATTAAATTTGTGAACACCAAGTGTGCAATAAAATGCTCAGTTAAGCAGACCTCACAAAGTAGTACTGGTATTCATCTACCATCCATTCGTTTATATATTTATTGAACTAGGTATGGTTAGTGACTTGCTACATTCAACTTCACAGGTGGAGATGTGGGCTTATATAATTATGAGTCAGGACCAGAAAATGCAGTTCGTGAAGATACGGCTAAACCCAGGTAAATATAGTTTTAGAACTATCTTTCGTTTGATATGTCATATGGATTCTGATTGAAATTATAATTGAGCTTGGACATGCATTGATCCATTTGTCTACACTATTTTAGTTCAAATACTAGAGTTGTTTCTGTGAAGCCCTTGTTATTATTCAAAAGATTCTCTTTTGGTATTGATAAAAAATAAAACAAAATTGTACAATCTTAAGGTAAGTTTAGTAAGAAATAAAACATGCTACCTTATTGCTATCTTACTCTATATTTGACTTTCATTTGATAAAATTGCTTTTTGTCAACTACAAAACGTTCAATCATACAATTTTAATTTTGTAATCTCTTGGGATTAAAGCATCCTATGAGTCTCTTGTTAAAGTCTTTTACCAAATAAAAGTCAAAAGATCTGTTCAGTAATTGGTCCTAGTCCGTTAATGAAAAGCTGGGACCTATTCATTGAAGACAGGGAACCTAGTAAGCTTTGCTTGTTTTATATCTGAAAAAATAATAAATAAATAAATAAATAATGATGTTGAACCAAGTGTTAAAGAATGAATGGATATATGTATATAAATGTTTGATCGGTTCTACCAACTGTTATACGCTCGATCCTGATTTTCTGTAGCGGTGATAAATTTTCATTGAGTGCATGGACTATTTTGATGGACTAGTGGGGTGCTCAATCAACACTTTTGACATGCATTTCTTCCTACTTTACATGGTACCCTCAATCCTTTCCAAGGGGCATGAAAACTCCATGCTGAAACGTCCACTAGTTTCTCGGGTTATGTCGTCCCACGAAACACTGTCTGAGCCCATGGCTTCTGCCTCAATCAAAGGAAAGAATCAATGGCCACTATTCCTTCAAACGGTATGTACTAATTTCTTTTCCATCTCATGTCAACTAAAGACACAATCTAGTCTTCAATTGAGGGTAGATTGAATAATGCCAAGTATGTTGGTTTTAGCCTGTTAGGAGCATCTCACTGTGCTTTCAAATTTGATTACATTCTACTCTTTTCTTAGATGGTCTATTTGAGTTTGGAGATGTACTCAAACAGGAGTTCTATTTCTTCATACATGGAACTACGGACACTCTTTGAATGCATTCTTTAGCGGGTCTGTTTCGTTTTTCTTTTGCCTCTGGGTTCAATTTGCAACTGCAGCTATGTTGCAGTCTTGAGATTCTATTAATTTCAAACTTCATTTCATTCATTATGGGTGTTTCTTCTTTGTGGTTTTCTTGTTTATCTGCTTGTTGGTAACTCATAAATTTAGGTTCCATTTCAGTCTTGGTTTTCTGTGATTGCGTACTGCCCATCCATTCTTGGGTCTAGGATCCTAACCAATTTCCTGTAATGAGTCAAGAGTGGGCATGCAAAATCCACTAGGTTGTGTTCTCGGCTTGACCTACTCTTGTCCAATGCTCTTCTTCCTATGAGCATCTCAAGGAGTACTACTCCATAACCATAAACGTCACTCTGAGCTGTTAGATGGCCTGCAAGATACAAAAGGACTTAGCTTATAATGTTTTAGAACATACAGAGTATGCAATCACAGTCTGTTAGAATACTCGGTCACAGTCCTTTAGAATACTCACCAATCAGAGTCTGTTAGATTACTCAGTCACAGTCTATTAGAGTACTCGGTCACAGTTTGTTAGAAAACGCACCAGTCACAGTCTATTAGAGAATGTACTAGTCATTATATATATTCAGGAGCTGCAAAACCGTAAGTACCCATAATTCGTGTTGAAACATGGGTTTGGTCACCCATAGGTCCATCGTTTGCAAGCCCGAAGTCAAAAAGTTTAGCATTATATTCCTGCAAGTTATAACCTGAATATTAGTCGCAGAAAGTGATATTATTTCTTTTAGACATGTAGTGATCTGGTTGTTATCCTTATATGATTGCTAATTATTCTAAGAAGGCAATTCTATCCAGTTTCATATATATAATTATTTTGAGTTTAGATATATAATAATTCTTTAATTTGATATCGTATTTTTCTTGGATCCTACCCTTTTTGTTCAACACAGTGAAATAACATTTGTAGTTTCCTTTTACATCTTTACCTTATTCTTAGAAAAATAAATTTTACTAACACTAATACTCGTTAATGTCGAATGCAAGATTTTTTTGGCAGCTACAATGCAAGGTCATACCATCAGTGTTTCCTCTCGCCACGATCCAAACAATTCTAATGGTAGTGGTGTACATCCAAATGATCATCGCTTGGTGACCATAATGGTAGTGGGTATGAATAGATGTTGATTAGTTAAGGAGCTTAGTGTTACTAGAGTAGACTCAGTTATTTTTTGGACATCAACATGGTGCAACTTGATATCATTATTAAATTTTGGTAGACTTATTTGAGGATGATATAGATATTGTTTTCGGTTATGTGACTTTGCATATGCAATGAAAGAATGCAATATTTTTTTTTTACGAAAGAAAATTCTACTATTTTAATTTTAGATTGTGCATTACACAAAAAATTTAGGTGGTGCTATTTAAGAATGCGCCTAGTAGACGGTTACAATAAATGGGTGAAGAATGAATTGTCACAAATATAATGAAAGTGTGATGAAAAACAGATAGATAATTTTAATGTATGAAATCATTACCGTGACAAATTGTTCTTAACGTATAAATTACATAAGTGAGAAAAGATTCCTTACAAAAAGTTCATAGTAGATATTTAAATCATTATCGTGACAAACTCTTCCTCATATATAAATCACATAAGTGAGATAACAATTCGTAACAAAAAGGCACCACACGTGACGTCTGTTTTTCATCACACATAACACTCTACATTGACAATTTTTGTCACCCATGTTCTAATTGTATACCTGCCCGCTAAGTTTATGTGAGAAACCACGTGCCGAGTAAGCGGATTGTCCTTCACGAGAAAGGAATTCGTCACAATACTTTCCTTAACGCCCTTTATGTGAGGAACGCTGTGACGACTGGAATTTCTCACCGTTGTTGAATGGTGACGAATTAACATGTTTTAGTGAGGTACAACGTTCTTCACCAAAACCCAAATTTCTTGTAGTGTCGTCAGGGATGGCGGATTCCACATCCTCATTTGACCATTTAATTTTTTTTAACATATTCCGCCTCCACCTCACTCCATTTATTCGTCGGGGCTTCTAAAGGATAGCAGATCCCCGCTCCCTTTAACCGTCTATTCCCCGCTTGGATTTTCGGGCTTTGCATTGGGCTTAAATTTCCTATGATTCATTTTCGCAAGCCAGGCTTTTATAAAATTCATTTGGACCTGAACTTTTTCACATAGCTCAATTTGCAGGCGTGTTCAAAAATTCAATTGGATATATATATATATACAAAACAGGATGATGTTTGAGGTGAGAGATAAAAGATGATTGAGATTTATCCAAATATATCAATTTAATGGATCGTATAGAACTTCAAGCACCAAGGGTGCATGGGTTCGATTCTTATACCCAACATTGTTATATTTATTTATTTTTCTTCAATTGTTGATTAGGCATGTAAGTATGAAGCATTGAAACTTTAGGGTGATCATGTTTTGAAAAATTTTAAAAAGGAATAAATTATATTTATCATGTTAAACTTTTATCATGCCAGTGGCACGGGGAATACCCTAGTTATATATACAAAACATGATGGTGTTTGGGGTGGGAGATAAAAAACGACTGACATTTAACCAAATATATGAATCTAACGGATCACATAGAACTCAAAGCACCAAGAGTGCATGAGTTCGATTCTCATACTCAACATGTTTTTATATTTATTTATTTTTCTTCAATTGCTGATGTTGGTGATTAGGCATGTAAGTATGAAGGATGAAAACTCAATGGTGATCATATTTTGAAAAATTTTAAACTTTTATTTAAACTTTTATCGTGCCAACGGCACGGGGAATACCCTAGTCTGTATTACAAATCAGGATGACGTTTGAGGTTGGAAATAAAAGACGGTTGAGATTTACCCAAATATAAGAATCTAACAGATTGTATAGAACTTAAAGCACCAAGAGTGCATGGTTTCGATTCATATACCCAACATTTTGATATTTATTTATTTTTCTTCAATTGTTGATGGTGGTGATTAAGAATGTAAGTATGAAGGATGAAAACTTAAACTTTCATCGTACCAACGGTACGAGAAATACCCTAGTATATTATATATACAAATTAGGATGGTGTTTGGGGTGGGAGATAAAAGACGGCTGAGATTTAACCAAATATATTAATCTAACGGATCACATAAAACTTCAAGCACCAAGAGTAAATGAGTTCGATTCTCATACCCAACATTTTATTTATTTATTTTTCTTCAATTGTTGATGGTAGTGATTAGGCATTTAAGCATCAAGGATGAAAACGTAAGGGTGATCAATAATATATTGACTTAATGGGGGGTATTGATGCTAGAAAAATAAAGTAGAATATATTGGCTTAATCAATTTGAGTGCCGAAGGCACGGGAAATACCCTAGTTTATATACAAAACGGGATGGTGTTTGGGGTGAGAGATAAAAGACGGCTGAGATTTAACCAAATATATGAATCTAACGGATCACATAAAACTTAAAGCACCAAGAGTGCATGGGTTCGATTTCCATACCCAACATTTTTTATATATTTATTTATTTTTCTTCAATTATTGATGGTGGTGATTTTGCATGTAAGTATAAAAGTTTAAACTTTTATTGTGCCAACGGCACGGGAAATACCTAGTATATTATCATACAGAACAGGATGATGTTTGGGGTGGGAGATAAAAGACGGTTAAGATTTACCCAAATATAAGAATCTAACGGATACATAGAACTTAAAGCACCAAGAGTGCATGGGTTTGATTCTCATACCTAACATTTTGATATTTATTTATCTTGATATTTAAAGTGGAATAAACTATATTTATCATGTTAATCTTTTATCATGCCAACGGCACGGGGAATACCATAGTCTATATTACAAATCAGGATGGTGTTTGAGGTTGGAAATACAATACGGCTGAGATTTATCCAAATATAAGAATCTAACAGATCAAGTAGAAATTAAAACACCAAGAGTGCATGAGTTCGATTCTCATACCAAACATTTTAATATTTATTTATCTTGATATTTAAAGTAGACTAAACTCTATTTATCAAGTTAAACTTTTATCGTACCAACAGCACGGGGACTACCCTATTGTATATATATTTGTGGGGCGAATGTGGCCAAATCCGTATCCGCTCCAAAATTCGTTAAGCTAAAACCATATTTGTTCCATCCGCAGGGGGGGGTAAAATCAGCGTTCGTAATACTACAAGTATTGCTCAATAATTTTGTTTGCCTTATATCTATAGTTGATAAACTACCTTACTGGAGGTTTCAAAATTTATGGAATATTTGATTATAGCTTGAGTTTGTGTTATATTGGGCACTATTATAAGATTGTCGCTGATGTTTGGATCCGTTAAGGGACTCGTGTCTTTGTCCTCTGTGACTTAGTCCTACTTAGCAACTTCTATTATAGTATGGGAGAGAGGGCACCGATGTGGTTCACTTCGCCTTAGGGCTAAATGAATTATAACCTTTTCTTTAGAAGGGTAAAAAAAGGCTCATCAACTGACGTACAAATTAGATTAACTAATAAGCTCCATAGATTTCAGAATCTCATGCGAGCATTGCAGTAGGTGAATCTCAAATCCATGTGCAAAACAAAATTATAATAGGAGAACAAGATAAGATACATGAGGACATTGATAGGGGCATAATTAGGCTATTTTTAGTACCATATTTCTATATATTTTTTTAGCTATTACTTGTTAATTATGATACTAATTGCTATTTTCGTGTTTATGTAGATTTCCAATTACAAGATTCTAAAATAGAAGCTAAGTGAAGCAAATTGGCAACTAGTTGCACAAGTAAACTACACAAACAAGGAAACCAAGCAAAAAAGGAAACAAAACAATTATAAAAGGGATGATACCTGCCCTGGAGCAATCACGCTTGCAACCACAGCAAGCCGTCACCCTTCCAAAGCCACGCATCCATCCATAGCCTCCTAATCCACCGTCGCAGCAAGCCAAGCATCCTCCCACAACCGCCGTTGTCCTGAACCCACCACCATCATCAAATCCAGCCATCACCCTCCTCCTCAAAACAACCTCGCCAAACCCTAGCCTGGTCTCCCTCTCTCTCGCCTTCATCGTTTACCAACCCTCAACCCAATCAAGACACATCGCCACCGTCTCAGTCCCTCTTCGTCCCTTCTCGTTCTCAGCCAAAGCCTTCATCGCCATCCCCCTCGCATCCTCTTCTCACTGGGACAGAGACCGAAGAAGCAGAGATCGGGAGGAAGGGATATCTTCCTCTACGCTATTCGCACCCCAGCTTCTACTCAATACCACCACGGATCGGGCGACAGTGTTTTGTTTCTTCTCTTAACTCTTTCTCTTATTTTAGTTTGATATTTAATTATGTATTGCTATTCAAACATGATTAATATGTCTAGCTAAACTTCTCTTAGTTAGGAGTGGTTTCGAAGCCCCGAACATGTGTTTTATAAATTAATTGAATTTAATCTTCTATGCTATTAGTGATTGTGTTTTGCTTAACTGCTTTATAGAGAACTTTTCTTTGTATGTTTGTTAAGGTGGCCAACTTAGTAAGCATGCTAGGATCTGGGGCTAGAGTATAGGAGAGTTTCACCTAATTGTTATAATCTTGAACTCACAAGTAGTAAATACCAAGGAACGTTGGTAAGGTTAAGTAAAAACCTAGGTAAGAACAAGATGTTGATCATACTTGTAATTGCCTAGTCAGTGTTCATATTTTCCACAAAACTTAATGATCTTATATTGTTATTTAACTTGTGATTCCTGTTTAGATAGCATGATAAGAATAGTTTGAAAGCGACGTTTAGTTTAATTCAACGAACTTGGAAAAATAATAAGATTAATGCAGTGCGATCACGGTTAATCTTGAGCATTGTCTCTCACGAGTTAGCAAGTGATTATTGAAGATTGATTTATGAGCATATGTTTGGTGTGTGGAGATAAACCCTTAGCTAATTTCTCATCTTTGCCATCCCTTTAGTTTTATTATCTTTATAATAATTTTCGTAGTTATTTTCATAGTTTAATATAGAAAATCCAATCTCCCATATTTTAATTAATTAGGTTGTTAGTTGTCTTTTAGTTATTATTAGTGTTAATTGACAAGCCCTCTAATCCTCGGTCCAGAACGATCCCTACTTATTCTATACTACAATCACAAAACAGAGTATTAAGTTGTGTGCTACTAAAATAGCGCATTAGTTTTTGGCGCCGTTGCCGGGGATTAGTAAAATTGTTAATTACTTAATAGTTTTTTATTAATTAAAATTTTTATTTTTATTAATATTTTTTCTTCTTTTTGTCAGGCTGCACGACGTTAAAACAAGCGCTTCTTGGGAGGCAACCCAATCAGATTTGTTTTCTCTATGCCTTTATTTTCTTTTCGTTATTTTTGTTTTTGTTTGTTAGTAGTTTTTTTTCCGTGTTTAAATCTTTCATTACATGTGCTATCACATTGAGGACAATGTTAGGTTTAATTGTGGGGGGAACAAAACGTTGTTTTATTTTGAAAAAAAAAAGTGTCGGTCCCTTAAAATATATATATATATATATATATATATATATATATATATATAATGTTGGTTTTTATTTTCTTTGTTGGTATTAGTGTCATAAAAATAAATAAAAAATAAAATTTAGTTGTTTTGAGTCTTTGGATACTTTCCAATACAATGATGAGATTTGGTTTTTTATTGCATGACTTTAAGGTGATTTATAAGCATGAGTTAAGATCTAATATATTCTTTGGTTAATGCTTATTCATGGTAATCATATGCAAATTCACATGTAATCAACTTAGTAATTGGTATTCATAGCATGCTTAATTGAATTTAACTCATTATAAACCATAAGTAAGTTTTGAGCTTATTGTTCCTTTGATTTTGAGAGTTTTTAGTTAGGTCATCTTTCATTTCTTTTGTCAATAATAACTCATTGCGGGATCTCAAATTTGTTTGCTTTGGTTGCTACTTGGATTGCTTTCAAAATTAATAATTAAACACTAGAACTTGTATTAATTTCGTTCAAAGTATCATATTGAATTGCATGACATGATAAAGGCACCTAGTTTCCATCATTGCCATATAAATTTGATATATTTCCTTTAGGTTAACCCTATTGAGCCTGTTATTAAGCTTTTTGTTTCATTACCCTCATTTTCTATCCCTAACCTAATCAAAAGAGTGGAACATAATTTGATTTGCAGAGATTTTATTGTGGTTCAAGGTATGTTGAAAACAAGTGTGGGGGAAGACCCTTGTGGTAGACAGTTCAAGAAGAAAGAGTTGCCAAAAAAAAAAAAAATCTTTGGTACAAAGTTACAGAAGGGACACAAGTCCTTATTTATATTCATTTAGTTTTTCAGTACCATACAAATAGTCTAGTTCTTTTCATTCAGTAGATACAAAATAATGGCTGAAACTCTTCATTATCAGTGAGTCACCTCTTCATTTTCTTACTTATGTCTTGAACCATATGATTCATTGCCAATGTCTCTAATCTTATTGCACGTTTTCACCATTTCTTTAAACCCTTTAAAAATTCCCTATCCGTTCTTTCTCTTTCCTTGACCCATTGGCCTCATTACAACCTGAATTAAGACCTTTTAATTGAGTGTGTCTTGCAATGCCACGATGTGGAGATTTGAATGAGGTATGAGCATATGGTGTCCCTAGTTCGTGCATTCAAGTAGTAGCATTCCTTCTATGAGATCATATATCTGGAAGAAAAAAAAAGGGTCCGAAAATGCATTTCTTTCTTATTATATCATATGTGAGCTATTTGTTTCCCTTTTACATCAATTCTCTCACATATAACTAGAATAGGAAGAGTGATTCTTCCAAACAATCAGTGAAAAAGAAAAGAGTGCATCCAGTGAGATTTTTGGGTTATTTCTTCTTGGCACGCGCTTGAGTTTTACAATCACTTGGATTGATTTAATTGTGAATTTTTATATCATTCCTATGAACGTGTATTAATTTTCGAATGGTGTGGATTTAATCTTGTGTTTACAAATAATCTTAACATATCATGATCCGTTGAAATTCTCTTAGACAAATGTTTGAAAGTATAGATTGAGTCATTTGAGTCTTTTATTTTTGTTTCTTGGATTTGCTCGAGGACTAGCAAAAGATAGGTGTGGACGAATTTGATATGGGCATAATTAGGCTATTTTTAGTACCATATTTCTATATATATTTTTAGCTATTACTAGTTAATTATGATACTAATTGCTATTTTCGTGTTTGTGTAGGTTTTCAATTACAATATTCTAAAATAGAAGCTAAGTGAAGCAAATTGGCAACTAGTTGCACAAGGAAACTACACAAACAAGGAAACCACACAAACAAGGAAACTACACAATCAAGAAAACCAAGCAAAGAAGGAAACAAAACAATTATAAAAGGGATGATACCTGCCCTGGAGCAATCACGCTTGCAACCACAGCAAGCCATCACCCATCATCACCCATCCACAGCCACGCATCCATCCATAGCCTCCTAATCCACCGTCGCAGTAAGCGAAGCATCCTCCCACAAATGCCGTCATCCTGAACCCACCACCATCATCGAATCCAGCCATCACCCTCCTCCTCGAAACAACCTCGCCAAACCCTAGCCTGATCTCCCTCTCTCTCGCCTTCATCATTCACCAACCCTCAACCCAATCATGACACATCGCCACCGTCTCAGTCCTTCTTCCTTCCCTCTTCGTCCCTTCTCGTTCTCAGCCAAATCCTTCATTGCCATCCCCCTTGCATCCTCTTCTCATTGGAGCAGAGATCGGGAGGAAGGGATATCTTCCTTCGCACTATTCACACCCCAGTTTCTACTTAATACCACCACGGATCAGGCGACAGTGTTTTGTTTCATATCTTAACTCTTTCTTTTATTTTAGTTTGATATTTAATTATGTATTTCTATTCGAACAGATTAATATGTCTAGCTAAACTTCTCTTAGTTAGGAGTGGTTTCGAAGCCCCGAACATGTGTTTTATAAATTAATTGAATTTAATCTTCCTTGTTATTAGTGGTTGTGTTTTGCTTAACTGCTTTATAGAGAACTTTTTCTTGTATGTTTGTTAAGGTGGCCAACTTAGTAAGCATGCTAGGATATGGGGCTAGAGTATAGGAGAGTTTCACCTAATTGTTATAATCTTGAACTCACAAGTAGTAAATACCAATGAACGTTGGTAAGGTTAAGTAAAAACCTAGGTAAGAACAAGATGTTGATCATACTTGTAATTGCCTAGTCAGTGTTCATATTTTCCATAAAACTTAATGATCTTATGTTGTTATTTAACTTGTGATTCCTATTTAGATAGCATGATAAGAATAGTTTGAAAGCGATGCTTAGTTTAATTCAACGAACTTGGGAAAATAATAAGATTAATGCAGTGCGATCACGGTTAATCTTGAGCATTGTCTCTCACGAGTTAGCAAGTGATTATTGAAGATTGATTTATGAGCATATGTTTGGTGTGTGGAGATAAACCCTTAGCTAATTTCTCATCTTTGCCATCTCTTTAGTTTTATTATCTTTATAGTAATTTTCGTAGTTATTTTCATAGTTTTATTTAGAAAATCAAATCCCCCATTATTTACTTAATTAGGTTGTTAGTTGTCTTTTAGTTATTATTAGTATTAATTGACAAGCCCTCTAATCTCCGGTCTAGAACCATCCCTACTTATTCTATACTATAATCACAAAGCAGGGTATTAAGTTGTGTGCTGCTAAAATAACGCATCAGACATCAGATGAAATGACTTATGTAGTTGTATTCAATTAAAACAAAAAATAAATTAAAAGATAATGGCATCAGACAGAGAAAAACCTGACAACCAGATGTTATAAATGAAGTAAAATCATGAAATCCGACAAGAACACTACATGCTTTCTGCTTAGGAACAAAACACTGAAAATAAAATTTTTAATGAGAATCAAAAAATTAAATTTCTGAACTGAAAATGTGCAAGGACAACCTGCATAGCATCAGAGTCTAGCTTCTTCGCTACATGCCATGCCTGATCCTTCTCAAATGTTGGCAGAGGCTCTGGCCCAGACTGTAAAGAAATTGTATTGAAATATTATTGTGTATCATATCATTGTTGAATACAAGCTTATAAAGCTAACTCTGACCTAACCTTGTGGAGATAGGAACCTAAAGACTTCTATTCTATTCTGATTTTCCTAACATATCATATTCTGTAATACTTTCCTATTCTGTAGCATAGGTAGACTTCTATTCTTTAACACTCCCCCGCAAGCTGGACATGTAGACGCAGATGAAATGTGCAGCTTGATGGAAACTTTGAAGTCCTATTTGGTGATGAAATCATTATTGTTGAGTGATTGTCGAATTCTGGATGATTCATGTATGAAGAAATCATGACTCAATTCGAGTCTTGGTATTGCTCAATTCGAGTCGACACAGATTTTGGATGATTCCTGTATGAAGATATCAATACCATTTTGGATGATTCCTGTATGAAGAAATCGTGACTCAATTCGAGTATTGGTATTGCTCAATTCGAGTCAGCACAGATTTTGGTAATGATTCTTGTATGAAGAAATCACGACTCAATTAGAGTCTTCGTATTGTTCAATTCGAGTCAACACAAATTTTGGTTGTGACCAAAGATGGCGGATGTGAATAGCGGAGTGAAAGAGATTCAAATTTCTTTATTTTCCCTCGTTTATTCTTCTTCATCTGTTTCTTCCCTGTTGTGCGATCTGATGTGTGACCGAACATGTGACAAGGAGAGAGAGGGGACGAGTGAAATATCGCGTGGTCTACATTTGTCTGGGTGTTGCTGTCGTGTGCGCCAGAGAGAGACGTTGTTGTTGTTCTGCTGTTCTTTGTTGAGTTGAGATTTTTTTTGGTGGTACTGAGTAAAGCTCGGGGTGCAAATAGCCTAGAGCTTTATAACAATTTGAAGAAAAAAATTTCTTCTTTCTTCTTCTCGGACTTGAAGAAAAGCTCGGATTTCCCTTCTCTTTCAGCAGCGATGACGACCGAGGCGAAGAAGAAGAAGCCCCAAACGTTGTCTTTGTCCGAGTTCGCGGCGGAGCTTCAACAGGCGGTGGTGTGAAGGGGGCGACGTTCGTGATCAACTATGGGAAGTTGGTGGTCGATGATGAGATCAGTGATTCTGACGATATGTTGATGATGATTGATTGGCAGGGTTTGATCGATGACGAGATCGATTGGTCAGCGTTCGTGATCGATTTGTTGATGATGATTGATCAGTGATCGACTCTGTTGATGACGAGATCGATTGGTTGATGAAGTGATCAATGATCGACTTTGTTGATGACGAGATCGATCAACTGTTGTTGGTCTAATAACGAGATCGACGAGGTCGATTGTTCTGAGATGGACAGATCGATGTGCTTGATCGATGTTCAATGATGTCTCGAGTGTTGGACAGATCGAAGTGCTCGATCGATGATCGATGATTTCTCGAGTGTTGGGAGACTCTGAATATCTCTGTTGATCACGATCGAAATGAAGACGTCTATGTTGATGATGGATCCGATGATGATCAATGATTGCAACAATACATTGATGATAATGATGATGATGATGATCTGATCGGCGATGATTGATCAGTGGTTCCGACAATATTGATCGGTGATTGAGATGTTGATGGATCTGATGTGATTCGATGGCACCGGTTGATCGGTTCGATTGCACCGAACGATGTTGATGATCTAAAACAATATGAGTTTGTTGACTGGAGAAGAGATCTGATTTTGTTGGCTGGAGAAGATGATCTTATTTTGTTGGCTGTAATTGATTTTTGGGAGCAACTCCCTTGTTGCTGCTTCGTTTGAACTTCTTCTTTCTGCCTCCTATGTTTGAAGAACACAAAAATAGATAGTGATCCTTGGTAGAACAGAGAACTTTCTTTGCCTGCTTCTCTCCCAATTTCAGGCAATGATCTGATGAAGAGATCACGGTTCAATTGCCTGATAATGAAAATAATTGAGATTATTGTTGTTGTGATTGATGATTTACTGTTTTGCTGTTTGCGGATCTGTTTTGTTGTTGTCGCGTGTGATGGTGAGAGAGTCTCACCACTGCTGGTAGCGGTGTCGTTGATTGGTGATGATGAGTTTGTTTGCGGAAGCGGTGGCGAACGAGGTTGTGGCTTGCAATGTGGTCTGTTATGATGTTGAATTGATTGAGGTAGGCTATTACTATTGTCTTCCCTTTCTCGCCTCTTGTGTCTAATTAGTCGTCGGAGGCGGGGAAGAGCTTGATTCCCCGGAGGTTTAGATCACCTAAGAACCTTGCTCTGATACCATGTAAAGAGTTGTATTGAAATATTATTGTGTATTATATCATTGTTGAATATAAGCTTATACAATTAATTCTGACCTAACCTTGTGGAGACAGAAACCTAAAGATTTCTATTCTATTCTTATTTTCTTAACATATCCTATTATGTAACATAGGTAGACTTCTATTCTTTAACACGGACATTAAGCGATAGATATACTTATGCGTTAACTAGTTGATAAGCTCTAATATGATAAAGTTGAACTCAGCGAGGTTGAACTATGTGAGGCTGGATTCAGCTAGTTCAAACTCGTATGGAGAGCTTCGATTCAAATATGTCAAGCTGATTTGCGATCTTGCTTTCAAGTTCCTTATGCATTGATTTTAGAATGTCGAATAGGTCTTGATCGAGCATCAAATCCATTGCTATTAACTCCTTACTAAACCATGTAAATCTTCAAAAGGACTATGCCCGATGCAAGATCCTAACTTCAGAGTTTGTTTCACTCACTAAACCTCTTACTGTGTCTTGACTATCCATAGAATATCAAATCCAATAATTAACATTTTAGTTGTTAAGACGTGTATGTATCATTTTATTATCATTGCATTGTTATTCCTTGTGTGTTCATAATAACTCCAATGACGTAGTTAGCTCAACCTCAAGGTATTTGATGATACATCATAATAGATCGATCATTATGGCCGTACACGTGGCAAAGAACATCTATCATGAGGATATGGCGCCCAATCTATTAGGTAAGCTCATAAAACCCAAGAAGAATAAAGCCAATCACAGAGGCCCAGACAAGGCCTACTAATGAGAAGATATAAACGAAGCCCAAATCCAGGTCCGAATGAGTCAAAGTCCAAATCCAGGCCTGACACGAGTTCTCTCGTAAAGAAGAAAAACGTTGCACCAAAAAGAGTCATGAAGGGAGTTACGCCTTCACAGACGCATCTCCATCAAGAAGGAGACTGTTACGAGAAACATTTCCTTTCGTTGCGCCTCACATGCTTAAGTCACGCAGAGAATTAACCGCGACCATTATAAATGGTAAAGGGAACATTCGACATATGTATGCGACTTTAATTGAGTTTTGTCCAGATTTACTTCCTTCTTCAAACAGAGTTGCTGACATAAGCATCGGAGTGCCTTCAACCACTTGACAGTCTAACATCTATTTTGTAGGTCAAACTCACTGGAGGACGATTTTTGGACGCATCAGCTTGGCACCGTCCGTGGGGAACGACCAGATTCCTTTCTAAAAACAAGATCCACAATGACAAAGCTAACCACAATCTGATAGAAGATCAACAAGCCGTCAGAACACATGACGCACTCTTCAGATCCTCAACCCAGCGATGATCGCGACAACTCTCCTACTGGCAACGATGCATCACAAACAACTCACGAACAAGAAGCAGACCAGATCGTTAGACCAATGGCGCCCGAGAATTAGGATCCACAGAACACAATAGCCCAAACAACCCAAACACCTGGCGACGCTGCCACGGATCCTCGGGTAGACCTACTCATAGCCCAAATGAACTGCATGACAAATATGCTGAAAAAAATCACCCAGGAGCGAATCCAGCCAGCTGACCCTTTTTAAGCACCGCCCCCCAACAAACCTCCGCCAATCGAACTCAAGAAAGTGACGAAGTCCCAGCTGAACCCCAACAGGGAAACTTCGAAAGCAACGAGCTCCCCCAAGGCAAGACTCCGCAGTGCGACGGAACGATTGCTGAAATCCCATTCAAAAATGAGTATCTAATCCCAACGTACTATACGAATTAACCAAACTGCAATTCTCTAACGCCCCCGTGAGGATTGTCATGCCGAAAAAAGTTCACTCCGCCAAAGTTCGAAGTATATGATGGTACTATCGACCCAACTAATTACCTGAGACACTTCTACTACATGACGGCCCTGAAGGAAACCACAGAGTCGATCTTATGCATGACATTTCCGACCAGCCTCACTTCCACAGCGATGAATTGGTTCAACAACCAACCACCAAGGTCGATAGACTATTTCCAAGCGTTAGCCACCACTTTCATCATCAAATTCATCGAGAGCCAGCGGATGAGGAAAGAACCACACTACCTCCTGCATGTCAAACAGAAGCCCGAAGAGACAATACGAGAATATGTCACTCGTTTTACCAATGAATTAATAATGATCAATGGATGTAGCGATGGAACAGCCGTTGCGACCTTTATCGCTAGACTGAAGAGAGACCCTTTCTTTGATGCCCTTAACCTAGAGCCTCTTAAAGGCATGGCGGTCCTGCTGAAAATAACACAAAATCCCATCTCCCTTAAAGAGATGAAAGCTACCATGAGGAAGAATGAACAAAAAAGGGAAAACCATTCAAGGAAACGGGAAAGGAAATAAGAAAGAAGACGAGACGATGGACCACGAGAAGATAGCAATCATTCAAATAAACATCGAAATGACGGAACAACCGAGTCCAACCAATGGGAATCTAGAAAGTCACAATCGGCACGACCCAATCACGAGCGGATAACCAACGTAATGAAAAAGGAATACAAACAATACACGGCCCTAAAAACAAGCCAGACCAACATCCTGAAGTACATGGCGAATTGGGAGAACGTCAATTGGCCACCTAGAATGAAAGAAGGCCTAGAAAGAAGAAAGAAAAGCAGGTACTGCTCCTTTCACAAAAATCACGGACATGATACCGAAGACTGCTACAAGCTAAAGGAGGAAATCAAACATTAGATCCAAAGATGTCGACTCGATGAATTCATTGGAATGCCAAACAAACAACTCAAAGGAAAATAGACGGCAGATACCACTGCCACAGGATCGAAAAAACAATCTAGGGAACTGATATATGCTCTACACTACATCTACCCCAACAAAGAATCATCTCGCACTCAAGCAAACCCATATCGAAGCGAAAATATTAAAGCCTTGAAGACAGTTGCACTGACCGACTCGAGACTCTAACAAAAGAATTAGTGAGATGAACTCCTTCAAGCCTCAGCGAGTGATGCCAACCAAGGAGCAATAACGGGTCAAGCAAAAGAGGTCATAAATTAAAAAAGAAATAGCAACAAAGGCGTGAAACCCCAATGTGAGGATAGACATCAACTAGGCGATGAGTAAAAAGAAATCACTCCACGATGTAGCGAAACTGCTCCAGAAAAACGACCGTTAGAAATGGTCAAGACATCCAAAAAGGAAAATCAATAAAATTTCAAATTCAAAGTCATCATCCCACGAAGGAGAACAACTTCAAAATGAAGCCATGCAAAACAATCAGGATATAAAGCCAAAAGGAGTTAGGACGCAAGTCGGATACATATAATAAACTTCTGGTATGATCAACAACGAAGTTAGAGTTGGACGAACGAATCAACTAAGTAAAAACGAATTCGGGTTGACTAGAGTGTTGAACCAACGAAGTTAAAGTGGACGAAAAAGTCAACTTAACACAAAAACTTCGAGTCGACTGAGATGTCGAGTTAACGAAGTAAAAGTGGACAAACGAGTCAATTTAACACAAAAACTTCGAGTCGATTGAGACGACGAGTTAACGAAGTAAAAGTTGGACGAACAAAGTCAACTAAGTAAAAACGACTTTGGGTCGACTAGAGTGTCGAACCAACGAAGTCAAAGTGGACAAACAAGTCTAACTTAGCACAAAAACTTCGAGTCGATTGAGACGTTGAATTAACGAAGTAAAAGTGGACAAACAAGTCAACTTAATACAAAAACTTCGAGTCGACTGAGACGTCGAGTTAACGAAGTAAAAGTGGACAAACGAGTCAACTCAACACAAAAACTTTTGAGTTGACTGAGCTGTCGAGTTAACAAAGTAAAAGTGGACGAACGAGTCAACTTAACACAAAAACTTCAAGTCGACTGAGACGTCAAGTTAATGAAGTAAAAGTTGGACAAACAAGTCAACTAAGTAAAAACGACTTCGAGTCGACTATAGTGTCGAACCAACAAAGTCAAAGTGGACGAACAAGTCTAACTTAACACAAAAACTTTGAGTCAACTGAGACGTCGAGTTAACGAAGTGGACGAACGAGTCAACTTAACACAAAAACTTCGAGTCGACTGAGACGTCGAACTAACGAAGTAAAAGTTGGACGAACAATCCAACTAAGTAAAAATGACTTCGAGGCGACTAGAGCGTTGAACCAACGAGTCAACTAAGTAAAAGCAACTTCGGGTCGAACCAACGAAGCAAAACTTGAAGGAAACAACTTCGAGACAACCGAATCGATGAACCAACTCGAAATAGGCAAATTTTGGATCAAACAAGCAAAGCTAACGACGGAGGACAAGTTAGCGCAACTCAAGAGAGCATCGGATTAACTAACACACCAGATCGACAAAGTAAAAGACAAGCAGACAAATTATCCTTCTCACAAAAGCTCCGACACAACAAACATGAGGTTGAGACGGGCATACCGAAGCATAGGAAAATTCAAATCAGCAAAAGACAGACAGAGAAAATAAAACTGTAAAAATCAAAGTTGGAGTACAAATCACTTAGAAACAATGAATGACCCATAAAAGGCACAAGCAACACAAACGAAGTCAACAAGATGAACCACGACTACTAAGAAAAACAAAGGAGAAAACTCTTGTTCTTTAATCAAAAGCTACTCTATTACATTCAAATAAAACAAAGGGGTATAAGATCAAGGGGAAAGATCTATAACATCCTCTGCGACACCATCTGCCAGACAAGGAGTAGTCGATTCACTGACAAAGGTTCTCTCTTCAAGAGGAAAAAGTGGCGGCTTTTCATCCATTGGATCACCCGGAGGGTCTTCAACACCATCTTCATCCTCGAAGGTCTGATAGACCAAATGACGGTATTGAGACAAGTTAACACCAAGACCCTCAATATAATCAAGAAGCTCATTTCGACCATCGACAACCCGCTGCCAATCCACCACCTCCATAATAGGAAGCATGTCCTTAACAGAAGCAAGCTCACTCCTGGCCACTATAAGTTGGCCCACAGCAGTAATGAACATCACGAAGGTATCAACCTTGACTTCGTCAAGTGAAGCCATTATTTGCTCCACCTTTTTTCGGCAATGTCGCGATTTTTAGAGTGTTTTATCCTGACACGCCACTACACCAAAAACCCCCATTAGCAACGGTTCTATACCGTGGGCGTAAGCCATTGCCACGGCTAAGAGCCGTGGACTACAGGGGCGTCGCGAAATCCTTTGTAACGGCTATAAACCGTTGCTAAAATTGTAGCAACAGTTTTATGCTTGAATGGGAGGCGTGATTTTCAGCAATTAGCAACGATTATAAACCGTTGCAATAATAATAGCAACGGTGTTTAGCCGTGGCAAAAATAGCCACGGTTTTAAGCCGTGACAAGGTGTAGATACTAGCAACAGTTTTAAACCGTGTCTAAGTAAGTAGCAACGATTTTAAGTCGTGGCTAGGGTTAGCCACGGTTATAAGCCGTGGCAAGGTAGCCACGATTTTTAGTCGTTGCAATAGTTAGCCACGGTTTAAAACCGTGGCAAATTTTTTTTTTTTTTTTTTTTTTTTTTTTTTTTGCTATCAAATGACTTTCACCATCAAAGTATAAGTAAACAAAGCACCCGTTTCAACATATCCTAGAAACATTTTTTCTTCTTTTCTACACTAGCTTTAATGTCAAAACAATTATCGACTGAAAATATTGGATGACTAAAAAAAATTCATTATACATAGAAGTCATGTTTTGAAAAACAGTATATGGAAATCTATCCATGAAATAACTGCTCAAGACTTGCAGTAGTTGAATTTGTTACTACCACAAGGGTGGTCACCGGAGAAAAGAAAAAAAAAATTCCCACATGAGAGATGTGCAACTTCAACCAGTTACTATCAAGAGGCACTGAGCACGGATGCTCTACTGAATTTTGTGCCTAACTACAGTGGAGAAGAAGAATCAAACACATTTTCTCGCCCTTGCTCTGCTCACGGCACTTTCAAAAAGTTCAACATACTGGCCAGCATAAGTTTCCCAACTGAAATCTATTTTCATATCCTTTTGAACAAGCTGCTGCCAATCTTCACTTTTCTTGGTATAGTAGCTGAATGCCCGTTCCAAAGCGCCGTTCAATCCCTTTACATGATTGGAATGGTGATCAGAGTGATGGTAAAAATAAATGTGTCTGTCTGAGTTACAGCAGTATGATGAAGTGAAAAGATCAGTAGTAGTCTCTATATATTATTGAGGAACTGATATCCTTACCTGCTCATCAGGTGATAAAAATGTAAAACCATTGCGAAACTGATGTGGGATGGTTTCATCGTCTACATCAAAAACAATACAAGGACAATGGTTTTGTTAATGAAATTAAGAAACTAGGCTACAAACTCAACACAACATGAACGACAACAAGGACAGATGAATTTACCTATCATTTAAGCCCCCAGTTTTCCTAACAATAGGTATGGAACCATATCTCATTGCTATCATCTACAACAAAATCAGATTACACCTCAAAAAAATTAATCTCCAGAGCCATATGCAGTGCACTGGTTACAATATTAATTTATGGACAAATTGCTTGTGAACTTGCTGCTTCAGTGTATAAGCTACCATCTCTATATCTTAACGGGGTGTAGCAAGAGGTTCAAGTCCACTAAATATATGTCAAGAAACTGAAAGGGTTGATTAAGAAGCAATTTTTAAGGTAAAAACTTTGTTGTGCGTGTGTGATCTAAAATAACCCTCAGAGACCCTACACTTTTCAAATTTTTATACTTTGGTTTCAGTAAAGAATTTCAGGACTTACCTGCGTTAGTCCGCATGGCTCAAAAAGTGATGGGATGATGAACATATCAGACGATGCATAGATAGAATGTGATAGTGCCTCATCGTACTTTAAAATCAAGCGAATGTCAGGGTGACTTTCAAAATGTTTTGCAATACCCTCGAACTCTCTCTACACAAGAAAACAGTGGTTGTTTAATTCCCAAAGACAACCTCAAATGCACTTGAAACTGTGAAGAATATCAGATAAGCAAATAATAATTACACTGCTTCACCAGATTTTACTGAAAGGTCTGCATTTGATTTAGACATTTATTCTACTTTTGACTTATCAAATTTTTGGTGGTGATCAACGTGTAAAACTTTAGAATGTATGTCCGAAAAATACTGAAACCAATGTTTTTGTATTTAATATATAGGTCAATCAAACTCAAACATGAGTAATAGTATATTAGTATGGTGCCAACTTCTACTGCCTATCTTAATTTTTTCTTGATTCTTAAGAACAACAACATTATGTAAGAACAGACTAATTTTTGTGAAGATGATCTTCATTGTGGAGAAACCATCATATTAAAAAAAATCAGCCGAAAACTCTACTACTTGTGGGCAACATACAACATAAAAGAGATAAGTCTTTGGTTTGACAAGCATTGTTGCAGTTGGTGCTTTGATCAATCTGAAAGGAAATGTAGAAAACATGCAAACTGAAGTCTTTAAGGGAAAATTACTTGGATATGCTCGTCAGGACTTGAACCTAAAAGAACAAACTGCCCTCCTAGCTCCATTGTTCGAAATATTGCATGCCTAATGAGATGGACACCCTTCTGTGGAACCAACCTTGTTATGCACCCAACCTAGTTCAGCATACATCAAAGAATTCAAGTAAGAAGTATGAACATAGTGAAAATTTAAGAATGATCAACTGCTTATCCACTATTAAGAAGCAGCAAAAAAGTTGCATTAAGAATACATTCATGAACAAGATTCAATCCATTTCCAGTAGAAAGGTAGCAATGTCATACATTCATATATTCATTTCTATTTCACAAAGGAGTCTTAATATAAGCATTAAAATAAATAGATTATGCAAACGAGCACACATCACCTTGTTCAGCATTGGACTGACACGAATATCTGGGGGGTCTGCAAAAACAATGCTTATCAGATGCTTTTGAAAATTGTAACAAACATCAAGTGTGCAAGGAAATCACAATATGAAGGTCAACGTGTGCAAAAATGAACATCAAGACTGACAAGGAAAAAATGAAGAGGGCTGAATTCCAACCTGACTTGACAAGACTATCAAAGCTGGAAAACAATGAGTAGCAATGGCGCGTAGCAAAGAAAAAAATTTCAGACGATGTTCAGGATAATCTTCGAAGTTTTTTGTGATCATCTGCCAATATCAGATGTAAGTTAAAAACACATTGAGATATGAACAAGTATTGTTACTTGGACAGCTAGACTAACCTCCAATGTGCATTCAAAAATGGCTTCTACTTACCAGTAAAAAAGGTGATGTCCCTTTCAAAACACCTCCATGTTAGGCCAATCAGTTGCCTAAATGAGATATGAATCAACCATTTCCTGCACAATTTCAATCAATATCATCATGTCCTGAACATGTCCTTAAATGAGATGAGTGCCGATGAAATGTCATTAAAAGAACTTACAGGTAATGGAATTTTCTGAGGGAAAGGATCATTAGTCGACAGCAGATCTTCATAAGTCATCGACCAGCTACATGAAAGAACGAACAGTTATTTTCATGGTATATTTGGGTAAACCATACACGGACAGGAAGTAGGCAAAATGAGCAACAAGGACTGCAAGGAGTAGTATAACAACAATAACAAAACTGTCAGCATAACAGGCAATTTGAACAAATATATGATTAGGCCTGTTTTACACCTACATAGAGGCCTTCTACTTGACATCTAGGTCGATTACAGAAACCTAATATAAAGCTTTCGACCTTAGTTACTTCTTGGTAGTAGAAAAAAAAATGATAAATTGGAGGTAAAAAGTTTTGTTGTCATACTACTACTACTACTACCATATCAAAGAAAAACTATCTTACCTATTGTGCTTTAAGCTAATGTTAGCAAGGCCAGTAGAGAAAGCCATGACAGTGCCTAAAGCGAAGAGAGAAGAGAAAGGCGTGGACTTGGAAGGAGGAGAGACAGGAAGCAATGACAATGCCCTGAAGATGGCGAGTAGAATCCAAGCAGAGGTGTAATGGATCAATGTGAGAAAAATTGGAAAATTAAACCCAACCTTCCCCATCACCTGTAAAGCAATTCAATACATGGAAGTGAATCAAACTTATAAGACAAAGTAACTTAGTGACAAGATAGATACCTTCTCTACACCTAGAATGTGAGGGAAGTGACAAGATAGATACCTTCTCTACACCTTGGTTGCAAGCATATACCAGAGCATCAGCAAGCGTCAGTCTGCCTTCGGCATCAGTATTGTTGACCTGCAGAAAAAATGATTCCAACAAATCAAACTTACATGGAGTTGATGAGATATTTATCAAGTGAGTTTGAAAGCCACCTTAACGAAGATTTCATGAAGCTTCTACACATATTTTCAATACCAAACAATGCTACATACAAGCTATCATTTAGGACAGTCACATGGAGATCGCCTAATAGAACCATGTTACTAATCTATTGTTAGTAGTTGAACATAAAGTGTAACTGTTGTATTCTTCACACATTTTAACTTGGAAATTATGAAAAGAACTAAAAGAGAACAAAGATTGGCAATTTTGGCCCATGTTATTCGTCATATAATAACTTAATCATCATGATCACACATGTAGCTTTGAGGCCCAAGCCTTTGGCATGTGAAGCATACAACAGCAATATGCTCCACTATGGTTTAATTCAATGAAACCAAACCACTAATTTATTGACATTTTCATAATCCTGTCTCATAGTAGAAATTTGCAAGAGGCTTAATTGTTTTTGTTCATGAAAACAAATGTACAAATGAATGAAATTCAGTATGAAGACGAGCAATGTTTAAACCAGATTGGAGCTAGCCAAACTCCAACCTACCACAAACAACACCATACCTCTGTCTTTACCCATCACACTGTCTTTCCCGTCGACAGCCCCGTAATGTAATAATTTGACACCAACTGATTTTCAGCTCGAAGAACTATAGTTAGCATTAGAACAGATTTATCATTCTCATAGCTTTTAGATTTCCTGTCCTGTCAATGGAAGTTCAAAAATCAGATTCCCCTTCCTGGAAGAATTATCAAGCAAGTCAGTTATAGCTTACACACAATGCAACAAGGCCTGCAAGTTAAATTTTACATCAGCCCTACAGACTCGAAGACTAAAGAAGTTTGTCTCAGTTATGCTAATACATTCGGAGTAAAAAATCATAATAGTTCAAAAACAAAAGAATTAGGATGTGTAAAATGAGAAAAGAAAAAAGAGGAAGAAGATCCCAGTTCAATTTGAGATAAAAACTGACAATTTTGAGGTCCTAAAACACCATTAACACACACATAATTACAACAAAGTTTAGTTTTTAAATGGATTTCTATTTGAGTACAAGATCCAATAAAATTATACCAAAACCCCATTGCCTCATATAGATATTAACACAAAAACACAGAATCTAAGCAAAATAAGGAAAACCCATCAACAAAAACTGAAACTTAAGAGACTCCATTAAAAGAAAAGATCAATTATTGCAAAAAAAAATATTGTTCGAGTACCTGGAGTTGAGGAAGTTAAAGTTGTTGAGCTTCTATGGTTCACTTGAGCTGATTTGAAGAAACAACAATTACCCATACTTGCTTGACCTTTCTTCTTCCCTCCTTTTTGTTGATTCTACTCCCAAGTTGCACAAACAATCATGTTCTTCTTCATTTGATTGATCTAGAATGCTAATGTTTACAAAGAAGAATACTGTGGTAAGTCAAATTGTGAAATATTTAACTTAAACCTCCAAACCCAGAAACAGGGAGACAAACACAAGGGGAAAATAGAAAGAAACTTTAAACATATAAAAATCGGTACTTCTGCTTCATATATGCCTATGGATAATAAATTAGTGAAACTTTTAGATTGAAATGAAAGAGCTAAGCAGCTTAGCTACTAAACGAAACCACCAAAAGCAATGTAAACAAAACTCTGCACCAGTATGAACCAAAAGTCCAAAGCATGCATGCAAGTTCTAACTACGGTATACTCATGAGTACATGATTGACATTGGGATCAATGATCAGTTATCTAGACATTCGCATAGGTCTCCGAAACAAAAAGAACATAAATTATGGTAGGCAGAGAACTAGAGATAATCACAACTTATTTGAACATAAAACTCCTCATATTGGTCATTCAAACTGCGGGGGGGTGACCAAATACAAACAAGTTTGTGTGATGCCAAATACAAACAAATATCTTTTCAAGGATCTCGGTAACCTTTTTTGAAATCACATCATAGAAATCACATTATACATGGTGTAAGTTTATACATTCAATCTGCCACAATAGCAAAGTATAATTTTTCAGGTCAGACAGCTTATTAGAGGCCGTTTGGGCCTCATTTTGAAATTGAATTTTTTGAAATTGCATCTGACAGTTGAATCCAAAAAAAATCAAACTCTTGACTTTTTTTCCTTGCACATAATTCCAACCAGATTTTGCTACAAAAATCCAGACAATAAAGGGAATAGGAAATTCTGGAAGAATACAGACTCTGTACTAACATTATATTCGACTAACAAAATTTTCTTCATATCATCTTCCATCATCAATTGAGATTGGGTGCAAAATGTTAGTTTAGAGTTGTTCAAGTAAATACAATGACAGAAATGCAGTTCACTGATATATTGTATAAATAAGACATGACATAGAATTCAACATTGAAATGGCCAATACATGAGAGAAGAAAAATTAGAATTAGAAAAGAACTAGAAGTTTAGAACTAATACAATAAACAGACAAGATCAGGCAGACAATAAGGAAATAAAACATTGTTCAGTATTATCTCATATTATTCAATATTATCTTATAAGTACAAGAGATCTCACTTGTCTCCTACTAGTATCAGTGTCTTTAAGACCTTTGCACAAATAAAGAATTTCAAAGCTACAAAAAGAATAAGCAGTCAAACCTGTCGCCTTTCAGCAGAAGACGATGCAAGAGAAGTGATCAGTGTACTCATCAAGACCGGCATGATTTCCTTGAGAGTCTTTGGAGTATTTGCAACAATAGTTTTCCACAAAATACTCCTTACCAAGGGCAGCTAAAACCTGGACAGTTTTGGAAACAATCTCAGCAGTAATAGTAAATTCCCTGACATAAGATCAGACTACTAATATCTAAGCTAACAGTTATATAAAATGCAAATTGTAATCCTATAATTGAATGAACACAAAAAAATATTAGTCGTTCTTACTCTTATGTTGATCATGCCGACATAAAGAAATCAATCTCATGTACAAGATACCAGTGACGATAGTAGAAAAAGGTAAAAAGAAATACAGAATGAGAAGAGGCAACTGAGTAAGGAACAAGAAGCTGTTGAACACTTAGCATTTGTAACTAAGTTCCATATACATGAAAAAGATAGATGCCTTTTTAAAGTAGATTTTTATATTTTAAACGAAACTAAGTAAGAAACAAAAATCACAAAAATATAAAACGAACATAAACCCATTACTAACAATTGTTATCATATAATGATCCAATAAGCAACAACTGTTATCATATAAGGAGCGACAAGCATGTTAGACTGGTAAATGATCCAAGTTTGCACCAAATATCATTTTGCGATATGGTTCGTCATAGGATTTGCTACTTTTATGGGTAAATAGGAACCATCTGTGGGTCAAAATGATTGTCTTGGCAAATGAATAGATTGCCAAGAACATTCTGACGTTAACTCAATGAAGCAGAGGACATAGTGGATTCAAGGAAATGGCTTCCTTTCCTTATCTTCTATATCAATACCTATCTGCAGTTATTTAAAGGGAATGGCTTCAAATAACTTCCTAGTAAGGCAATACATGCGCAGGCAGGAAAGGTAACTAGAACTTGGCACAAATGAGAAAGAAATAATAGTACCGGAGAATCTATAGTCACTCCACAGGCAATCAAGGATGTAGTATGTGAAAGGTTAAACTGCAAGGAAGGTGCGTCCCACTTTTTATCATGTTGCCAAAGGCAATCAAGGATGTAGTATGTGAAAGGTTAACAAATTTTTTTTGAGATTTCATTAGTAATCAAGGTTAAAAGTCTTCTAAATAAGTAAAAAAAATCAATTTAAAAGTACAAAAATTTCTAACAAGTTTTTCAACTCAGGATCTCCCAGTCCCAGTACTATTAACTCTTTTAGGACAGTGGAATCATATTGGTCAACTTATTATGATCATAAATAGCAAAGAAAAATGAAAATTCCAAAACAACAATGACAGAACATGAAGATGACCTTGTGCTTACGGGAAAAATCTTCCAATTGGGATTTAAACGTAGCAAGCTATTCTTTCATAAGATCAGTTCTGATCTTAGCAACATTTTCTCCAAGTAATCGGTATTGATCCTGCCAAAAAAAATAGAAGCTAATCCCATAAGACATCGGTTAATTCATGAGAGAGAGTTTAAAAGAGGATTTAGGTGACGCTGAACAAACCCTCGTAGTTGCGGCAGTCTGCAAGCCGCCAACTCCAGGTCTTCTTCTCATTCTTCTTCATATGTCTCGCCAATTCCAAATCTTTCGTAAATGTTTTATCTATTGGAGTTCTAAAATGGAAATGTGATAGAAATTAGAAATTCAACAATAATTAATAATGCAGAATAGGAAATGACCATATTTAAAACATACTCTCAAAGAACAAATACCATAACTTGAAAACTCAAGGAACATCTTCTTTTCTTTATTGCACACTCTCTTTCAAATGGGGATCGCCTTTCAAAGGGCGCTTCGGCTCTTATCAACTATAGCAAGTGGTTAAAATTTATCAACTCTGGTTTGAATTTTTAAAGGCATCAACTTTGGAGCTTACTAGTGATTTAATAGTCCAATTCAACCAGTTTCATGTGATCGTTAGTAATCAAACTCTCATAGTACTAATGCCTATCCGAGAGCGTTGCACATTGCACGTACAATTATTTTTCCTCAAACACGTCTTATATCTATGTTAGTGTGGCATTAATTGTACAAAATTGCTAAAATTTGAAGCAACTAATAGGGAATCACCAATAGAATTTATATTCTATATATCACTCAACCCCATCTTCTTGGTACTAATAATCTCCTCAAATACCATATAAAATCCATGGAATTAATATCTCAAACTACCAAGTGTCGAAATTTGCAACAAAGGAATTTAGGAAATACAATAACAAATTACATTAAACAAAACCAAACCACCAAGAAAAAGAGGGGAAGTGCATTAAAAATCTAATCAATCTCATATAATTCCTATCACAAAACCAAACTTCACTCAAATTGATCAACCCCACTTAAAGCCCCAAATCAATTTCGTCCAAATTTCTTTCAAACCCACCCAACCCAACAATCGCCTTACACTCATTTCCTGAAACCCTTCAATCAATCGATTAAAACCATCATTTAAACAATACCCATTGACCTAAATGCATAAATTGATTGACAAAACAAAAAAAAATTCTACAAAAAATATGAAATCAGACACTTGGAAAACGAAAAACCTGATACGGTCCAGTTGAGTTTGTGCTTGTTGGGTCGTTTGAAGGGCTGTCTGTAGCAGCAGCATAGAAGGGATGATGGAGTTCGATTGAGAGTGAGATAAATTATAATGATGCAGAGAGACGGAGAAGAAATGGAGGCGGGAGAAGAAATGGAGGCGGGAGAAGAAATGGAGGCGGAGAAGAAATGATTGAGAGTGAGATAAACAAAACCCTAAACCTATTAGATAAAAATGAAAATGAGCGAAAATGGAGGCGGGAGAGCCAAAATGGAGGCGGGAGCGCCAAATTTTTCGCCAGACCGCGAAATTTCATTCGCCCGCGTGAAATCCACTCGAGTTCTTCAACGGTTTTGATGTTTTTTAGCAACGGTTTTAGAACGTTGGAAAATATAGCTACGGTCAAAAACCGTGGCTATATTGGCCAACGGTCTAAAACCGTGGCTACAATGGCCAACGGTCTAAAACCGTGGGCAAGGCCAACGGTTTTTATTTTTTAGCCACGGTTTTAGACCGTCGGCCATTTTAGCCACGGTTAAAAACCGTGGCAAATTAACCAACGGCTTAGAGCCGTGGCCACCTCCCCATAGCTAAACAGGCCTTTTGGTGTAGTGTGCGCGACCTCATCATGGAGTGCCTTCTCGGCGAATAGCTGTTTTTCCACATCAGGCAAACATGCATGAATACCGTCAAATTCAGCTCTTAAAGATTAAAGCGCGGTCACAAACCGATCCCACGCACCATCCACCTCGGCCAACGAGGCTTAAGCAACCCCAACCGCTTTGATCCGCTCCGAACATCGCGCTTTTAACACGTCATATTGATAAAGAACATGGGAAAACACCAATAGCAGCACGGTGAGCTTCCTCTCCAGAGAAATCAAAATATTACGACTAGCTTGATAATTTGTACCCATCACCCCCACGTAGGCAAGATGAGTCATTTCATCCATTACAAGCCTAAGGCCATCATCAAAATGAAGGCTTGGATTCAGCACAGGCATCGAAGGCCTCTCCACCAACCATCTGTGCCATTCATTAATCAGCTTACGCATACCATCTTGCACGTCAAACTAGGAAAAGTAGTTAAACTTCTCGTCCAATTTTACTTGAATCTCTTCGAGAGTAGGTTCCTTCCAACTATTCAAAGAATGAAGAACTCGGGGATCCGGAAGCATGGAGGAACCACCACCCACAACCTGGAAAGAAGAAGGAACAATCAGATAACCATCCTCACCATCTCGTTGCGTAACCTTAGCAGAAGCGGAAAAAAGTAGCAGTCCCAACAAGAACAGAAGAGCCTAAACAGGTTGTAAAAGGCGAGACCTCCGCCCCATCGTTGACAGGAGGAGAGAGAGAACGAAGAGACTGCGTCTCAAAAACTCGATCACAACTACTAAGCTCCTTAGACTGAATAACAACCAGCTAGAGCATTTTATCATCAATAGCCCTAGGATCCTCGTTGGAACACTTAGCAGCGTCAGGACCACCATAAGCAGAGAGGAGCCTATTTTCGCCGTCGTCCAGCGGACGAATGGTCTCTTTTTCGCTCATCTCCAATGCCAATTTCATCCCTTTCAGCTCTTGTAGAAAGCAACGATCCTCCCTCTCAGGTTTTCTATCAACAAAGCCCGAGTAAAAAGAAGCACGACGAACAAAATCAACAAGTCATTTCTTCTTCGAAACATAGTCGCAACTCAGGAACAACTGCTTCGATGGACTGACAAGCCTCGATACCTTTCTTTCTGGAAGTCGGACTGGTAACAAACCTAACAAGAGCATCAAAATTCATAACATCTGAGCTTACTTTCCGATCAACGACGGTGTTACCACCATCAACAAAGACAGGACGGACAACATTCTCTGCAGCTTGCCTCTCAGTTAGCAGAGCCTGCTCGGCTTCATTCATTCTGAACAAACCATTGCGCTTCACCATGTCATCAGTAAGATAGGTGTCCAAAGGAACTATAGGAAGCTGCAAAAAACGCTCGTTAATAATCTATTCTTCAGCAGTCAATTTCAGATTCCTCCGCTTGTTGGGAACCCGAAAAAACCTCACTATCTGCTGACCCCGTAAATTGAAGTAGCCAAAGTGGACAGACGCGTAAAACCAACCCCTGGTGTCATCATCAAGGTTGCCAAAACACGCAGGAGAACGAAGAAAGCATGTGTGATTGGGGTTCATGCTAAACCCCACCAAAGAATGTAAAATTCTAGCAGTCAAAAAGATACCAGAAAGGATGACCCTGACATACGTGGAAACCATAACCCTCCAACCAATCGGGCCCATTTGAGCAAGAGGATTACCTAGAAGATCTAGATAAGACCAAAACATTTCTGGAACTGGAAATCGAAGACCGACATAAAACATACGCGGGTAAAGCGCAATATATCCCTTCCTCGGACGACAATGACTGTCATTTTCACGATGTAGAATGATCTCATGGTCGGAAGGCAAACAGTAGTTGGAACAGACGCTATCTAAGGTCGCCTAAGAAGCCTTCTTTGGAGACAAATGAGCTTAGCAGGTAGTAAGCTGCTCACCAACCAGTAAGTCACTAGCAGACATCACGAATAGGCAAGAAATGATGAAAAAAGGCAATGGAAATAATAAACAACCCTAATTTCAAAAAATGGCGTAAATGAGGAAACAAAGTCTTCACGACATCCTTTATACAACCGAGCAACAAAGAGATTGCTCACAGAGCGACATACGGGACATATTAGCGCGCGGAATTCCAAAAAAATATCAGTGAAAAACGACCAGACGACGAAGTAATCGAGACGATCGACCGACCGAAAGTTGTTAACAACATTAAGTTAAATGCAAATGTGTGATTAAGATATCAACCGCCACACAGTTAGTGGATACATGAACATACCCACTAACTAAGGGGGGAGTAGCTGATGATACATCAAAATAGACCAATCATCGCGGCCATACACGTGGCAAAAAATTCATCACGAGGATATGGCATCCAATCTATTGGGCCAGCTCATAAAACCCAAGTCAATCACAGAGACCCAGACAAGGTCCACTAATGAAAAAATATAAACGAAGCCCGAATCCGGGCCCGAATAAGTCAAAGCCCAAATCCAGGCCCGACACAAGTTCTCTCATAAAGAAGAGGAACGTTGCACCAAAAGAGTCGTGGAGAGAGTTACACCTCCACTGACGCATCTCCATCTAAGAGGAGACTGTTATGAGAAACATCTCCTTCCATTGTGCTTCACATGTTTAAGTCAGGCAAAGAATTAACCGCCAGAAGTCGCAAAGTTAGGTCTCTCACAACACAAGTAGCTACGTTTGTAGCAAGAGCTCAATCATATAGAAAGAAAGACAGGTGACGGGCCAGCTGCGTACGCGTACCTATTGGGCGGAGCCTGCTTTCAAGTTGGGAAGCCTTGGCCTTGTACAGTAGGATACTTGGATTCCTGCCTAGTTTTTCCGTAGGTGTACTAGTGTTTAGTAAGTAAAAATAGTTTTGTTCTGTTGCAGCATGTAGTTTCTTTCAGTCTAGTAGTCTGTCTGCTTAACAGTAGCGTATTGGGCGGTCGGTAGGAAGGTAGGTCTAATTATCTAGTTACCATTATAAAAGGTAAAGGGAACATTCGACACTGGTATGCAACTTTAACTGATTTTTATCCAGATTTACTTCCTTCTTTAAACAGAGTTGCTGACTTAAGCATCGAAGTGCTTTCGGCCACCAAAAAGGTTTTTCTTGGCAGTCTAACATCTGTTTTGCAGGTCAAACTCACACGAGGACGCATCAGTATTCATGCCAATGAAATTTCACTATCAAATCCATAATTCGTACAAATATCTATGTCTGTGCGCAACAAACATAAATTGCAAATTATATTTTTGATGTTTATTAAATGTACAAAAATATTAATATATAAACATAGCAGACGACAGAAAAATAAAAGATGGTGAGGTGTTATAACTTCGTTTAATGGTACACAGGTCATTAAATATTTGGCAAATATAATTTTCTTAATTGCATCTAGTAAATGGAACATTGATTTTTACTTGTTTCAAAATTTCGAGGAAATGGCAGGAATCACTCTGCAAATCAACAAGTTGACAATATATAAACCAGTGAGGCAATTCTTCAGTAAAGTTGTGATTTCCTTTAATCATTGTTTATTAGGTAATTTTTGATAGCTCCTCAGATACACATTACACCCTTGGGATCTTTGAAATGGTTGAGATATCCTCTTTCAACATTCCCTACTCCATCGCATCTGCACAGTACTAACAAACACGGGATGTTCCCATGTTATGAGCTTCCAAAGCTCAAGTCAGATAACAACTGAGAAGTAAAACAAAGAGAAAATCAAGTAAATTAGAAATCCAAGTGAGTTGCAGATATGCCTTTCTCTTGAGCTCCCTTAGAATCTAACCCCCTCTTTGTTGGCTAAGGAACTTTATTTATACTACATGTTTCACCTACCTATCCCTATACAAAATCATGTCAAGTAGGATACTTTGTCGAGATCAGCAACTACCGAGACATCTGTCTTTCGACTTCAATCCTTTTCACCTAACACTGTTATCCGGCTCTCGTCGCCATCTTGTCTAGTTGACTAAGCCTCTCTGCTACCTCGGGTCTACATGTCATATTCGGATTGGCTATTCTACTTTGGATCCTTTGTGTGAGTGGTTTCTAGTCACCATCCGTCACAGTTGACCGGATACTCATTGTCGGAAGTAACTTTGTTTCTACCTCTCATTGGTGATTCTTCCTCTGAGTTTTCCACTTTACTCACTTCCTATTAGTTATGTTTCTCTCCATGTGGTTGCTTACCTCATTCAGTCTCTGTGATCAGGCCAAACACCACATAGTTGTTTTCTACTCAATTCCTTTTTTGCTTGGTGAAGAAGGAAGAAGACAACACATGCTCGTTACATGATGTGAAATTCCTCCTCTTCACGCATCTACACTTGTTGTGATCGGCCCTCCTCGGCCATATCTTCCAGTCGTGGATGATGTAGCTGAAGAAGGTCTCGGCTAATAGCTTGGTTTCTTTAAGAAACCGTTTTGACAGGTGTTCCTCTCTCATTTATCTTCTTGGTTGTCATGTCCATCCTCTCAAATCGTGCGCGCTCAAGGTTCCATGTAATATTTTTCATCATTAACTGTCAAGCATGCGCCCTTCATTAAATGAGATCGTTTCTGCCACATGTCGGCGTATGATTTGTTGCTATGGCATGCGTCAGTTACAAAATTTCTTCATTCAAGAGGCATGATTAGAGCTTGGAAGGACATTTTCTGATGAGTAATTTTTAATCATCTCATAAAAAATTTCTTAAACGTCAAAAAAATGGGATGAATAGTAAAGGTGCCAAATCGCTCCTGCTGATAAAGATTGCAACTAAGTGATCAAACAATAAGATGGAAGAGGAAAATAAATCGTGTGGAGGGACGAGAGATGAATGGAAAGGTTTGGATTTTTTTATTTTATTTTTAAATATTTCTTTTGGAAGATTTGTTTTTCAACTAAATTAATTTGGCAACAAAAATAAAACAACGAACTCATAAAGATAAATCTCAAGGTCACGAATCAACTTCCACATTCATATCAAACTACAAGTTGGTTAAAAAAACATTTCGAAGATCATCTAGAAAAAATCATTATTTTCATTTAAAATTAAACACATTCTCTTTTTTATATTATTAAGGGGGGTGTATTGTATATGGATTCTTATGGAATTGATAAATAATTTGAAAAGTCCACGGACTCTTTAAATTGTCCACAGACTCTTTAAATTGTCCACGGACTTCTGCTGATTTCTTAAATCCATAGACTTTTGCTACAGACTTTCTAGAGATTTATGAAAATCTACGGACTTTGTATGAACGACTTTTACAGATTTCTAATTATTTGCAAGATAAAAAAGAAGTTGGTAATGACATATCCTCTAACAAACCAAATATATTAGACATTAGAGAACAAGACATGTATCTGACCAAAAAAAAAAGATAACCAGGCAGGTAATGACATGAAATTGCAATCCAACATTCAACAAAATCAAATCATTCAACACAACCAAATTAAAAATCATCACTTGCAAAATGAAATAAACACACAGTATTGAGCCTTATGCATATAAAAAAGTATCAAACTACATGACTTAAAATCCAAATGGCCTATAGCTTATTAGCTTTATGCATCCCTTTGTGCCCAAGTGATCCAGGGTAATGCTGTCAAAGCAATCGTGCGCAGATGCTCTAAAGGGACAATGTGGCATGACAGGCAATAAGTGCATAAGTTTCAAAGCACCTTTATGAAATTATGTAATTGTAGGAATTAAGTTTGAATGAAAACCTAGAAAATAATCCAAAATCATATACCTCCTACCACAACCAGTTATAATACCCAAGTATGGAGTTGCCAGTTTTGATAAATGTTCATTGAGAATTACCATATCCACACATACCCCCCACCATGCTTATTACCTAACACATCCTATTAATAACCCTCACCCCCTAGCGAGAACAAAAGATACGCTGCAATTTTCTTAATAGAAGTTTGTCGCAAGGCTTTCGCATTAGGAATCTAAAACCCTATAACTGCTATGCTGAGAGTACCCATCGTTTCCCATTCCTAGTTGGCGTAAAGGTGTTAGATTAAACATACCAAACTGATGCTATAAAAAAAATGAGACGGAGTTGTATCGAAAAGAAAGGGAAAGGTAGAAAAGAAAGAGAGGGAAATTATTTTCTCTCATCTTTGTACGACACAAAGTTGGGATAAGGGAAAGATGAGATTTAGCATGAGAGAATGCAGATGGATTGGCCTAACTTTGTTGTGGTGGCGACCCTTGAGTCTGCAGAGGCACAACTTGTTGAAGAGGGTATGAAAATGGCTAGTATTGATGAGAAGAGACTAGTTACAGAGAATAAGAAGAAGATGTGATAAAAGAGAGAGGGAGACTTTTTTTCACGTTGAAATCTTTGATATGGAGGCTGGCAAACTATTGAACTTTGTTATTTATACCTAACACTACAAAGTCCATGAGAATCCATGATTTTCCAAATCCATAAATATGAATGATATTTTGAATACCCTAAAACTTTTGTGGACTTTCTGAAATCCATATTGAATACCCCTAGACTTTGTGGATTTCAGAAAGACTTTTTAAAATCCTGATTGAATACCCCTAGACTTTTGTGGACTTTTTAAAATTCAAATTGAATACACTTGAATTTTCAGAATCCATGGAATTTATTAAATTGCCCACAAAATCCAGATACAATACACCCCCCTAAGAGTCAAACCACATTTTTTGGGGGTTTGATAATCCTATATATGTTGAACCCAACATATGAAAAATTACAATTACTTAAAAAAAAAAATAGATTTACTCCAATAACTAGTATTCTTTCCCTTATGCCCCTTTCGAGGTCTTAGGTTTGATGATTCTTAAATGTGAAAACAATAACTTCTCTAGAAGCATATACAACCAATATTGTAGAGTTATATTCATGTGGATGCATCAGCTCTCCCTAAACTAGAAAAAAATAAAAATAAAAATAAAAAAGTAATAAGAGAGTTGGAAAGACATGGCCAAACTAATTTAATTGCTTCTTAAAATGATAAGCCAAATGCATTTGTTGCTCCTCTTAGTTTCTCTATAAATCCTCCAAATAAGATTAATATAAAAAATTGAAATTCTTCAAAACTAGGGATCCTCTCTCTCTCTCTCTTTTCTTTTTTATGGCACAAAAAATGAGAATGTGTGAGCAATATATATAGTATTAGGGTTTTGTTGTCTGGCTTAGGTTTAGGAGAGGAGATTGGAGGTTATCAAATGAGTTTGATTGGTGGCCAAGTTCAATGAATGTAAGTTGATGTTGAGAGTTTTATTCAAAGAGGGGTCCTGAAGTGATTTGACTGGAATGGAAGACTTAGTTTGTAGGTTTGGAGTTTAGGCTTTATGTATTTGCATATGTCATGGGAGGCTTAATGTATTTGGGTAAATGAAAACTCCTAAAAATGGGGTTGGAAAATTCATGGGTTTGTATTTGAATGAAATTCTCTAAAAAAAAAATTATGAATTAAATCATTCCAAATTTTAAAGAGTGGTTTTAGGGTAATTTATTTTAGGGGATATTGGAGGGAAAAGCTTGTGAACATACGGATATCAAGTGGAAATAAAAATGAGAATGTCGATTTGTAAAAAAAAAAAAAAAAAAAAAAATGTTGTTTTGGGCTCAAACATTGGATGGGTCACAGAAGATAATTGGGTTGGATTTTAAGTTTTGGCTAGAGGTTTTGGAGGTTTGCTCATTTTCAATCTCTTCGTGGAATTTCTTCAATCGCTCCTCAAAACTTACGATTGTGATAGAATAGTCTCGAATTTCGTATTTTCTTGATTTCTGCAAAAAACATATGACAACAATCAAAATCGAGAGACAACTCCTATCTCGATGCAGATCTACGGTGTCTGGTTTGCACCAGGCATAAGGCCGATGCACTTAGAAAAAGCCCCATGTAGAGACTAATGGGAGCATAAAATTGAAGGTTTTTGGTGCTTACCATCTCAGCATCTTGATACTAGCGCTTAAACCTTTCCTCACTTCCCAAGCCTTCTTCCTCCTCAATCAACCCTCATGGCGAAGGGCAAGTCTGCGGGGAGGTTCCCTCCTAACAAGCAACTCACTATAGAACTTGTGAGAGACAACTATGGAATCCCCAAAACCATCAACCTGCGGTACGTAGAAGGAGAATTATGGTGGACACACCACGAACTGTCACAGCCTGGTGCCATTTGCGTCATTCTTAGCCAACTTCGATCTTTCTTTCACCAAGGGATTGGGAAGTTTGGGAGGTGATATGGGATGTGGACATGATCAACATCTGCTAGAAGAAGAACATAGTTCTGGATGACATGAGGTCAGTATCCTAAAGTACGTTCCTCACAGAGAAAACTACTACAATCTGACTCGTCGAAACAACTGCCGCTGAGGTTTCGTGGAAAAGTTTTGGAAAATATGTTGTAAATTCGAATTAAAAAGTAGGAACGATGGTACCAATTTTGCTTGGGTTGAGTCGCGGACTAGGTCGCTCTCTTTAAGACGTTTCGCGGCTCTGCCCAAAATTGTGCAAGCAGTAACTTAGCCCCGCGTCCCCAGGATAAAACAGCCCAGAATCTTCTCTGTCTCGTTCAAAGATTGCACAATAGATGAACGGAATACAATTCACCCTTAATCTCCTTATTTGCTCGGAATCACCAGAAAATAAATCAGCAACAAACAGAGACTCGGTAAAAACTTTTCTGATTTCAAAAACTGTTTGCAAGAAGCAGAAACTCGAAGACTGTTTGCAAGAAGCAGAAACTCGAAAACTGTTTGCAAAAACTTTTATACTCTCTGATTTCGAAAGAACACTCTGTTTTCTTTTTATTTCTTGTCTCTAAAACTGTAAGTCGAAAAAGTATTTATAGAGAAAAAAATTGTTCATTCGAAAACGAAATACAAACTCTATTCACTGGCATCAATCGCGTGGAGATTAAAATCAAAACGTGGAGAAGAAATCCCGCCGCGACTTTTGCTAAACGTGTATTAGAGAGACTGTCCAGATTCAGTTCTCTTCAAAATTTCTAAAGTTTATTTTTTCGTTTAAATAAATTTTCAGCAAAAAATTGTTTTGCTCTCTAAATGACCCGACCGGACCGGACGGACGGCGGCAGGCGCGAGAGTCTATCTCTCCCCTCCTCATAAAAGAGTGGTACCCCCAAGGGGTCCAAACCCAAGTCCTAACTATCTCCTTATAAACTCTACCACAAAGAGTTATATAATAGATATGGGACTAATTATTAGAGAGTGATCCATAGATCAAAATAGGAGAGAGGTCCAGGGTTCAAAACCAGATAAACACACATTTGTTTTTATTTTTAAAAAGCCAAATTTGCAACAATCCCCCACTTGGATTTTTAAAAACAATTTTCATCGAGCAATCTATAAAATATAAGATTGTGCATAAGCAAAAGTGTCTTTCGACTTGAACTCTTGCGTAGTGTTCATGCTTTAGATTATACTAGAGTAACTCGTAGTTTTGAACTCTATCTCTAATAGACATTACACGCACAACCTTACCAGGGTGAAGTCTAAAAAGCCCGTGCTTTACGGCCATGCACGTATATCCCAGTGTAGTGAAGGCTCTAGGAATTTTGCCCACAAATTCCATAGGAAGCGGTCAAACTTCCACAATCACTTAGGTGAGTCTATCAAGAGTATTCCTGTAGCTAGGTACTCCACTCCACATAGAGTATAGACCTCATTAAGAGTTTTTTAACTCATCCTACTATCGCTTCAGGAATTCATGCTGTAGTCTAGGAATGAGATTGTTATTTTGTCAGCATGATTCACATCATATCATTCACGACTTGTTATTACCCATTGAACCTATTTCTTGGGATCTCCAGTCTATAGGTTGGGTTACCATCATGAATAACTCATCAATCTAAGGGCATTAGTCCAATTCCTTTCGAGGTTTTGAAAACCTTCTCTCTAGCTAATCCTTTCATCAAATGATCAGCCAAGTTCTCATCAGTTCGTACATGATCCACTCTCACAGCACCAGTAGATAGAAACTCTCTAATTGTGCTGTGCTTACGACGTATTTGTCGTTTCTTGCCGTTATAATAACGGTTCTGTATTTTTGCAATAGCCGCGGTACTATCGCAATGGATCAAGATAGCTGGAATCGGTCTTTCCCATAAAGGGATCTCTGCTAGCAGGTTTCTCAGCCAACCTGCTTCTTCACTAGCCGTGGCTAGTGCTATAATCTCTGACTCCATCGTGGACTATGCCAGAATGGTCTGTTTCTTTGATTTCCAAGAAACAGCTCCACCAGCTATATTGAAAATATAGCCACTGGTGGCTTTGGAGTCATCTGAAAGGGTGTTCCAATCAGCATCGCTATATCCTTCAAGGACAGCGGGAAACTTCTGATAATGTAATCCGAGGTTCTTAGTCCTCTTCAGGTACCTCATGACCCGTTCAATTGCATGCCAATGCTCTATACTAGGTCTACTGGTAAATCTGCATAATAATCCAACGACATAAGCTATGTCGGGTCTAGTGTAATCGGTAGCATATCTAAGACTACCAATTATGCTCGCATACTCAGATTGTCTAACACCGTCACCGGTGTTCTTGAACAACTTTACATTAGAGTCATAAGGAGTACATGCAGGTTTACAGTCAGAGTAATTATATTTATTTAGGATCTTCTCGATATAGTGTGATTGATCCAAAGAAATTCCCTTTTCAGACCTAGTAATCTTGATACCAAGGATTACACTCGCTTCTCCAAGGTCTTTCATATCAAAGTTTGCACACAATAAAGCTTTCACTTTATTCACGGCATGGATATTAGAACCAAAGATAAGTAAGTCATCCACATATAGACATATAATAGTGCAAATGCCATTTTCATCTTTATAGTAAATGCATTTGTCACTTTCGTTTACATTAAAGTCATGTGCGATGACAAGATTATCAAATTTTTCATGCCATTGTTTTGGAGCTTGTTTTAAACCGTAAAGTGATTTATCTAGTTTGCAAACTTTATGTTCTTGTCCTGGAATAACAAAACCTTCAGGTTGGTCGATGTAAATTTCTTCTTCCAAATCGCCATTAAGAAATGCAGTCTTAACGTCCATTTGGTGCAAAACTAGATTATGTATTGCAGCAAGAGAAATTAACACTCGAATAGATGTAATCCTGGTTACAGGAGAATATGTGTCAAAGAAGTCAACATTTTCTCGCTGTCTATACCCTTTGGCTACGAGACGAGCCTTGAACTTGTCAACATTACCATTGGGTTTCAATTTCTTCTTAAATATCCATTTACATCCTATTGACTTGCAACCTGGTGGCAAATCAACTAAATGCCAAGTTCTATTAGACTCAAGAGAGTACATTTCATCATCAATAACCTCTTCCCAAAAATTGGCATCTATAGAGGATAGGGCCTCTTGAAAACTAAGGGGATCCTCTTCGACTGAAAAGACATAGTAATAGGGGCCAAAGTTTTTAGAAGTTCGTTTCCGTTTACTTCTCCTTGGCTCAGATTCTGTGGCTTTATCGGTTTCATTTATCCTGATCAAGGGTACGTTATTTGAGGATGTACCCCCACTATTCCTCGAAATAAAAGGAAATTTATCTTCATAAAAGTCAACGTCGTTTGATTCTATAATAACTTGATCTTTAAGATTATAGAATCTATAAGCTTTGCTGTTCATGGCATATCCTATGAATACACATTCATATGCCCTACTAGCAAGCTTGTTCCTTTTAGGATCAGGAATTCTAACATAAGCTAACCAACCCCAAGTTTTCAAATAAGACAAATTTGGTTGTCTATTTTTCAGAATCTCATATGGAGATGTTTTACTTTTCGATTTGGGGACTCTATTTAGCACATAACAGACTGTCAATATAATTTCTCCCCACCAGTGCGAAGCAGCACCGGAGTTAAGCATTATGGCAACTACTAACTCGGTAAGAGTTCTATTTTTTCTTTCAGCTTTGCCATTCATCTCAGGAGAATATGGTGCAGTTGTTTCATGAATAATTCCTTGAGAATTATAGAACTCTATGAAAGTACTGCTATCATATTCAGTGCCTCTATCACTCCTAAGTCTCTTAATCTTTCTATTATATTGATTTTCAACTTCAGTCAAAAATAATTTAAACATGTCAAAGGCATCACTTTTATTTTTCATTAAGTAAACAAAGGTATAATCAGAACAGTCATCAATAAACGTAATAAAATAACGTTTTCCATTTCTAGTCAAGATGTCATCAAGTTCACATATATCTGAGTGTATCAAATCTAAAGGTTCAGATTCTCTAACTACAGATTTATGTGGTGTTTTGGTTATCTTAGCTTGACTACAATAGTTGCACTTTTCAAAATCATTTAATGATAATTTTGGAATTAGTCCTAAGTTACTCATGTTTTTAATAATACGCTTATTAACATGACAAAGTCTAGCATGCCAGATATTAAAAGTGCACAACATGTAAGCAGAACTAGAAATTATTCGCTTCAACATTTAACTTAAACATTCCATCAGTGGCATACCCTTTCCCCACAAATACATTATTCTTTGTAATGGTATATAAATCAGCCCCTATAATTTGAGTAAACCCAGCCTTGTTCAGAAGAAAACCAGATACTAGGTTCTTTCTCATCTCTGGAGTATGCAAGATGTCTTTCAGGATAACTGTCTTTCCAGAGGTAAACTTCAGTTCTACTGTTCCAGTTCCAGCAACTATAGTGGAGTGGGAATCACCCAACATCACTTTCTTGTCCTCAGCTTCAGAATAGGACTTGAACATTTCTCGATCATAGCAGACATGTCGAGAAGCACCAGTGTCAACCCACCATCCCTCGGATCCACCAACAAAATTGATCTCAGAGATCATGGCAATAAGTTGGTCTTCGGTTAGGTTCGCCTGAGGTGCAGGGCGAGATCCGTTCCGGCAGTTCCTGGCCATATGCCCTGGCCTACCACAGGTGTAGCAAAGGAACTGTGCTGAATCATTCTTGGAGGGATGTTTCTGTCCATTCTGATTTCGCGGAGGATTCTGGTTCTGATGGTTGCGGTTCTGATTGTTCCGGTTCTGTTGGTTCCGATTCTGATTGTTCCTATTTTTATTATGATTCTGATTTTTCATTGTCTTTCCATTGGGTTTCAGAGACACAGGGGTAGATTTCTTTGGATTTGATATAATCAGAACTTCATCTTTCTGATCTTGTTTTCTGGCTTCCTCCTCAATACGAAGTCGAGTTATCAGGCTTTCTAGGGAAAACTCTTTAGTTTTATGCCTAAGGACATTCTTAAAATCTTTCCAGCTAGGGGGCAATTTGTCTATCACAACAGCTACTTGAAATTGCTCATCTAAAGTCATTCCCTCAGATATAATTTCATGAGCAATCTTTTGAAGCTCGTGTGATTGAGTTTCCACAGACTTATCATCAGTCATTTGAAATTTCAGATAGCGACTGACAGCATATTTCTTTGTGCCAGCTTCCTCAGTGTCATATTTCTTTCTAAGGGCTTCCCAAATATCTTTAGCAGTTTTTTCAGAACAGTAATAATCATAAATATCACCAGAAATACCATTCAGGATAAAAATTTTACATAAAAAATCATTTTCAATCCAATGGTCTAATTCTTTAGTTTGGGTTTCCGAAGGTTCAGCAGGCTAGTTGGTTTTTCAGTAGTACAAACATATGCAACCTTTTGTGTTGTTAGAAAAAACAGCATATTTTGTCTCCATCTTTTAAAGTGTTGGCCCTCAAAACGAAAGGGCCTATTAAGGTCTTTTGCAGCAATTTCAGTGATTGAAGTCATGGCAGACATGGCAAGAAAGCGTCTTAAATTTTTTGGAAAATATGCTGTAAATTCGAATTAAAAAGTAGGAACGATGGTACCAATTTTGCTTGGGTTGAGTCGCGGACTAGGTCGCTCTCTTTAAGACGTTTCGCGGCTCTGCCCAAAATTGTGCAAGCAGTAACTTAGCCCCGCCGTCCCCAGGATAAAACAGCCCAGAATCTTCTCTGTCTCGTTCAAAGATTGCACAATAGATGAACGGAATACAATTCACCCTTAATCTCCTTATTTGCTCGGAATCACCAGGAAATAAATCAGCAACAAACAGAAACTCGGTAAAAGCTTTTCTGATTTCAAAAACTGTTTGCAAGAAGCAGAAACTCGAAAACTGTTTGCAAAAACTTTTATACTCTCTGATTTCGAAAGAACACTCTGTTTTCTTTTTATTTCTTGTCTCTAAAATTGTAAGTCGAAAAAGTATTTATAGAGAAAAAAACTATTCATTCGAAAACGAAATACAGACTCTATTCACTGGCATCAATCGCGTGGAGATTAAAATCAAAACGTGGAGAAGAAATCCCGCCGCGACTTTTGCTAAACGTGTATTAGAGAGACTGTCCAGATTCAGTTCTCTTCAGAATTTCTAAAGTTTATTTTTTCGTTTAAATAAATTTTCAGCAAAAAATTGTTTTGCTCTCTAAATGACCCGACCCGACCGGACGGAAGGCGGCGGGCGCGAGAGTCTATCTCTCCCCTCTTCATAAAAGAGTGGTACCCTCAAGGGGTCCAAACCCAAGTCCTAACTATCTCCTTATAAACTCTACCACAAAGAGTTATATAATAGATATGGGACTAAATATTAGAGAGTGATCCATAGATCAAAATAAGAGAGAGGTCCAGGGTTCAAAACCAGATAAACACACATTTGTTTTTATTTTTAAAAAGCCAAATTTGCAACAAAAAGTGACAAACATTGACAAGTGTTGGAGTGAATGTCCCATCATAGTATCTGGTGAGTATGATCAAGGTGTTGGTACCGATGATGATCCCTGCCTCCACAATCTCCACTTCTTTCCTTCGCCTGGTAAGTAATAATTTGTCTTTGACACTGTACTGTAATGTTATTCTCCGACCCATGTCCTAGGCATCTGCCATGACCTGGAGATTCTTTGGATGTGCGACGACGAAGGAATTCGGAGGCTCTACCTGCAATTGGCCAGCCTAAATGAAGGCGAGCATTTGGATGAGACCCTCAAATTGTCGACCAAGAATCAGCTTGATGGTGCCTGGGCACAACACCTTGCCTGCCGAGCAATTCTGCTCACTGCTAACAGTACTCTGAAAGGTCAGGGAAAACAGCTAAGGTGTTTTATTTATACTGCTTGTTTCACTTACGTGACCCTATTCTTTCAGCAGAAATTCTAGACAGCCTGGGTCTGCTGCCTGGATTCCCTGCCTAAGGGGCAAAAATACAATTTTGCCCCCCCCTTTTTAAACACCTTGGCCCAGGCAGGGAATCCAGGCAGCAGACCCAAGCCCTGTAGAAGTGTTGTTCTTTCAGTTAATGATCTGACATAGAATCCTATAAAGTATGCTACTTTGTCGTCACCTGCAACTGACGAGACACCTACTTTCAACTTCAATCGTTTTCACCTGACATTGTGATCTAGCTCCCATCATTTTCTTGTCTAATTGACTAAGCCTCTCTGCTACCTCGGGTCCACGTCTTGTGTTCAGATTGGCTATTCTCCCTTATGAACCTCTTTGTGAATGGTTTTCAGTCACCATCCGGCATGGTTGATCGGGTACTCATGGTCAGAAATAACTTTGCGTGTGCCTCTTCTCTGGGTTCTCCACTTTACTCACTTCTTATTAGTTCTGCTTCTTCGCATGTGTCTACTTACCTCATGCTATCAATGGGATCAAGCCAAGCACTACCTAGTTGTTCTCCACTTAGTTCCTTCTTGCTTGATGAATAAGGAAGAAGACATCAAACTTTCATGTGCAAGACAATTTTCCTGCCCTTAGGTTCTCATGCACGACACATGTTATATCCCACATGTGTCAAGCACGAGACTCCTCTTCACATTTCCATCACATGCCACTGCCGACACGTGTCGTGCACGTGCTATGCAAATTATCTAAAACTTTCGTTGATTTTTAACCTTGGTTAAAATTCTCGTAATTTGGATCAGGTTTGTTTCTCAAGTGTTCATCTTGCTCGAATTCATTTGGAAATTTTGCAATAAGACCTTGTTTTCGTAAATTCAATACTTCAAGCCTTTATGTTGGTTGTTGGAACCAAAGTATGTGTTTTTCGTTTTCTTTGGTAAAAATTTGGTCACTCGAAAAATGGAAATTTTTCAAAAAAAATTGAAGAAAAAGAAGAAGAAAAATGTAGAAAAGTATAATAATATGTGAAAATAGTATGCATGACTTTAAAACATGAAACAATGAACTAAAAATACATAATTAACATATTAATATGTTATTAAAATGATTAGAAATCTAACTTAAGAAGCCATGAAAGTTCATCAATACAATATTCAACTTTTTTCTAATAAATTAAAATCATTAACTACACAACTCCAATTATATGTTTCAATAATAAAACGGAAAATGACTTTTAAGGCATACTTCTTCACAAAATAGACCATTTAGATATCGTAGTTGATATAATGACTAATTTGTGCCTACTTCTATACTTTTATGACCAACAATGAGTATTTTATTAACTCAGGTTAACTCATAAAGTTATAGGACATATTTACCGTTCCTAAACAAATAAAAAACATAATTTTATGACCAACAAGGACTACTTTATTAATGATTCTATTTATTTATTTTTAACCCTTAACCCCTCCCACCCCATGCCGCTGGTAGGTATTGATATTAATTATTCTAATTATGAACAACAAATTATAAGTTTTCATTGACTGACAAGTTAATCTAATTATTATGCTAAAGTTTGGTAAACTTTTCATAATGTAGTTAATGATGATTAGAAATTTGGTTTTAATTAATTAATAAAATCAATTTGATTAAATTGTCATAAATTTTACATTCTTATAAACAAGAAGTTGGGAAGTTGGGAAGATGTGAAACTTCCTGCTTCTTCAACTTTGACATCAACGTTGCCACACTTACAACTTCTCTGTTGATTTTTTTTTACGTCAATGGTCCCAAGTGTTGAAGGAAAGAAAAAAAAATTGACACAAAACGTATCTAAAAAAAACATTAATAAAAAAGTCATTGTTGGTCATAAAAGTATAAAATGATAAATATGTTATATAACTTTATGAGTTAACCTAGGTTAATGAAATGGTCATTGTTGGTCATAAAAGTATGTACAAATTAATCATTACATTAACTATGATATCTAAATTGTCTATTTTGTGAAAAAGTATGCTCTAAAAGTCATTTTCCAATAATAAAACGCACTCCTAATACCAAATAAAAAAATGTTTGCACCAGCTCAAATGAAGGTACACCATTCCAACCAAACAAATTACAATATTGCTTCTAAACTTGTCATAACAATTCAGGAAGGTGAAGACGTGATCAAAGTACTAACTTCATCAATGTCAACCATACGTGCCATAACACGGTACTGTGGATACCGAGTAAATTATGGTTGCACATATGAATAAGTATCAATCCTCGACGATTGTTACATCTTGGTGAGAATGAGATTTTTTTTAAGTTGTGGTTCAAAATTTTACACTTTAGAACATTTTATTGAATATTTTATTTTCCAATTTTTTTTTAAAGAATTAAAAAAAAAAAAAAGTGTGAATCTGTGATGAAATTTTCATGATTTAGGCTAAAAAAGAAATTATTCCGAAAAATACTGAGTTTTTCATTTTTTCGATCAAAAAAAATGAATTGACAATATATGTTGCTTTTCATTTCGGTAAGCTCCGAAAACAAAATTCTTCCGAAAATTTTAAAAAGTTTTCAAAATCACATACCTCGGTTGGAACTAGGGATGGGACGAGATGGACCTCATCCCGATCCCATACCATCCCGTTCCTTTGGGATCGGGACGGGATAGACATCATTCTGACTGAACCCCATCCTAAACGGCTTCGGGTCTGGACATGATGGGACGGGATGAGCAGGTACTGAAGATGAACCCTTTCATACTACAAGTGTTTATACATTCAATTAAATATAAAAACACTTTTTAATCTTCTTTTCTCAAAAGCCTAAAGTGGATACTTACGACATGAAACAAATAAAGAAAAAGCCAATATACAATTGTAGTTCACAATGTTTTTGTTTTGACCTATATGTATTCAAAGGAGTGTGCAATGTTAGATAAATAAATAAATATCTCAATGATAATGAAATAATGTTTTACAAAAAGGAAGGAAAAAACAACAAAAATTAGTTTCACATTGACCTTCAATGGTTGTTAAATGAATTGGTTACGGTTTGCAATGTATCCATTATCACAGTAAGACAGTGAGTTGATTAAGTTCTAACCTAAGTGAGACTTAATTAAAATGTTAAAATTAATAAATAATAATAATAATAATAATAATAATAATAATAATAATAATAATAATAATAATAATAATAAATAAGTTCGGGACAGGACGAATTGAAAATCTCCATCTCATCTTATAGGGACAGGATCGCAAGATGGGATGCCTACCTCTAGTTGGAACAATTATGAAAAGGAATTATTTTCATTACAACACAACAATGACGATTTTAGCAATCAAAACAGTGACATGAGGAATACTTTTACTTCTCATCCTTCGAATGTGACAAGATCTGTCACTCATGAGGCTATGGAGACAATTATGTAAATTGTTCTCAACATCGGGTTCCTTGTTATCAATGCAATAGCAAAATGCTATTGCAAATTTACTTGCTGTAAACTTTAGCGCTACAAATTTAAAATATAATCCATATGCAGGGAAAGGCCACCAAAAAAATGAAACACCCCGAGTTTTAGCAATTAGGGGTGGGCATCCCATCCCGTGATCCCGATCCCATCACGGTCCCGTCCCGATTTTTTGGGTCTTTTGGGATTGATCACACCCATCCCGATCCCGTCCCATTCTGATCTAGAGTGGGATGGAGATTTGCATTCCCGCTCATCCCATCCCGAATTTATTTATTTAATATTTATTATTTTGATCAAATTACTCTTTTAAATGAAAGTTTAGGATGTGTTGAAATTAAATCAAAACATCTACTGTTTGAAAATTTACTTGTTTATTTGGTACTCTTTGTTTAAATAGAAACTTCAATTTGGATATTTTAAGTCAAATATAACCAAAGAAAATTTATGTTTTTTTTCACATTTTAGATTGGTTATAGCACAATTATTCTTGTTGAAAATAAAGGAAAATTATGGTTTGGGTTAGTTTTGCACTATTAGTTATGTAGTTGAAGAACATTGCTCTTAATTGTATCAACTCTTGCAGAAATATGCTAGACGGATCTACGGAGAGGCTCATTTCATCTCTCATCATTCACTCGACAAATTTAACTCCATTGTCAGGTAACCATCCACAAATTTTATATGAAATTTAATATTGTTATGATGAAAGTTATATGTATATAAATTTGACATTATAGGTGTGTGAACAATGTGAGATGAAATTTTGTTGTTATTTTTCATTGGAGGACTATTTAGTACATGCTCATCCCTTCCCCTTCCCGTCCCGAACCCGTTTGGGATGGGACGAGATTGGGATGAGGTCTATCCCGTCCCAATCCCGAACAAATGGGATGTGATAGGGATGAGGCCATCCCGTCCTTTGCCCACCCATATTAGCAATATCAAATAAAGAAGAGATCTTAACATCAACCACAACACCCCAACATAAAAATATGAGAGATTATACACAGTCAGTTCAAAATCCAGCCCAAAACCAAGACCAAAATACAAAGGCTTATTTCCCTTATGGCCCCCATTAGTTTATAGTAATTCCTACTTGGCTCCCAAAAGTTTTTATATTCCAGTCTAACACCCGTGACTGTTGATCAACTAAAAATGCCATCCAATTTTTTGAAAATACCAACTTACCCTAAATCCAAACCCAATTTTATCTAAACAAGCCCCAAACTAAACCCCATTATACATCAGAGAGACATGCCTTATACTTCACTATAAATCAGAGAGACCGGAAACAAAGGTAAGAGAAAACTTATTTGTTTGAGTTCTGATGAAGAAGATGCTAGAGCCGATGGTACATCTCATTTAAAAGATGAAGAAATACCTACCACAATTTTTTACCTTGAGAAATTGGAGAATTTACGTGCTAAAGATGTGTGTTGTAGTGATGAGCCAAGTAGTAGTGATGAGAGTTGAGGAAAATGTTGAAGTTGGTGATGAGAATAATGAAGCTTATGGAAACCATGACCAAGTTTTTACAGGCAATGTTGTGATTGATGAAAAACAACCTGACGATGGTGAAGGTACACTACTAACTCTATTGTAAATGTTATAGATAATTAGTCTTAGAAAATGTTAAAGTATGTAATCTTGACATAAGTATGCATGGTTTGACATACTATAATGTCTATCTTGACATATTTATAAGGTCTATTTTGACATATAATGGGTGGTTTATTATGGGTTGTGTTAACTATATATGCAGGGAACCAAGGTTCATTTACCTATGCTCAACACACAAAAAAACAATTGAACATTGAAGAAGATGATGAGATCATGGCATTTTTTAAAGAGATAGAAAACTTATATGAAGGTGAAAAAGGCATGCGGCAAAGCCAGATGAATTGGGTGAGTTACATGACAATCAAGAATGGGCTACGATGAAACTTTGCAGGGTGTGGATGAGGAAGTATGCTTTGAAGATATTTTTTTAATATAGGCAGAACAAGAATGATAATGAAATGATTGATTTGGTGTGCAAAGATCGTACATGCAAGTGGAGAGTCTACATGAGGGTGAAACCAAATGAACAGACTGCCTTGTTGAGGATTTCGATGGGTGAACATCATGTTCAGCAGATGAGAAGGGAAGGAATAGAATGGCTAGGGCTGATGTTGTTGTTGATAAGGTTAAAGAGATGGTTATGCATCCCAAGTCTTTAGGCCGAATGATATCATGAAATACATGAGGTTTGAAATCAGGGTCTATCAACTACAAGGCAACCTGTAATGCAAAGAACATATGCTATGAGAAGATATATGGGTCTTTTGCATAAAGTTTTAGGAATGTGCCAAAATTGTGTAATCTAATCTTGGGGGAAAATCCTGGATGTGTTGCCCAATGGTTAAGAAACCTAATAAATCAAAGTTTTCATGGGTCTTAAGTTACTTTTCAAGCAAGTTTTGATGGGTTTGTTAATGGGTGTAGGCTCATCTTAGGCTAGATGATTGCTTCTTAAAAGGAAAGCTTGGAGGAGTGTTATTGTTTGTTATCTCTTTGGATGAGAACAATGGTTTATTCCCTATTGGCATGTACATAGGTGGAGGAGAAAACTTTGATTGTTGGATTAGATTCTTATCAATTATAAAAGCAACATTTGAAGAAGCGCAGTAGCCCCTTGACTATCATGTCCGATAAGCAGAATATGTTAACAAAAGTTGTTGGATTAGTATTTCCAGATGGTGTTAATAGATTCTATTTTAGGCACATGTACCGAAATATTTAAAAAAAATGACATGGAAAGAATAGCACTTGGAAAATCTTAGTTGGAAGTTGCTAGTGCCTTCAAAATTCAAGAGCATGAAGCACACATGAAACAATTGTAAAAGGATGTGCTGGCAAAGGAATAGTTGGAGAATGTTAGCAAAACATCGTGGGGTTAGAGCTTATTTTGATGTTAATACAAGGTGTGAGCACATAACCAATAATTTTCCTGAATCTTTCAACAAGATGATCTTGGGGATGCGAGACTGCCAATATTTGCCCTTGTGGATAAAGATCAAAGGTTGGTAATGAACTTGATAAATGATAGGAGATGCAAGGCTGGACTCATGAATGAATATGGAATGGTTCCTAGTGTTGAAAGAGAAAAAAATTGAAAAAAAGGTGCATAGATGGACGGTTTCAGCAGCAAAAATGACTTGCTTATGGCCATTTATGGGACCATTGTGGCATACCTTGTGTACATGCAATGGTAGTTATCAATTGGATGAGGAAACCGGATGATTGAAATTTAGTAAGTACCTTGTCTACTTAATCCAAAACTTAGTTGTTATTACTTAATGTTATTCGACAAGTACTACCATTAGTTATGAACATGCAATTACTATATCCCCTATTTCTAGGCAATCTCTTACAAAGCAACATATGAGTCGTATGTGCATTCCATTGCTACACCATTGTATTAGCTCGAGGTAATGTACTGAACATAAGTACTTATATAACCAACTTTACATATCACACATACAATGTATTGACTATATTGTTTGTTTGTGCAACATAAAAATGTTGTGAATCCAAATCTCACTTATAAGGCCCCCTGGTAGGCCTAGGGTAAATAGAAGAAGGGTTGTGGATGAACCATTTGTGGTACCAAAAAGAAACAAAAAGAAATGCAACAAGTGCCAATAGCTTGGACACAACAATAGTATTTGTAAAGGGTTGCCAGCTACTAAGGGTAACTCAAAACACCTTACTGGTAACACACTTAAGGATTAAGGACTACTAACTAACTTTTGGTGTGATTGCAAGGAACAAAACTACAATTCTAAAGGGAATTAGTACTCCACCAGGGTCAACCAATGATGGTCAACACATTGTCCCAAAAGCACCACTTGTTTTACCATATATGCTAGGCCTAAGAAGGACTCCAAAAGAAAAGGATGACAGAGAATACTGAGAATATAGGGCCCATTTACGCCTGTTGGGTTAGAAAGTGTTCTTCAAATGAGTCAGAATTTGACAGTCTCAATTTCATGACCAACAGTGGCTTAAGTCTTGTTTTTGTGACACTAATTGGCTATTTGCCATTGCCTCTATTATTTTTGTTTAGATTTTTTTTGGAAATATCAACATCTTTTGAATATATAGGTTTTTGGAAAATCAATGTCTTTCGGATATGTGTAGCTCTTTGGAAAATATGAAGTCTTTAGATAAGTGTAGGTCTTTTGAAAATATGTAGGCTTTGCATGTCAAGTTCATGATTGCGTTTGTGGCAGGTAGAACTTAGTATGCATTATGGTTGTATTTGTGGCAAATTCAACTATAGAACTCAATTTCATGTTTTATATATAATTTGGGCATTATTTTCCTGATGGACACCAGTCTTCAACCTAACAAGTTTTATTAGTTGCCCATTACTTAGTTGGAACTTGTTTCAACCACTGTATGAGGTACAGCAGGTGTTTCGAAGATTATTCCAGCCACCACCACAATCTCCGGTACATGAAATTTCAAAGTGGTGCTATAATGTGTGTAATGATTGTCTACTGGCTGCCTTTCTAAAGCCTTTTTTTTCTTATTAAAGAGCAAATAGAACCAAATGCTAGTTTCCCAGTCATTAAGATCAAACATTATCATCGAACAACACACTTTTTGTAATTTTGGCAAACCATGTGCAAAACACATGAAGGGTAAGTTAGTCTTTTTGAAAAAATTAGATGGTGTTTGTTAGTTAACATAGTTAAACACACTGTCATGAATGTTAGAGTAGAATATAAAAACTTTTAGAGAGGGCCAAAGAGGAATAGCCATAAAGTAACAGGAGCCAAAAGGAAAATAACCCAAATACAAAATATTACATTTTGCAGCATTTTTAGCTACCCATTGATCTCTTAACTATCTACCAATCATACAACAGACTGCTCAAGCAGCAAGAGGCTTCAACAGCATCCCATGATAGCCAAAACAATAAACCAATTTCCCTGGGGAGCCCAATCTCCACTTCTAGAAGCCAACAATATTCATGATTATTTTAACTTATTTTTGTTACCCAGGAGACTTCCCCCATGTCAAAGGTCGGAATTAAGCCATTGCTAATCTTCATTTTTTAGGTATTATAAAGAAAATAGTCCTCACTTGAGAGTTTGCACTGACCTGAAAAGTTAAATATAGAGATAAAGATGCGTTACTTGAAAACTGAAAAGTTTCAAATAGTTATAGTAATAATGGGTGAGGAAGACCATTAAAAACTTCAGTTGCGTTTGGGTCTAAGGAAAATTTGCCATGGAAAAGTTACATAAATGAAGAAGAGATGGGACAGAAAGTGGGAGAAAGTTCTCCTTGAGGTTGAACATGAGAATGTATTTTGGGAAATTTTCTTAGCTCCGCCCTAAGAAATCATTTGCCACAATTTTGTATGAAACCAAAAGGATAGACATTATCACCAAATTCATGTTCATTGTCGTTTCTTCCTCTTTCCATCCCGCAAATTTTGTGGGAAAACATCTCCTTTGAACCAAACACACCCTTACAGTGACAGTGTCAACAATTCATTGCAGTTGGTTTTGCTCTTGTAAGCAACCAAGTGAGGTAGCATTTGCTCTACATTGTGTTTCAAGTTGGATCAACAGGACCTTCGAAAATGATGCATAATGTATACATATGGACTAAAACCAACCTTATATGTCAAGGTATGTCCTCTTGAAACTTCCTGCAGAAGATTATCCCACGTGATTATCATTCATTCTGTGTACAAAGATTTGAGGTGGTTCTTCACTGTGGCAGAAAAAGGGTAATTTCAATATCCACTTAACAGTAAAATCATATGATATTCCATACAAAAACAATCACAACATCTTGCTGTTCATTCCTACTAGGGTATACTGCATCAAGTAACTTAAATATTAAATTACCAGAGAAGAGCTTATAGCACCTAAGAAACATTAGCAGGGAAATAAAACTAATTATCTCAGTCTAATGACTTCGCCAAATATCAAATTTTCAATCAAGGATTGCATTATCATCTTTAACCACTCGTAGATTCCACACTAACTTGATCAACTATAACAGTTAAATTTTATAGCATAAATTTCAAATATAGGTTTCAAGAACATGGTGACAACACTACCACTGCTCTGTTTCTAGTCAAATATTGAAAAATAAGCCTCCTCACTTATTGCTGTTTGAGGGATTCTGATTTGTCCTAGCAAATGCCCTCATTACCGAATCAAAGAAAGAAAAATGTAATGGATTATCAACAGACACAAAAAAATTGCAAAAAGAATTCTCTTATGCATTTCCATTTCCTTCCCTATTGTTTGTATTCTAAAAATCTTTTTGCATGGTGATTGGAACTCACTAGTCAGTTAAACTAGAAACAAAGTTCCACCCACAAAGATAGCCCCAGAAATGGATTTTATTTTTTTTATTTTTTTTTCAAATAAATGAAGTAGAGCTCAAGATATAAGAACTTACACTTCATTCGCCTCTTGGTATGTGTAGCTTGAAGCAACGATCAAAAGTTGTCCCCCATGGTTATAAGCTAAGGACCCCACACTGCTACTGAACCTTGGAAACTGAGAAGAAAAGCGATTAGATTGCTGAATAGAACTTCAAAACCTAATTACTAACATCAGATACGAAGAAGGCATCTTATTCGTATATTCAATTTATGTAACTTACGTAAGGAAATGAACTTCAAGTTCACTATTCTCCATTTAACGGGTTTCCTGGGCCAAAAACACCCAACAAATAACCTTAGCCACCCATTCCATTGCATTTTCGGATGGTCACAAGATTATAGGGATAATTAAAAGAATTGATACATCTATGGCTTCGAGAGTATCTTTGATACGCGGAACGATTCGGAGCTAAATGCGAAAATAATAATAATAAAGAAGACAACATTCAAAGTTTTTTTTCCAATCCTTCCACTATATTATTAGAACAAGGATTCCAACCTCTCAAGAACAAACTCTCTTGAACCTCCAGCCTTTGCTATTATACAAAGCTTACAATATTCTCGAGGTTCTAACCTCTCAAGAACACACTCTCTTAAATCTCCAACATTTGCTATCTTACAAAGATTACAATACTCTCGAGGCACCAACCACTCAAGAGCAAACTGTATTGAATCTCCAACTTCTCAAGAGTAAACTTTCTTGAAACTCCAACCTTTGCTATCTTACAAAGATTACAATACTCTCGAGACTCCAACCTCACGAACAAACTCTCTTGAAGCTTCAACCTTTGCTAACTAACAAAAATTCCAATACTTCCTCGAGAACAAACTCTTCGAGAGGCTTATCCCTCAAGAACAAGCTATTGAGGCTCAAGGACAACTCCCTTGAGAACTCAACAAGCGGACACAAACCTTGCTCTTTGATCCTTGATTTTTCAATTTTCTAGAACCCTCCAACCTACATACAAAGACAATATATATAGGCTAAACAAGTCCAAACCAACAAGAAAAGCCTACTCCTAATAATAAAGTATTTCCATATTATTTTCCTTGTCCCACAAGGAGACATTTCTTGTTTTAACCAAACAAGGGAAACCTACTCCTAAAAGGAACGTATTTCCATATTACTTTCCTTGTTTTGCAAAGAAAACTTTCTTTCTTTAACCAAATAAGGAGACCTCTTCCTAATAGAAAAGTGTTTCCATATCTCTTTCCTTATCCCACAAGGAGAACATTTTCCTTATTTAATTTCCTAATTGATTTAGGAAACTTTCCTTGTCTTAATTGAAAAGGAAACCTAATTCAAATAAGAAACTTTCCTTATCCTAATTAGTCAAGGAAAATTTTATCCAACAAGGAAACTTTCCTTGTCCTAATTAAATAAACATTATCCAAATAGGAAATTTTCCTTAATTAAACACTAAACTCCCAAAGGAAATACTTTTGTATCAATCTAGGAGGTCATTCGCTGATATTTGTTTGTCTCCTCTATGTAGAATGTAGTGCATGTCACGTTTGACCTTATAATTAATGAGCGATCTCTCATTTTAAAAATCTCGACCCAAGTAATCTGCTTATTTATGTACATGGCAATAGGCAGCGAATGTTCAAAAAAGCTCATTCCTTTTTTCAGTATTTGACATACTAATTTCCTTAGGCTACAAGCTCTATAACGACACTGATATTGGTATATCGACATAGATATGAAGTACTGGACGCGTTGACCATAAAAAAAAATACAATATTCAACATTTTCTAATAAAATGAAATTATTAACTACCCAACTCCACTTATATGTTATGATAATAAAAATGCACATATAATACCAAAAGATGTGCAAGCCGGCTCAAATGGAGGTACGCCATCCCGACCAAATTGATTACAACAAGATTCGTCCCATAGTTGTTATACCAATTTAGGAAGGCGAAAATAGGATTGAAGTATTCATTCCATCAAGCCTACCATACGTACTATAACAAGGTATTGTGGGTAGCTTGTAAACAATGGTTGCGCATGGTGAGAATGAGATTTTTAAGTTGTGGTTCAAAATGGTATATTATATAACATTTTGTGGAATATTTTTATTTTTCAAAAATTTTCTGGAAAAAAATGTGAATATGTAAAGGAATTATCATGATTTAGGCCAAAGAAGAAAATTCTCTGAAAAATACCAAAGATTTTCAGTTTTTTGACCGAAAAACGTGAATCAACGTGATAGGTTGTTTTTCGTATCGGTAAGCTTCGAAAACAAATATTTTCCAAATTTTTTAAGAAAATTTTTGAAATCACATACCTTGTGCTCTATATTGTTACTTACTACTAACTTGCCATAACATGCTTGTAAAACACGTATTGATTGAAATTTTTTCAAAGATATGTGAAAAAGTTGATGGTATAAGCATAGAGTGTCCAATGAGAGTATCCGTGGGTGTCGACGGGTTTTTTTTTGTGAAAATAGAGTGTCGTGATATAGGCTACAATTAGGGTTGTTAATGGATCGGATTGCTAAAAATCCAACTCCAATCCAAATAAAATAAGCCAATCCAAATCCAATTTGAAAATAATCCAATATTGCAATCCAAATTCATTTAATATGCTCAAATCCGAAATCAAATAGCTTAATTTTCCATTTTTTTATTAAAAATAAAAATTTTTAAGTTCAAATTTTTCCTTTAAATAAACCAAATAAAAATAAAGAATTGAAATGACCAAAAATCCCATTTTATAAATAATACATGCAATATTTATAAAATTAATATTTTTATTACTTGTACAATTTGGATTATTAATTTTTGGGGGTCTAAACATAAATATTACTTGTTGAATCTTTGACTTACTTGTTCAATCTTTCACTTTATTCATGTTCTCACCTTTAATTTTCTTCTGCATGGATTCACTTCACCTTTTGTTAAGTTTGTTACGGCAATGCTTTACAAAATCCATATCAATAGCAATCCCTCTTTTGATGAATATAACCTATGTTTTCATGGAATCATATAATGCCACTTTTCCAAGTATGTGGTTTTTGTGTGTCAAAGTCCTTGAGATATTATTTTCATATCCTTATGTGAATCATGAGAAGTTTAGGTTATAGAATACCTGGACTAGTCTCTTTCTGCTTTGAGCATCCCACATAATAGCATACCCCTCATTATCACCAGTGACAAAGGCACCATCATGGCTGAATCAAACAAACAAATGCTAGAGGTCACAATCAAATAAATAAAAATCAAAATACACAGTCTATGTTTTTACTTGCTCATATACTCATACATATATGAGAAATAAAAGTATACCTCGGATGAAGAACAATGGCGTTCACTGCGACAAGATGAAATTTCCCATCCTTTGATCTTGGATGACAACGAAAGATATAGCTGTCAAAAGTAAAGTCAAATGTAATACATGACAAACATTCCCCGTAGAAGATAAATGTCAACTCATAGTTGAACATGTATTTGTGAAGTCCAAAGAAAACCAAGAATTATATATATATACAGACGACTAACAATGAACTTTGTGATAGTGGAACATTACGTTCAGTGGCCATTGCATAGACTGATAATGTATCAATCCTACAAATGATACCTATATTTGCCGCCTTCTTTTTATTTGTAGAATGTGTAAAGCCCTAAACAATTGTTGGTCCATGCACCATAATTTTTTTTATATCAAATAATGCAACAGATTGGGTAGCTGAGATTGTTGATTCACTTGGTTTAAACTTAGCACAAAGAAAAGTCCACGTCTATACTGACTCACTAGCATGCTGATCCTTCTTACCTGTTTCCTTGAGCATCTTTCACAGATAAATCTCAACTATTTTAGGAATGGCTTGGACGCTTGGTACTAGGCCAAACATAATAAGCAAAATAGGAACAAAATCAACAAAAGGATTATAAACGATAAATGGTAAAAGTGTACTGGGCATGCACCAACAGATAAGTAACCTCATATCTTTTGCATTAGATAGATCGAGAAACTGCATTGCGACGCGTCCATCAGTTGACCCTATTGCATATCCTGCATGAAATATGAATTAGATATAAAAGTTTTTTACTGAACATGTTGTAGATCCTTTGATTTTATTTTGACAGTGAAATGAAGCATATACATCCAGATTTATAAAATCATCCAGGCACGTTTCACACCCTTGTGAAACCACTCAGTATACAAGGTATTCATCAACATTTAGGCTGCTTGTTTTCTAGATGCTGATATATGAATTCACTTTAGTTAAATGGACTTAGAAACATAAGTTCATTTGCATTCCAAAGAATTCAGAATTGAAAGGAGAAATTAAGAGAAGAAATAAAAAGGAGAAAGTCCCTCACTTTTTCTCATCTTTAAAACTGAAATTCAGGAAAGACAAAATTTGCCCCTTTCAACCCTAACGTCCTTCTCCTCCCAGTCCCAACAATCACTTCTCCATTAAACCCATCTTTTGTCTCCAACCCCACCATCAAAGCAGTTGAATCTTTTCCTCCACACTCTTTGATAAGAGAAAAAGGGTTTATGAAAAAAAACTCAAATCCAAGCCACCATGAAGAGCAACGCAGAGCAGTAGGCATGCTTACTCCTTTTCAACATTTTCTTTTTTAAACAATTTAACTTTCATTAAAACTCACTGGATAATAAAGGGAGTACAAACAACAAAGAGATTTTAGCGATCATACAACAGGTTCTCCCAATTAACATTAAAGGAATCAAAGATAACTCCACTGAGAGAGGACCAACCAGACCTCATCCTTTGCCCCCCACCCCAGCGCTCGAAGATGTGGCACAATTCCAACTTTTTAAGAGAGAACAAAATCCTTGGAGAAAACCCATGACAACCTTCCTCCAATAAAAAGTAGCTCTAAACTTTAAAGGCAAGAGAGCAAAGAATGAAGTGATCGTGAGATTCAATGAAATAACCACAACCAACATCTTTCACATTATCCAAAACCATCCCTCTATGCATGAGCACATCCTTCTTGGGAAGGTGGCTCCAAACACCTTGCCACATGAAAAAACCAATCTTTGGCGCAATAAGTTTAAGCTAAAGGATGAATACCAGGAACTCAGAAAGAGAATCAACAGGGAAAGTACCAATAAGCCAATTAGAAGGATTGTATAGAAAAATTACCATTTTCTCCCATTTCCAGCACCAAGAATCATTTTCATCATTAAGGATGACGTCAAGATCCTGGATAATACGAGCAGCTTTGTCAAACTCCCTACCAAGCAAGTTCCTCTGAAGGTGGACATCCCAAGATGGGATGCTGCTTTCCATTGAGAAAAGACAGTTGATGGCAATGAGCAGATTCACAAAACCTGAAAATCCTCCGAAATCTCCTCCTCAATGCCTGACACCAAACCATGAATCTTCCCACATCGGTCTCCTCTTCCTAATTGGTATAATACCTCTCATAAGCACATCTTTGACATTGGCTATGGATCTCCATAGTTAGGGATGGAAATTTGGCTCGACCTGACGGGTACCTGGCCGTGGGGTTCTTTAAACTGGTCCACGGCTGGTTTGTAGATGGGAGTACAGAAATGTCTTGAGTCTAGGATTCTTAAAACGGATCTGTGGACGGATGAGGGGATGGCAGGATGGGGATGCAGATCCATCTCGGTCTGGGCCTCCAGACCCAATTGTGTGTGTTTATGTATTAATCCTATTGTTATTTCATTGTTGCAGCGGTCTTAGTCCAGTGGTAGAGATGGATTCGACTAATAGTGAAAGCTTGTGTTAGATTCCCACTCTCCATATGTATTTTTTTATTAATAAGTAGTATGTCAGATCTAGCAGGTCGAGCACGTGCATATCCAGATGTTCTCGGTTCGGGTCCTAGTATATTCGAGCAATAGTAATCAGGTAAACATGCCATTTTTTCTATTGCCTATTGGGTAGCTGAATCGAGTCTAGGCATGGCATAGCTGACTTGACCCTGTTGCCATCCCTATCCACTGGCTGATCCCATAAGTGTTTGATGGTTGAGTAAACCACTCCACATGAGATCATTTAGTTGGCAGTGATTTTACTCTTCCAAAGGCTGTCCTCTGATTCAGACCTCCAACGCCACTTGCCAAGCAAGCCCACTATCCTTCTTCATCCTCTAATAGAGTAAACCCCTGCTCCCATGAAAAAACATGCCTAGAAAATGGTTCACAATCTGCCCCTTTGCAACAGAGCCAGGCAAATGGAAGAATGAAGTAAGTTCGGATGTTTACAATGCGCTTTAGATAAGAGTTGGCTGACAAGCTTTAGAAAGAAGTTTGCTTATTCATGTAGCAAATCTCCTTCTTACAGCTAGGATCCCCAAGAGGTAATCACAAGTACTTGGTAGGAAAATTACCAAGAGGGCATCCACTCTCCAAAGCAGCCTGATGTTGCAACACCATAAATGACACGTTTGTTGAAGTTGATTTTCAGACTAAAAACAACCTCAAAGACATTTAGCATAATGTTCACTTGATCCAGATCATGATCAAGGCAAAAAATGGTTTGGTGCGCAAATTGAAGATGAGCTTGACATTCTAAAACTATTAACAAGCTCTGACTACTTGGCCCATTGATCATGCGACTAAGCACCTCTGCCGCAATGATGAAAAGAAATGTGGGAAGAAGATCTCCCCTGCCTACCCCCCCTGCATTTTAAAGAAACCTACTGAAGCGCCTCCTACAAGCATTGAAACATAGCCTGTTGATAAGCACAAGTGAATCCAACTCATCTGCCTTTGCCCGAGACCCATTTTACCCATGCAATGGAGGAAAAAATCCCAAGAGGCTTTTTCCAAAATCTATCTTATACAGAAGGCCCGGCAAACCTGATCCCAAACGGTAATCAATGAATTCATTGACAATGAGGACTCCAAGGATTTAGCGACCCTCCACAAAGGCATCTTGGAAGCAGGATAGCAAGGAAGACATACATGATTTAAGCCTATTGATAAGAGATTTTGAGATAATTTTATAAATACCCCCGGTGAAACTAATAGGTCTGAATTCCTTTAGTAGAGTTGGGGTCCTCTACCTTTGGAATGAGAGTTATAAAATTATTATTCTAATCTCCAATCCATGTCTTATTTATTTAATCCGTGCTAGGCAACACCCCAAAGGATAATCGAAACAATGCCCAAAGGCTACATCATTGTCCCAAAAGGGTAACTAAACAATACCCAAAAGCTACATCATTGTTCCCACCTAAATCCATGTCGCATCCACCTTGATGAAGACTTGGCTCACTCTGTCCAGTAACACCCGTAAATTTCATTTGACTAATTTACTTAATTTAAAGTTTTTTGTTAAATATAATAGTTATAACTTTATTGGAAATTAAATTTAAAAAATATGGGGTGCCCTCAGAATTCCATTGAGGGCGAATAGTCACCCACATATAAAAAGGAGTTCCCTCTTTTTTTCTCTCTTCTTCCTCATTTCTCCCATGTGCATGCGAGAGCGAATTTGAGCGATTCAACGGATTTCTCTGCCTAAATCCTCTTCCTCTTTACTTCCTTCCCTCTCTCTCCCCTTTCATTACCCTACACAAAAAAAAGAAAAAAAAAAGCATAGCTCGATCGGAGCTGTTGGTGGTCGAGCGAGCAGCTCCGCTCCGATCAAGCTTGTTGGTGGAGGCGGTTGGGACGTTTGGAGGCCGGAAAACCCACATGCAGAGGCGGGTGAGAGCTCAATCGAAAATCTCAGAAAAATAGGTAGAGTGAAGTTCGCCGGCGTTGATTTCGGGTTGTGATCGCACGGCGTGGGTGAGCTTCGATTCGTGGTTCAGAGGTGTTGGGGGCATTGTTCGGCCAATCTCCAGCCTATTATACTACTTGGAGACGATCAGACCAGTATAGGGTAGTTTTCGGAGAGATTTCGCTGGAATCTGGGCTTCGTCGAAGTGGTCGCTGGTAAGTGGTTTTCCAGCCTTTCGTCGGACTGTTCCTTTTTTGCAAACTCCAAACAGTTCCTTCATTGTTTGGACTGTTTTTGCAGTTTTGGGGGGTTTGGAACGATTTCGTTGGAATTCGAGTTTTCTTTCGGGTGGCCTGTCGGAGTCCAAACTTGCTTGGAAAGCTTCCGGAGTTGCCAAATCGTTGTTCCGTGGATTAGGCAATTCGTCAGGTTGGAATTAGGTTCTGGAAACCCATTTCGCTTTGATGAGTAGAACATCCATTTTTAAATTTTGATTTATTGGCCTTTCACAGTATGTGAATAGTATACTATTTGAGATATTGATGCAGATTTGAAAGTTTGTTTATAAAGTAATACTTGGAAATGATATGTTATAATGCCTTGTGGTGTGGTGGAAATCTACCATGATAGATACTGACATTTTGCATAGTTGCATGAATGTGGAAAAATGTAATAAGGATCATGACTTCGGCTTTGAGTTGTGAAATGGCATATGACCGCGATTGTATAATTGCATCCATGGCATGTATTTGAGAAGTCATGTGAATATTTCACATATGGTATTTACCAATTAATTCAATATTGGACATTTGGACTTGTATCATTTTTACTATATTTTCCCACAACTCTAGCTAGATGGATATGCATACTGTGTGAGTGCATTTCACCCACTAGGAACTACGCGAAACCTTAGTATGGAGAAACATTGTGGCCTTGAGAATGTGGTTGGATCTCTCATCCAAGAAAGGAACTCTCGTGAATAGTTGTTCATCACTATTTCAGCCTTGGGGGTGTTTGATCCCCCATCCAAGAAAAGAACACCCGTGAGTAGTTGATCACTACTTTCGGCCTTGAGGATGACTGGGTTTTTATCGGGTTGAATGTTTCTGATGCGCGCTATGACTTGTGATTGGGTCGCACGACCAGTCTTCCGAGGTAACGAGTATGTCCTAGAGGAGTCACTCCGCTTGGAACATACCTGCTAAGAGTGGTATCGGTTTGTATAGAGGCCTAGGAAGCACGGATTCTCGGTAAAACCCTCCGAATCCTAGTAATACGCGAGTCGGATACGGATACGCGTGCGATTCGCGTTCGATACGTATCCGACACGCGGTCAACGTATCGGTCAACGTGACTTGGTCAGGATACGGTCTGGACACGGTTGCCAATAAATTTTTTTTTTCAGATCTTGATAAAATCGGACGACTGAAATCTACCCAGAGATCCATCGATCAGAGAGATCGATCGAGCAGATCAGAGAGATCGTTTGAGCAGGGAGATCGATCGATCGACTGGGAGAGATCGATCGATCGACTGGGAGAGATCGATCGATCGACTGGGAGAGATCGAGCAGGGAGAGAGATCTAGCAGGGAGAGAGATCTAGCAGGGAGAGAGATCGATCAGGGAGAGAGATCGACTGGGAGTCTGGAAGCTTTCGCTGCTTTCTTCAACCTCCTGCGCCTCCCTGAAAATCCTAATGAACCATAGAATTGTTCATCAATCACCATGGCTTGCAGAGGAATTAGCAGTACTACTTGGATGGATCTTCTTGGCCTTCCTGAAAATCCTAATGAACTGATTATTGGTTTTACATCTTGCAGGCTCTCCCTCCCTTTCTTCAACCACCAGAAGATATTATCATTTATGAGATATGGATTGACTTCCATTGCTATCTATATGGATTCCATTGATGTGTTGGGTAGGGTCCAAGTTAGGCTCGGCCCATATTAGAATAAATTACCCTAATTTTTACTTATGTACCCAAACTTTTCATTCATTCAAATAATTTCATTAATTAAGCTCATTGCATTTAGATGTTTTATATATTTAGATTATTAATTATTGTTTATGAGTTATAACATTATGTTAATAAATTTTTAATAAAATATAAAAATAAAAATAAGGTTTGACGTGTCGCCGAGTCCCCGAGTCCTAGTTTTTTGAAAATTGTTGAGTCGCCGTATCGTATCCGTGTCCGATACGATACGCGTATCCGAGTCCGTGCATCCCAGATAGAGGCATGTTAGGATGAGACATGTTTGACACGATGGAATAGGTGCGGTTGTGGAAAAATATATTGTACGAACTCATGTTGCATTTCATGTGCATATTTATCATGATTTGAGTAGTTAAGATAAAAAGTGGTGGTGCATTGTAATTCATAATCATTCTTCTATCCATCTTATTTGATATTATGCATTAATTGTAGAATAGATGTTTTGGTTCTCCTCGTACTAGCTAGTGCGGACCTATTTGCTTGTTGTGGCAAATGGGTGTACCCCTACCTTGGTGCAGGTAGTGGTATTGTCGGTGGTGGTGCTACCGGAGGCGCTGAGTCATTAAATGGTTGTCTACGTGGTTGGACTACTGAAAGGTAGATTAACTCTCGGATCTAGAGTTTTTGTAAGTCGAAGTGACTTAGGTGGGTTGTAAAAATCGATGTAATAGCGTAATAACTTGGGTATCCCTGTCCATTCTATATATAGTTATTTTTTTGGATTATATTATATTATTATTGTATCGCGTGCCAGTAGTTGTAACCATTGGCAAGTAAGAAAGTAAGTGGAAAAATAAAAATAAATTAGAAATTTGTTAGGGTTTTGGAGTTGTGTCTCGGTTTTCAAGATACTTAGGTGTCTAGGGAGACAGGGCGTGACAGTCCATTTAAACAGCTTTATCCCATCCACGAACGCAATCTATGACAAAGCACATGTGCTCCTAATAATCGAGTGAAAACTCAATAAATTCCATTAGTGAGTCTTGAACTTGCAACATCTCACAAAGAGAGTAAAAGTCCACCAACTAAGCTATAATTGGTGGACAGAAGTATAACCCCGACCCTGGAACTCCAGAACCACAGCCATAATATCATATCTAATGAACTTCAAACATTTCATATAAAAATTGAAGGTCAGTCATCAGGACCTAGTACCCTATCCCCTAAACACTTATTTAAAGCAGCCCAAACCTCCTCTACGATATAATTCATTCGCATCAAGCAACTCTCTTTGAGCTGAGGTAAGTGAACCAAAAATAAGGCCATCAAGAGTTGGTCGCCATACACAAAGGGAGCTATATAAACTATGATAGAAAAAACACAATATGGTTATTAGTAACTTCCTCATCCTCAACCACGACACCATCAATACCCATCTTGGATAGATCAAACTTGTGCCGCATACTAAAATAGACATGGAATGGAAGTACTTGTTATTCCATTCGTTTCATTCAAGTGCTTCACTCTTGATCTATATTACCATTCTCTATTCCCATTGGAGACCTAGCTCAACTTCCACCTTTTTCGACAAGCGACATCACTCAAAGCTCTGAAAGTGATAATCTCCTCAAATAGATAATCGATATTGATTCGCAATCTATGTTGTGATACTTGCTCCATGTGTAGTCAAAATGGCTGCTTAAAGCGAGAAGCGAAGTAGTGACGACCCGCTTCGCTTTGCCCGAAGAAAAAACCAAAAATAATAGCAAGGAAAAGATATCGCTCTTATGGTTTTTTTTTTTGGTTTTTTTTTTTGCTAAAGCGCGTCCAAAGCCTAAGATTCAAGGATATTTTTACACCTAATATTGGTTCCAATTTCCAAAGCCTACAAATTCCAAACAAAGATTTCTGTATTTTCTATTTTATTTTTACAAGTTCCAAGTGTTCTACTACATTGCTAATTTGCTACAAAGTAGACTTGTTAAATACAAATCTATAAGATTTTTTTTAAGAGTGAATATGTTTGATTGTTAGTCACATAGTTATCATTTATTTAATATTTGAATTGTTTACTTCTTAATTTATGTTTACTCTAGGTGATTGAATTGATTAATGATTATATATAAAATTACAATCATGAATATAGTGCAAATTATATAGGGAATTACATGCCTAGTTATCACTAAATATAGCATTATAACTTGATTTTCCTATTTAGAAGCTTAGAAATAAACAAAATGCATTTATTTTATTTTATAGATTATTTAGTATGTATCAAGAATTCAAGATTTTCTTTTCTTAATGTCACTTTACATTTGCAAAGCCCTCGTTTCACTTCTCTCTTTTCACATTTATTATTATTATTTTATTTATTTTTGGGGTGGGGGGGTCCTTGCTTCACTTTCACATCAGTGCCTTGGCTACCTTGCTTGCTCCATTGTCTTAATTCAGCTTTTAGGAGTTTAAGCTTGAACCACAATCTATAGCTGGCTGACCCTTGGACGGAGAATGAAAGCCACCAATTTTTCATTAAATCCGACAAGCCATCTTCTCGAACCTGAATGGCAACTTCCTGCTTCTTCCAGTCCCTCCCTCAAGGAGAATAGGAACACGATCAAATCCAACCCTTGGAAGAGCCGAAACTGATATTTGACCACTCTGCATAACCCAATCATTACTAACAAGAAATGTCCAATTTTCGCAAAATAGGACTAACCTGGCAATTATACAATGTGAATTTTGTACCCGGATGGGTAAATCAACCAAGCATGTTCTTCGATGGAGGAAGATATAACTGAATTGGTACTCTTCTCGTCGGCAAACCCATAAGCATCTAATGTCCTCCAACTCCGGCTAAAAATCAGCTCTAATTGTGACATCATTCAGGTCATAAACGTCGGTAGCAAGCCAACAAAATTGATCACCAAGCAATCGACAAACAAGGATAAAGAGAATGCTCCTTCCAACTTCTCAATTTCCAAGACACCTGCATCGCATAATGTGAGGATCCCCCCAGGTCGCCCCCATGCTGACATCTCCATCCAGCATCTCCTCTTCCCCACAAATGTTGAATGAGCTTTTCATTACATGATTGAATGTGGGAATCCAAAAGAAACATCCCGAGTAAAAACTCATATTTCTTCCTGAGAGCACACTAATCTGATTCACCGATTATTATTTTTCCCATACCCACCCAACCCCCTCACATTCCATGACAAAACATTAGTCTTCATGATTAATCAAAGTGACCACAAGCAAAGCTCACATTTCCTCAACCTATGAACATGTTGCTCATCAACAGCTTCCCAATGATCCTCTTCATCATCACTGACATTGTTGAAACAAAAGATTTTATCCAGATCAATGTAACAACCCAGATGTGGATCTTTCCCATGATTAGAACAGATATAAGTTCCGTCATCTCCATCTTCAATCTCTCACTCTCAAATTCTTTTTTTTTCTTTTCTTTGTTTCCTGATTTCAAGAAGGATCAGTGTGTTTTTTCTTTTCTTTTTTTGGTGTGTGTGTGTCTACTATGTTTTCTTGTGATTTCACAATTCCTCGAATGTTTTGCAATGGGTGAGGAAAGGAGACGTGATGGAACAAACATTTTTTCTTTTCAGATTCAAGACTAGACTACAAAACTAGGATTGCCAAACAAACAGACTTTCCAGTTGACTGTATACATTTAAGATTGTTCTAAATTTGGGACTTGAAGGGTAAACCAGAAAACAAAGCCTTAGTAAAAGAAACCCCAAAAGGAGAAAATCTACCCAAAAATAACAAGTGAAAGGTTTCTCAAGAAATCAGATAACATTAACGACAATAATAGTACCTCCACAATTAGGAAATGTCTGAATGCTCCTTATGTTATAGTCCATAGAGTATTCTTTAAATTGCACAGGTTTTTTGAAGTTACGCACATCATACATGTGTACTGATTTTCCTATTGCAACTATAACATAAAGTCCATTGAGAGACATACAGTCCACCTCTCCATCAACAACTGTTGAATACGCATTGCCACTTGTCCTACCGGAATCCCATGACAAAATTTTTTTGTCCAAACCAGCAGTAATCACTTGACCTACAAGATAAAATGGTAACCATAAAATTATGACAGATAAGAGTTCTATTTGCATACATTGGAAATACGTTATAATACATATAGCTAATTTTTGTTAGTATGATTTCCTCAACAGAGATTTTTTTTTAGCCCTCAAGCTTGAAGTCCTCGCCAGATAGATCAACCCCAAATGCTCGATTTAACCACATTAATCGAGTATGACTTTGAAGTTAACAACTTTAACGGATATTTTGTTTATAGCTGTATGCTCAATTGAATGCAAGTTGTAGCAAACAAAGTCCTTGTTATGTTTTTTTTTTTGGTCTTGTCAGTTCCTCGCTCACTCATGTCCTTGTAGTCCTTTACCCTCCATTAACTATTTGTCTTTTTTATCTTTAAAAGTAAGCTTTTGAACTAGGATATGCATATAAGAATGAAATAACTTTTATCAGGAGAGCTCATCATACAGATCATTGATTTGTTTGACCAAAAAACATTGTGTTCCAAAACTCCTAAGGCATGTATTGCTCAGACTGATATTAGTTGTTAATTTTTGTCTCAAGTACATTTGATTAACTTTTTGGATCACTGGTTATTCAAAATTAAATACAATTTCAGAAGCACAAATCATGCAGATTCAGAAAAGTGCCTTTTTTTTAATATATTTGGATCCAAAACCCAAGCCAAACCTCCATGAAGGACAATAGTGGAATGTTCATACGGCCAACACAAAGAAGAGAACAATAAAACAAACCAGGTGACAAAAAGAATTTGGCAAAAGTCAATATTAACCATTAAAAAAAAGATACAAAAATTGTTGTTTTAGCTGTTACTGAAAGAAGTATAGCATCTCCGAAAAACTCCACCATTCAATCTCTTCTCGTGAAATTTTGAAATGCTTTAGAAATAGTACAGGGAGGGAACATGCAACAAGGAATTGAAAAATATAGATAATGGGGAAGTATAGATAATGGATAAGAGAACTACCAAGTTGGTCAAAAGAAATGATGGGATATTATACAGTCTTCGTTCTTAAATCGACAATCCGAAGAAGCAATGGATTTGTGTCCCCTCTTGGTTTTTAAGTCGAAAAATCCTTTTAATAATAGGTTTTCTTCATCCCCTTGGTTTTTTTTTAAATCAATAAAAGACGCACAATAGATTCATTAAAAAACCAACATAGAAGGAACAGCATATAAGGAACTCGAAGGTCTGCAGTAAATTACTACATGCCTGCATTCATTAGCAGATTGGACCAACCTATGTAGTAAATGCGAATAACGGACCCTTCTCGATCTAGGACCGATTTAAGATTAAGCGAGTTAATCGGAGATTAATCAGATTTAATTGGTCTACTTTTTCAAAGTATACATTTTTATACCTTCACTAATGTAAGTTATAATAAATACCATATCTTGACAAATAAAGATTAATAAGACAAGTACTATAAAACAACAAAGTCATATTATAGAGAAAATTATGTAATCATGTCCAAAACATCACACATTATAAAGCAACAACCGCCACCACCCAACAGAACAATCTCAATTTCCCACCGATTTATCGGTGACCGCTAAACCCAACCACTAAATACCTAGTGCAGATCGGTCTACCCCCGATTTACACTAAATCACCGATTAATCGCCACATTAATAACCTAGAGACCAACTAAACATAAGAGTGATAAGGAGTGTCTGTTGAAACCCCTACTAGTGCGTCAGGTCCACAAAAGGAACTTATGCCTACATCCCATTGCAAAAAGAGGGAAAAGACGCTAATTAAGATAATACCAACAGTTCTTATCTTTGAATATAATTCCTTTTTTGAAGAAAATATCTATGGAGTGTGAATATGAAAAAACATGGAGGAAATAAGAGGATAACATTCAAGAAGCATAACTTCAAGGTAGTTAAATGGGTTTTATCTTCTGAAATAAATAATCGTGTAACTTACAAGTTTCTTCAGAATACTCAACACATGTTGCTAAATCCTCATGATTTCCAACTGTGCTACAAACTCCCGAACCAAAGTCATGCCTGAAAATATTTGCAAAAGAAAATATTATAAAATGTAGTCTAGTTAGTTATTGCAAACATGGGTGATCAATGAAGTGATTACAAGGAAAATGAAAACTACGTGTTAATGGTGTTATATAAATTACACATGAGGAATGCCTGTGCCAAGTTACCTTTGAAAAAAAAATGCTAAGTTAACAATTTTCCATCTGATCATACGATTATTAAAATACCATAGGTGGATAACAATACCCTCAGGAAGCCCCATCAGTTAACAGATTCATGCAGGTAACTTGACATTGTTAGATCTTAGAAGAGACGCTACCATCAGTGAGTATTGAGTAAGAACACTTAATAAAAATACAAAATATAGTTAAACAAAGACCAACCAAACTGAAGGGTTACATTGACATTGATCTACTTTCCAGACCTTGTGATAGAAAGGCAGCTATATATTATTAAGCCAAGGAACTAACGTGTCCATCACCCAATCCATGTGTGCCTAAAATGACAACTATTTTTGTTTTTTAATATGGAGTAACTTGTTATGTAGGATCTGACATTCTGACTAATCTCAAACTTCTGTTGATCAGCAAGAATAAATAAAAGGAACCTAGATGCTATCCACAAGCCATGCAACAAAGCCTGTCGTGGTTCATGGAAAATCTATTTACAATAAAATTGATTTTTCTTAATGGTTCATGGAAAATCTATTTACAATAAAATTGATTTTCTATTTAAGTTTTCAAAAATCATTTATAACTATAAGTAAAGGATAAGGCATCCACTTGGTTCACTAGTCATGCAAATGCAATAATAGCCATCGCTTGCGATAGATGGTTTATTCAATTTTGGAAGGAAGTATGTAACAAGAAACCTACACATATTCTAAGTATATAATGACAGGAATGATAATGTTGATCACTTTTGTTTTGGTTAACGGACATCACTTTTGGTTAAGGTTTATCCAATGGTAAACATTTTCTGATACTCCAAATGCAAAGGTTCATCATCTACATCGTTGCAATCTCAACTTTAAAAAATTTCTCCCCGCTAATGCTGGCTGATGGAGGCCTAAAGTTCTTAATGGCTTCAATTTGAAGTGTAACAAACACACATGACACATGCAAGCTCAAATAAGTCAATCAAAACTCAAAAGATAATAGAGAATGATTGGGAGGCAAAGCAAAACAATTAATAACAAGTATAATGCTTTTGAAATTTCGGACCGACTCATATGAATAAATTCCAAGACCAACATTTTACAATGCTATTTTAATTTACACTGCAATGAACTTAAAACATACTTTCTGTTCCAATTTTCTCTTCTTTTCCGTTCTTCTTTTATGCTAAAATTTTCAACAATTTCACTATTACGATAATTGCCAAATTTAATTGTCTCCAAATAAGCAAATCCAATGTAAATTAGGGTATTTGTAGTGATTGATAAAGACCTAACCTTCTAACAGCACAATCGGAGCCGATGCTGAAGGCCGTAGACTCGTCCTGAAAACAACAACCCAAGAGTGCCACACCCAATGTATCTTCGAACCTAGCCACAGACCTCTCCACGTCGTATAATCTTAGAGTCTGGAAACCAAACAGAAAAAATGGTCAAAAGAGTCAAAATTAGGTAGAAAAATCGTATAGATGACAATAGTACTTACAGAGTCCCACGAAGAGATGAGGAGATTGTTCGATTGAGGAGCGAAGCGGATTCTGGAAATTGCGTCTCGTATGGGGTTTTGGAACTTGAGACGAGTTGCCTCCATTGAAGCGAATCAAGAAATTGGATGAAAACCCTCCTTGATTCTTCACGAATGCCGAAACCCTAGTTTCAAGTGCTGAACAGTGAGCAGCAAAATCGACATTCCACTTCCCGCCTAGAAATTTCTTTACGAATGGAATTGGTGTGGGGAATATACTCATATAGGGTCCTCGGAGTTTCGGATTTGGGGGGGGATAAATTATATTTGAACTCAACAATTTGGTGAGGGCATCCCCCAGATTTTTCATTCAAATGTCCCCAGCCATGATCTTTGTCCTAGTGCCCCAAGTTATACATCTGCCAGCATCTCTAGCCGCAGACATGTAGAGCGGAATGAGTTAGATTCGTAAAGTTGGCTTAAAAAAACCAAAGTCCTTAATTACAATCTAGACGACCTCTCAATGGTAGGAATGGCAATGGAGCGAATTTGGGCAAATCCATCCCCACCCCGCTAGGGATCGCGTATCCTCAAATCCGCCACAGACATTCGTTTATACAAATTTTCAAAAATCATACCCGCTCCGGTAGGATTGGCAGATACCCACCCCTCCCCAAATATCTATATATATATATATATATATATATATATATATGAAAAACAAAATAGTGAAGGATCATTTCATTCTCTTTCAGAAGAACAGAGAGGTATACATGACATTGATTTGTAGAGCCAATTATAGGCTACCTGCTTGACAGCAATTGATAGAGGCATCATACATCATCCATGCCCATTCAAACAAAACAAAAAATGTCTCAAACACATTTTGATATCAAACTCTACAGAGAGACACAAATCGAATTTGAGTTTGATTGAACACCAGATCAAACCACCAAAACCAGATCTGGATACATGACATTAGGGTTGAAAACCGAACCGACTTAGGTCAATTTTAAAATTTTCAAACCGAAATCGAACCGATTCTAATTTATGCAAACTGTAACTGAACCGACTAAAATCAAACCAAAGCCGAAATAAAATCGAACTGACCGACTATTTTAAACATATTGTATTATTTATATATAAAATATATATTATTTATTATATATATTCGGTCTGTTCGTTTTGGTCGGTTAAAATCACATAGAAATCGAAAATCAAACCGACCACTTCGGTTTTGAATTTTTTAAAATCGATCCGAACATAATTTAAATTGAACCAATCGGTTCGGTCGGTTTAATCGGTTTGATCTGTTAGCAACAGTACATTAGCCTTGAAGACCTGAGAGATTGCTCTGAAATCAAGATCTTCAGAGACCAGCAAAGAGGTTTGCATTTATGTCTGCAAGAAACAAAGGCCAAATTGTTGTTGAATTGGTTTCATGGATCTTGACTCGAGCCACCACCAAATCGAACCATCACCGGATCGAGCCACCAACTTCCCTTTCTCCTCCTCCGTCGGCAACGACGCTCCCGTCTCCTCCTCATCCATTTCCAGTTGATGAAGATTGAAGAGATGAATCAAGTCAAGGCCTTCGTTGTGAACCTGAGTACATGACTTCGTTGTGTTTGAGACGAATCGAGAAGAAAGATTGCGAGAGTCTCTGAGAGACTGAGACGAGCGATGAGGCCTGAGGGAAGGAGGCAGACTCGCAAAGTAACAAAGAAGAGTGAGAGCCACAGGGTTGAGAGTGAGATGAGAGATCTAGGGTTAGGGTATATTTTCCTTTTATATAGTCCAGGGATATTTATGTAATTTCCTCGATTGAACGAATATTCGTGGGGCGGATATGGCCAAATTCGTATCCGCCCCGAATAATAAACTGATACAATTTGGATAACCGTATCCGCCCCAACCTCTATTTAGCCTTAACCAAATCTGCTCCAAACGGGGCGGGCGGGGCGGATATCCGTGAAAATTCGCCCCACTGCCATCCCTACTCAGTGGACATTTGATTCAAAATTAGATGTTTGTATAAGAAAGATATGTAAGTTTATATATTTGGCCAGCTCCAATCCTAGCATGGTACAAGTGGTGCAATCACATGAACCCCAATAAAGATTGATGATACATCAAATAAGACTAGAATCATGATCGTACATGTGGCAAATATCATCTATCACGAGGAACAAACACTTCAATCTAAGCCCAAAAAGACAGACCCGGTCATTAAATAGGCATGAAAATGGTCATTGATAATAGATTGTAATCAATGGCCTAACTCCAAGCCCAACGGATCTCTTCCCTTAGAGAAGAGAGACATTCCAGAGGAAACAAGTCGTGGCAAGAATCAATCCCCCAAGGACGTACCTCAATGAAGGAGGAGGTCGTTGCAAAGAACGTCTCCCCTCATCACGCCCTACATGCTTAAGTCATGCGGAAAATTAATAACGGACGTTATATAAGGTAAAGGGAACATTTGACAAAAGGTATGCAAATTCAACTGAACTATATTGTGTCCAAATTTAGTCTTCTCCCACAGATTAACTGACCACAGCCTTCATCACAAGGTTCATTGGTAGTTAGCAGATCAGAAATGGCCTTCATTATTTGCTTCACATCAAGCAAAAGCCCGAAGAAACTATCAAGGAGTATGTTACTCGTTTTACTGACGAGTTAACTATGATCGACGGATGTAGTAACAACACGACCATAGCCACTTTCACCTCTGGATTAAAAAGTGGGTCGTTTTATAACTCTCTGAATCTGGATCCTCCGAGAAACACAATGACCTTATTAAAACTGCTAAAAAATACATCACACTCGAAGAGATGTTGGCCATCAAGAATAAGAACAAGTCCGAGAAAAGATCTTTCTCAACAAATCGGGAAAGGATAGAGGAAAGACGAATAGATGACAGGCCGTGGGAAGAAAGTGGCTAGTTAAAAAGACATCGAACCAAAGGCATGTTCGAATTCAGCAAACAAGAATTTGGGAAGCTACAATCTGAAAGAGCCAGATACGAAAGGTCATCGAATGCGGTCAACACGACCTACAGACTGTTTACGGCTTTGAAAACAAGTCGAGCAAATGTCCTGAAGTCTATGGCAAAGTGGGAGGACATTAAATGGCCACTCAAGCTGAAAGAGAGATTCGGCCGGATGAGATAACAATAAGTATTGTTCTTTCCACAAGGACCACGGACATGACACAGAAGACTGCTACAACTTGAAGAATGAAATCGAGTATTGGATTCAGAGAGGATGACTCGGTGAATTCATTGGGTTGAAAGACAAGCAGTCCAAAGGGAAAGATAAAGCGAACGTTACCACATGGTCGAATGAATAGTCCAAAGAACTGATATATGTTCTAAACGGTGTAGCTGGAGAGAATGAACGATCCAACCGGTCATGGAAGCGATCAATCCGAGATTTAAGGATGAGGATCCGATACCCAGAGCCTTCCGTTTAGCACGTCAAAATACATCACCAAACTCTGACCTTTTTCGAAAATGATGCACAGGGAGTTCATATCCCGCACAATAATGCCCTCGTGATCTCGATTTTGATAGCTAGATGGGATATCAAAAGAGTACTAGTCGACACAGGTAGCTCAACCAACCTTCTGTACCTGACAACATTTCGCAAGATGCAATTCAGTAAAGAGATGCTTATACCCAATGACCAACTGATGGTAGGTTTCAGTGGAGTGCAATGCCGCCCACTTGGACTAATCCGATTACAAGTTGAAACATGATCACCAGGTAAATAATGAGTCCTATTGACAGACTACCTCGCTGTTGACGCACCATCCACATACAACATGCTTGTAGGAAGACTTTGGCTACACGAAATGGGTGCAGTATCTTCTACCATGTATCAATATCTGAAGTATCACATTGATGACGACGTTAAGGGTCATCAAAGGAGATTAGCCAGCTGCATGTGAATGTGACTATGTAGCAATTAAGGCCTCAAATAGATAGCAACCACAGTGACGACCAGATGAGCCATTACAACAACTCAGTCAATTATAGATGAATCACGGCTTACCAGAGGACAATGCAGCTTCAATTATTCCAAGAGGCCGACCAAATACTGGAAACCAGAAGAAGAAACAACACCAGTCCATCGAGACGGTGAAGAGGGAAGAAAAATAGTATGAATTGGCACAAAATTTCACCCAAAACTAAGCAACTAATCCAAATGTTGAAAGACAACCAGCACGTCTTCACCTGGACAATGAAAGACATATAGGTATTGATCCCTCCATCATCACCCATAGGTTGCAAGTCAACCCGGATAAGAAGCCAATCTGACAGAAAAGAATGTCAGTTGGCCCAAAACGCAACCAAGCGATTAACGGGGAGGTGCATTGCTTAATGAATGCAGGGATGGTCAAGGAATCCCACTATCCCGACTAGCTAGCCGACACAGTTTTGGTAAAAAAAATGGTAAATGGAGGGTGAGTGTAGACTACACGGATCTAAATAAGCCTGCCTAAAAGATAGTTTCCCACTCCCACGAATATATCAGATAGTGGATGCCACTTCCGAACATGAACACCTAAGATTCGACGCATATTCTGGCTACAAACATATACAAATGCACCCACCCGACCAGGAAAAGACATTTTTCATAATCGAAAAAGGTACGTATTGCTACCGAGTGATGCCATTCGGACTAAAGAATATAGGACCCACATACCAACGTCTTGCGAATAGGATGTTCAAATATCAGATAGGCAAGACCATGGAGACGTACATTGATGACATGCTGGTCAAGAGCCTGCGCAAAAATGACCACATCAAAGATCTTGAGTAAGCATTCTCCCAGCTCTGAAAGTACAAAATGAAGCTGCACCCAGAAAAATGTATGTTCGGAGTAGAATCTAGGAAATTCCTCAAGTACATGGTTAATCAGAAAGGAATCAAAGCTGATCTGAAATAGATACAAGCGCTCATCAACATGCAGTCACCTAACAACATTAAAGGTGTACAAAGCCTCAATGGTAGGATAACAACCTTGAACAGGTTCATCTCCAAATTGTCGGACAAGTGCCTTCCCTTATTCAAGATCTTGAAAGGGAACAAAACGTTTAAATGGAGTGAGGAATGCGAAAAGGCTTTCCAAAACCTGAAGGCGTACATGGGGAGCACTAAAGCCAAAAACAAGATAAACATTGTACTTGTACTTATCAGTGTCCGAACATGCGGTCAGTTCAACACTAATACGAGAAGAAAAATGCACACAAAAACCAGTTTACTACGTCATCAAAACATTTGCGGACGCAAAAGCTAATTACCCATCCTTGGATAAATTAGTGCTCGCGCTGGTTGTATTTTTAAGAAAGTCACGACCATACTTTCAAGCCCACCCATCACTGTAATGACCGAACATTCGATCGATACTGCACAAACCAGAGCTATCCGAAAGAGTGGTGAAAGGTTTCTTGAGGTGTTCATGGATGACTTTTCAGTGTTTGGGGATTCGTTTGATGAGTGTTTGCATCATTTAACCTTAGTGTTAAATAGGTGTGAAGAGAAAAGTTGTCTTGAATTGGGAGAAATGTCATTTTATGGTTAGGCAAGGTATAGTTCTTGGGTAGATAATTTCTAACAAGGGCATTGAAGTTGACAAAGAAAAATTTGATTTAATCTTGAGTCCTCCACTACCGAAGACGGTGAAAGACATTAGATCTTTTCTAGGCCATGCTGGTGTTTACCGTAGGTTCATTAAGGATTTTAGCAAGGCTACTCGTCCTCTATGCAATTTACTTGATAAGGACTCTGCCTTCGTCTTTGATGAAAACTGTTTGAAAGCCTTTGAAAAGCTAAAACAATTGTTGACTTCAACTCCAATCATCCAACCTCCTAATTGGAATTTACCTTTTGAGCATATGTGTGATGCTTCTGATTTTGCGGTTGGAGTTGTCTTAGGACAACGAGTGGACAAAAAGCCCCATGTTATTTATTATGCTAGTAGAACTCTACAAGATGTGCAACTCAATTACTCCACCACAAAAGAGTTACTCGCTATTGTCTTTGCGTTGGACAAATTTAGGTCCTACCTTATAGGATCCAGAGTTATCATTTTTACTGATCATGCAGCGCTGAAGTACCTTTTTTCTAAAAAGGATGCTAAGCCATGCTTGATTCATTTGGTCCTATTGCTACAGGAGTTTAATATTGAGATTCGGGATAAGAAGGGTTTCGAAAATGTTGTAGCTAACCATTTGTCTAGACTTCTTGTAGAATCATCTACTGCAGATGTGCCCTTGAATGAATCATTTCCTGATGAGCAATTACTTGCTATCTCCCAGTTACCTTGGTATGCAGATATTGTGAATTACCTTGTTACAGGTCAACTCCCTTCTAATTGGTCTAAACAAGATAATACTAAATTTCTTGCTAAGGTCAAACATTTCTTCTGGGACGATTCTGATTTATTTAAGTATTGTTTCAATCAGGTCATTAGGAGATGTGTTCCAGAGAGTGAATTTCATAGTATCGTTTCCTTTTGTCATGATCAGGCTTGTGGAGGTCACTTTAGTTTTAAAAAAAACAACTGCAAAGGTTCTGTAGTGTGGCTTTTATTGGCCGACTATTTTTCGTGACACCCATGCCTTTTGTGCTACATGTGAATGAATGGGTTCCATTTCTCGTAGGAATATGATGCCTCTTACTAACATTCTCATTGTGGAAATTTTTGATGTTTGGGGTATTGACTTCATGGGACCTTTCCCTCCATCATTTGGCTATCTTTACATTCTTGTAGTTGTTGATTATGTTTCCAAATGGGTAGAGGCGGTACCTTGCAAAACGAATGACCACAAGGTTGTGGTCAAATTTCTGAAAGATAACATTTTCTTTCGTTTTGGTACTCCGCGTGCTGTTATAAGTGATGGTGGTTCTCATTTTTGTAATAGACCATTTGAACAGCTAGTTAAGAAATATTCCATCACTCATAAAGTAGGTACTCCATATCATCCACAAACAAGTGGTCAAGTTGAAATATCCAATCGGGGAATTAAACACATTTTAGAGAAAACTGATCGGCCAGACCGTAAGGATTGGTCACAACGTCTGAATGACGCTCTTTGGGCTTATAGGACGGCGTTTAAGACCCTGCTTGGAATGTCTCCATATAGACTTGTTTTTGGTAAGGCATGTCATTTGCCTGTGGAATTGGAACATCATGCTTATTGGGCTATCAAAACCTTTAATTTTGATATAGGTGAGGCTGGATCACATCGTAAGCTCCAACTTAATGAGTTAGAAGAGATTAGGAATGATGCTTACCAAAGTGCTAAAATCTAGAATGAAGGTGTTTCAAGATAAATCCATTCTTCGCAAGTCCTTTGAACCTTTCCAAAAGGTTTTGTTATTTAACTCTCGGTTGCGTCTGTTTCCTGGCAAATTGCGATCTCGATGGTTTGGACCTTTACACTGTGAAAACAATGTTTCCACATGCGGCTGTGGAGATTGTTGATCCCAAAGATGGTCATGCTTTTAAAGTCAATGGTCAGCGTCTTAAACCATTCTTAGAGATGCCTACATCAGAAGTCGAGGTTGATGTGTTGTTATTAGAGGATCCTGTGTACTCAGATTGAGGAAGAATATATGTCGGGCTGACGACGTTAAACCAAGCGCTCCTAGGAGGCAGCCTAGCTTCAGTTGTGTCATTAAGGTTAGTCTGGATTGATTTTCGAGTTATTTCTAGTTGCATTCCACTCATACTCATTAGCTCCGTAACAATGTTGACTCACAACTGATGCATGTAATTTTTTTTTCATTTGTATATTATTTTGTGTCCTATATTGTTTTCATCAATTTATCATGATGTGTCCACAATTCTTATGTTATTGAGTGTTCATTGGTGGACGATTTCGTCGAAATTGGTAAAAACTTTCCCATGATAATATCACTCTAACTCTCATATTTTCTTTTTCCTGCATTTGTCATGATCATCATTTTATACATTGAGGACAATGTTTGGTTTAGGTTTGGGGGTGAGGTTTATGAGTTTTTATGCATTCTTCAAAAATTTTGAACTGAAATGTATTTCTCAATTGACTATTGTATTCTACTCAATCTCCATTGAATACATAGTTAATTATGACAGTGTGAAATTTTTTTGATTTTAAAATGCATTCAAAATCTAAGTTCCTTTCCAATGAAGAGAAAGTACTTTCAAGTATGCCTTTAAATTTAAGAAATGCATGCTTTCACTTCTCACTTTTATATATTAATAGGAAACATAAGGTTTGTTATTATCTTTAAATTAAATATATTTCATGATATTTTTCAACTCGACCACTCTTGCACTATAAGCCGAGTTAACATAATTTGAAGTTAATCAGCAAGATATTAATTATAAAATCTTATAATAATAGTGGAGACTTAACCCTTGTGAGTTTCGAGATGTTTTTTTTTCTTGAGGGTTATTAAATAAACTCTGAGTTTACTTGAATCCGCATTATTTCGTTGATGATCTCATTATTCTTGTTTCTTTTGTTGATTGCTTTGAGAATAACGTTAAAATTGAATTATTACACTAGAACTTCTTGATTTATTTAGTTGAGATGTCATAATACCGACTAGAGCTTAAAAAGTGATTTAGGCATTTTTTTTATTGGAACTGTTCTTTAGCCTTTTAGCCTACCTAATGATAAATATCCGTTTGCAGCCCTTTGAGCCTTTAAATTGAATTTTTCTTTGCTAACCCCATCTCCATTACCTACTCCAATTATGGAGTAATATCCCATATTATTTTTATCCTTTCCCAATGTCCCTGAAAATGTGTATGGTTGATGTATTTTTGGAATAGGCAAATAAAAAAAGAGTTGAAACTAAATATTCCATGAATCCTCGGGACTAAAATGTTTCATTGTGCAGAAGGGGAAAACATGTCATTTGAAAAAAAAATGAAGAAGAATTTCGAAGGAAGAAAAAGTAATGGTGTACAACATTAGTTTATTTTTCAGAGCCCCACGTGTTTATTAAAGAGTGTATCAATTCTCATAAAATTTTCTTGTATTCTTTTCCATTATTGTTAGCCAAAATCTTAGCCTCATTACAACCTACTAAAGACCTAATTGATCTTAAGTAAAGGTCTGGTTCATAGATGTGGAGATTAAATAGACAAGAACTATGGTGTGTGATTCAACATTATCAAAGTAATTGATATTCCTATCCATGAGATCATATTCATTTCATTCTTTTAAAAGTCTGTTTTTCATGATTATTATATGTGAGATGTTTGTGTTTCCATACATATAAACTGAGTGATAACTAACCAATCTCTGAGTGATTCATTTCTGAGTGACAAAAGAGATTTGTAGTCGAAGCGTATTATCCAAAGGTTATCTAGTCGTATCTTTACTGAGAAAAAGAAAGTTATGTTGATAAGGCCATGCACACACACACTTCGAGTTGAAAATAATTGATGAATTTTATTTAACCTTTGGGTACTATTAAATCATTGTTAGACTCTTTGATATATTATTCTGACAATGTTAGTTGTTTTCTAGAATTTTTGGTAATCAGATGATTACTCTGAGGATAATAGATAGAGTGATCAAGTTACCATATTTTGGAAATTTATTGAGTCATAATGCTTGTGGGTAACATTTCTGGAAACCCTCACGAGACTATAACTCATCCACTAAAGGTAATCTAGAGGTTTAAAGCCTTGTTGCACGTTTAAGGTAAGTGCAACCGATGATTCCTGCGAAAGTGAGTTAGAATTTTATTTTTATTGTTTTGCTCGAGGACTAGCAAAATATAGGTTTTGAGGTATTTGATATTCACATAATTATTACACAATATATCTTTTAATTTATATATGTTAGTGTTTCGATTATTATATTTTCTTCTAATTATTTCATTTTCATGTTTTTGTAGGAATTTGAGCGTAAACGATGAAATCGCGTTAAGGCGACAATTTGAAAAATGATCAATTGGTTGGTTCAAATGGCGGTACAAAGTAACGGGTGACAAGTCGAATATCACATGCCTAAACCTTACCCAAATAAACCAAATTCACCTATTACCTAAGCCCAAGTCCGAAAGTTAACCTAAAGCCCAAACCCAACCTAACTAGGGGAAGGGAGAAAACCCTTTTTAGAGTCTTTATCTCTCCCCTTTCTTGTCAGCTCCTCTGCCCCTTTTCTCTTCTTCCAGCCACCGAACCAATCCATGTTGCTGGCGATCCTCGCTCGATAGGAGGACCGACAGTGCAACCACCTCGCCAACCACTGTCTCCACCGTAGCTTCTTCCCTTCGTCTTCAACCAACAACCAACACATCACCACCATCATCGTCCCCTATTTCTCCTTCACAACACCACTGTCCACACACCAGCCAACACAACAACACCTCTCGCTCGCAATCACCATCACAAATAGCCACCATCGATAACCGAAACTCTCTCCCGTTCCTGTCACAGACAAAAGACCCAACAGGGAGGACTCCCAGTATCTACTTCTCTCTCCCTCACGAACCCAGTCCCTCTTTCTCACTCTCTCTCGTTTTCCAGTCTCGCGTCCCTTCCTCCTCCATCTCTTCCTAATCCCTCTCCTCTGATCAACCACAGAGCACGCCTGCCACCGTCCCAATTTCTCTCCCCCCGTTCTCGTCTTTCTCTCACTCTCGTTTCTCCCTGATTTCTCTTTCGCTCTTGCAAGACTAGCAGCAACGAAGAAGACGTAAATGGAGCAAGCAACAACGGAGCAGGCAAGATCATTGGAAACGAAGGCGCTGAGAAAAGAGGAGGAAAAGAGATTTGAATTAGTTTGCTATTTGTACCCCCAGATTATGTCAGAGCCACCACAACCATTTGCACTTTTCTCGGGGCGCGTGCTCGTCTAGGAACTGATGGATTTCACCTCCATTGATGCTATGACGCCATCCACCATGATCTTCTAGACCCCACGCCGAGGCGAAGATGAAACCACAGGGTTTCCTAGAGTTTGTCGTATCTAAATTTATTGTTTTCTATATGCTCGAATGTTAAACACAGTTGATTTCTGAATTTCAATAATTTGCTTTCACCGATTATATCCGGAATAATTATCTAGACTAATCGGTAGTTAGAAGTTCCCTTTATTGATATCGAAGCTTGCTTTAATCAATTAATTTGAATCTGTGATTGTGTGTGCCGTAAAAGACATGCAATGCTAGGGGTTCAAAATTAGTTAAAATAAACTTGTGATTGTGTGTGTCGTAGAAAGACATGCAATGCTAGGGGTTTATGACTTTTCTGAAATCAATTGCGAACTTAGATTAATCTTTAGGTTAGTCATGTTAATTCTTGAAAATAATAATTTGGATTACACAATCTCGAAGAACTAGTGGTGGATTCGATGTCTCAGTCCACTCTTTTATCATCTTATCAGTTTAATCTTTAAGTGTTCAATTTCATTCTCTTAATTTAGTAATTTACATCTGTTGTAACCCCCAACTGTAAATTAGTTTAAATAAGTCTTAGAATTCGACTATCTCGTCAATCCTCGTGGGATCGTCCCGTATTTGCCACTGTCTACTAGTTAGATAGTCGTGCACTTGCGCTATTACAAGTAGGGTTTATTAGCTTATAAATTTAGGTTAATAAAATCTCCATCAAGTTTTTTTTTAAATGCAAGCCTAACCGCTATATGAAGATGACCTAACTCTAAAAAATAAAAACAACCGAACCCTAAATGACACCTAAATGACGCACAAACAAAATTAATGGCAGGCGGCTCTAGAGCTTTTCTTTACTAATGTAGAGCTGAAATTTAATTAAATTTACCTAACCGTGGGAGAGGCACGATAATTTCCTATCAATCTGCCACTACATAGTTGCTCTTACCTGGGAATTACCGTGCCTCTCCCATAGTTAGGTACATATCCCATCTGGAAGGAGAACATTAGCTCATAAAGCTTGACATTGGGATATTACTGGTCAACAATGCAAAAAGACGCAAATGAGGTAGTTCGAAACTGTGACAAATGTCAACGATTCGTTCCATACACTCACATGCCAAGCCAAAACCTAATCATGATGAGTAGTCTGTGGCTATTTGCACAATAGGGAATGGACATCGAAAAAAATTCCTCCTCGTGGCAATAGACTACTTCACCAAATGGTAGAAGTATAACCATTGGCAAAGATTGGAGAAGCTAAATTGAAAACTTTCTCTGGATGGACATAATATGCAGATTTAGAATCCCTAGAGTAATTGCCACTGACAATGGAAAGCATTTCAAAGGCAAGAAAGTCAAAAAGTTGTGCGAAAACTTAAATATCAAACAACACTTGTTAGCACCCGCCCATCCACAAGCAAACGGAGAAGCAGAGGTGACCAACGAAACAATCCTAGAAGCGATAAAAAAGAAGTTGGAAGCATAAAAAAGATTATGGGTGTTTGCATTGCCAGGCATCCTCTGGCCTACAAAACAACGAAGAAAACTTTGAACGGAGAAATGTCGTTTGCCCTAGCATACATATCTGAGGTAATGGTACCAGTAGAAATCGACATGCCAACATTTAGAACCAAAGTGTTTTGAACGGAGGATAATAACAAGGCATTACGAGTCGGACTGGACCTTCTAGATGAGAAACGAGAAAAAGCTTCGATCAAAACATCAACCTACCAACAAAGAATGACAAGTTACTAAAACAAAATAAGTAAAGCCCCGTAGGTTCGGGATCGGCGATTGAGTGCTCAGAAAAGTCCTATTCAATACAAAAGAACCAGACGCGGGTAAACTGAATCCAAACTGGGAAGGACCATACAAAGTGGTGAAAATCAACAGACTAGGAACATATTGGTTAGAAGATTTGAAGGGTGAATAACTACAACGACCATGGAATGTTGAACACTTGAAGAAGTATTATCAATAAACTTCCAAATTCCAAGAACCCTTTGTCTCATGTTTAAACAATCTAATCTAGTCTGGACATCAAACTCAATCTAGGAATCTACTCGTAAAACTTCTGGTCCAACCAAAATGTCGGACCGCAAGGCAAGCTTAAAAAAGAAGTCAGGACAAATAAGTGAGACGTGCTCATAAACCTTCTGGCTCGATCAACCATGAAGTGAACTTAACGAGTCTGGACGTATAATTCAGACTCAACCTAAAATCTCTTGGCCAACTAACATGTCAGACCATGAAGTGGGCTTAAAAGAGTCTGGACGTATAAGTCAGACTTACTCGTAAATCTTTTTGCCAACTAACATGTCAGACCACGAATTGTGCTTAAAAGAGTCTGGACGTATAAGTTAGACTTACTTGAAATCTTCTGGCCCGACTAACATGTAACAAGTCAGAACATCTAAGTCAGACTTAGTTGTACAGCCTCTAATCCGATCACCATATCAGATCACGAAGTATATCTAACAAGTCAGGACGTATCAAAAGTTTCAGACAACTAAGAAGCAAGTTCAAAAGTAGAAATTCAACCAAGTCTAAACTACTAAGTTGGACAAAAAAATATACAAAATAAGAACAACGAAGTCAGACCATGTTTATTGTCTACGACTAGATAACAGGGTTAGTCTAGGCGTTAGTCAGGCTACGACTATGACAATTTCCAAAGACATAGTATATAAGCAGAGACATGCAGATCAGAAAATGATGACTATGAAAAAGAAATAAACAAAAAGCACACAAGTATAAACAAAAAGAAATTTTCATTCATCATCTATTTGGTGACATTCGAGGAGGAAGATACAATAATTGGAGAGGAGATAGCAGAAATATTCGAAGCAATGACAGATAGAGGAGGTTGAGTATCAACTGCAGCGATATGATCAGCAAGAGGAGATGGAGTCTTGTCCTTCGCCAGTCGGATCACTTGGTGGTTCCGAAAAATATCCCTCATCGTCATTGTCTTCAAAGACATGGTCAACCAAGTCACAATATTTTGAAAGATCGAGACCCTTATCTGATTCAATATAGTTGATGATGTCAATCCAACCATCAACGACCCTCTTCCAGTCAGCTGCTTCTGCAACCCTCAACCTATCGTAACCGCTGAAAACTCATTCTTGGTCGAAACAAGTTCTCTTTTTACAGTGGTAAGCCTCGCAGAATTTTTGGCCTTAACATTAGCGAGCTCAGCGGTCAGATGCATTACTCGTTCCTTAGCAATCTTACGACTAGCAAAATGTTCATCAGTAGAACGCATTGCCTCATCGCGACCAACCTTCTCATTGGACAACTCCTTCTCAACAACATCCAATAGTTCACGAAGCTTGGTCATCTCCTTATCCGAGGTTTCAAGTTCAACAACAAACTTGTCCCTGATAGACTCTATTTCCTTCAACGAAGCCCGAACAGCTTCAACTGTCTTCTCCTACTCCACATGTTCTGCTTTCAGCTCATCAGATTGGCGTAGAACATGAGAAAACAAAAATGCCTGCCCCGCAATCTTCTTTTCCACGACTGCAACATGATCACGTGCAATCTTTTAATTCGACCCCATCATCCCAACATAATTGAGGTGATTCATCTCCTCCATGATCTATTTAAGACACTGATCGAGGTGATCACTTGGTCGAAGCATTGGCATCGTGATTCCCTCAATCAAATGCTTATGCCACGAGGCGATCAAATTACAAGCGATGTCTTTGATATCTATCTCAAAGAATCAACTGAACTTCTCCGAGTTGATACAAATTTCTCTAGGGACAACTTTTTCCAACCAATTCGTGGATGAATGACAATGGGATTTGGAAAAGTTGAATCCCAAACTCTGGTAACCAGGCTGACAGCCGGAATGGTGGTGATGACAGAATTACCATTCTTCTTCAGTGGCAGGCGTGGGACAAGGAAGAAAAGAAGCAGACAACTTTGCCACATTAGCAGCACGAGCTGGAGAAGGATGAGGAGGAGACTTAGAACTTTGACCACGGTCAACCTCAACCTCATCAAACATAGGGTTGTAGTCAAAGTCAGTTATGGTCTTCGAGCTTTTTGGATCACGAGACAAATCCAGGGCAAGTTGTATCATCCTATTGTTGATAACACGAGGATCATCATCCGACCCTTGGCAAGATCGGACACGCCGTGAGTAGAGATGAGGCTCCTCTCATACTCATCCAATGGACGAGAAAACTCCAACTTACTTCTCTCCGGAGCTTGATTTATCTCCTCAACCTCTTGAGCAGCAAGACAAGCCTCGTCTTCATCCACTTTTCCAACTAATCTCGGACAAGAAGCAGTTCGAGCAACCCCCTGAGTAGAACCAACAAGCCTCTTCCGCTTTGGAACACGACCAGAACTAATAACCAACTGCTTCGACGGGTTGGTAGGCCTAAGGGCCTTTCTCTTCCTAGTGATCGAGCCAACACCACCAGCATCAGCAGGAACATCAAGATCCGTAACTTTCTCAATAGAGCTCACTTTCCCATCAATGCTAGCATCACCAATGCTAACATGAAGAGTATGTTCCTCCACTTCATCACAAATAATGACATGGCCAGCATGAGCAATAGTAACTTTAGAACTTCGAGCCTTAAGAAATGCAACACGCTCTGCTTCGTTCATAGTGTACAAGCCACTACATTCGATGAAATCCAGGGCGAGAAAATCCACCCCAAGGTCTTGAGGAAGCGAAAGAAATCGCTCACGAATTTCCTGCTTGACTGTAGTCAGATGCAGTTTACTCCACTCCTGGGCTTTTGAAACGACCGCAAAATGAGCTGGTTGCGAAGCGAAATATCCACAATCCATGGACGCATAAAACTAAGGCTTCGCCCATGACCTATAATCGTCCTTAAGCTTCCCAAAACAAGCAAGCGATCGGAGAAAACAAATATGATAATGCTTACTGAAAGCCTCACCACAGAGTGCATAATCTTTTTGCTCAATGGAATGCCAAATAGAATGGCTTTCACCATGGTTGCAACCATTACCCTCCAGCCATTGGGGCCCATCTGAGTAGGAGCAATGCCCAAAAAGTCCAAATAAGACTAGAAGATCTCTGGAGTCGGAAGTCGAAGACCAGACTTGAACATGCTAGGATACAGTGGAATGTAACCAGGCCTCAGATGAGTAGGATTTTCATCGTTCCTAGGTAAAACAATCTCAAGATCAAATGGAAAAGAGAACGTTTGATGAACATAGTCCAAAGTCCCTTGTGTCCCTTGCCTAGGTTTGAAGAACGACTTACATGCAACAAGTTCATCCCCACTTAGAAATTTGTTAGCAACCATGAGAAATGAATTGTGCAAGATAGAAAAATGAAGAAAGTGTGAAGAAACAAACTCTGATAATGGAGATAGCTTAAAGAAAGAAACACAAATCTCATCTACCCTTTTATAGGGTTGGGAAACGAAAAGACTACTAATGGGAAAACGTGCGAGATATGATGGTTGCACGAAATCCCAAAAATTGCGCTGACAGGCCAATGGGAAAACATAATAGCAACTGTATCGATAGGTGTTAATGGCATTAAATGTTCTGCAAAAAAATGATAAAGTAAAAAAATCAATCGTCGTAGAGTTAGTGGCCACGCAAACATGCCCACTAACTAGGAGAAGTAGCTGATGATATATCAAATGAGATCCAAATCATGGCCGCACACGTGGAAAATATATCACGAGGAACATGCACTTCAATCTAGGCTAGAAAAGACATGCCTAGTCAATAAAGAGGCCCGAAAAGGGTTCTTAATAATAGATCGTAATTGATGCAGTCGATTTACACTCCCTGCTTTGACCTAATCCCGCTGACCTGCACAAGTAACGCACGTGAGCCATGAACCACCATTGTGGTGGCCGATGGCACTCCGATGCTAAAGTCAGATGGGGGTCTGAGGAAAGTGTAATGTTGTAACAGGGAATTTGTAGCATACCTTAGCTTACCAACCTCATGTCTTATTTATAGTGCAAGGAGTTCTGGTTTTACCAGGCCATCAATAGCGTAGTTTAGGAAGGAGATCTTCATGGAAATCCTTCTCTAATTAGGAGTCTTGTTGTAGGGGGAAGTTCCCTATTAGCCTTGTGCTCCTAAATACGGAGGAGATAGTTTCCAATGCGAGAGCAATCCGTAGAAGGAAGATTCCCTATGTGGGACGTACTCTAGTATTTGCTTCCTAGTTGGAAGCAAATAACTGTTGTAATTGCCTGTCCGAAGCTAATCTTCAAGATATTTGCCTTAGTAGGACTTACGGGTATTGATGATAAATGTGAGACGTGTGGGCCTAGCATGCTGTTAAAGTTTGAGTCCATCTGGCGGACTGAATTGGGCGGGCTTAGAACCGTTTGGGCCGAAACAGTGTTGGGCTAATGCTAGGGCCCGTAATTCCTCGAGATCATCATGACATGTGTATGGCTCAGGGGTGTGGCCATTTTTTATGAATCATCAGCTACTCCCCCCGAGTTAGTGGGTCATCACATCGGTTCGCTAAGTCATCTCTTGAAAAGATGCGCCTCTCATGATGATTGAGTCTGAATCGTTGTTTGAGCCGTGTTCAACATTAATTGAACGTGCGTCGGTCCAGCGGAAAAGAGACGGGAACCCAATATTTATTTAGGTCATCCGCAGTGTAAAGTCTGACTCTTCTACTTTATTTGCTGTTGAAGATATTGTTCCGATTAGAAAAAGATTGTTTATCTTGTTCCGATTAGAAAAAGATTGTTTATCTTCTTCATGGCTCGGCAAAACTTTTTTGACGACGCAACCTTGCCAAGGGCCTGGAGTTTTTCGAAGACAGGTTGTTGTCCGAGCTTGGCCTTGCCAAAATCCGAACGAAGTTTGGGGTCCCTGAGGACCTACCGTTGTATGTCTTGACGGATGATCAAACGCTAATGTCACATCCGGCTGGTTTCATCTGCTTACATTGTGAGATGCTTCAAACTGGAGTGTTTTTTCGGTTCTGGACGTGATTTGGGAGTTCTTGGATCTCCTGTGGATTCCTCGGCCCAGTTGGGGCCTAATGGATATAGGATCATCCTCCTGATTCTAATCAATGCTAAGGAGGCCGGTGTTAGTGTGACTCCGTGAGTAATTCAGTTGTTGACTCTCCCCTACTGAAGGGTAATGTTTTTTGTAAGATGATGTCGCCGGCTTGCTTTGTGAATCTGCCCGATGATTTCAAGTTCTGGCAAAAGTATTGCTCCTTGGCGCCTACGGATTCAAAGTATTTTTTATGCAAGGGTCGTCCACTTGAGCGAGAGTTCAGGCCGCTTCGTAAGTTCAACCCTTTCTCGTGAATTTTATATGTTTGATCGCGGTCTAGCTAATCATTGCTTGTGTTTCTTCACAGGGCGGGTTTCCCAATAGTCCTTTGACCTTAGAGGAGCAAAACACCATGGTCGATGTCATAAGAGTTTCCAACTTCATCCATAGCGGGTTGTGAGACAATTGTCATGTTGCCCCCACTTTGTACCGAGTATCGCGAATTAAGTTGGAAGATGGGACCTCTTCAAGGAAGAGGAAGGTTGTTGGGGCCAAAACTCCCATTTCGTCTTAAAAGCTTGCCTCTTTTGTGGGGAAGAGGTCCCGTGTTAGAACTGGGTTGCCTTCAGCACGACCCGCTCCAATGATTGTCTGATGCGGGTCACAGGGCCAGCTTCTGCTGTTGTTGGGGCTGTTTCGACAGAAGGCTTCTGTGAAGACCCGCCTGAGGTTGTGGGATATGATCGTCCCATTGGTGCATTTTCTGATAGTGCCATGGTGTCGTGGGCCAGGTGTCTCATAGTTCGCATTGTTCACCGTCTCGTTCCAAGCCACAACAAGAAGTGTTGGTGGGTCCTTTGGATAATTCACTTCCTCCTCTCCCTTCGGACCCCGTGAAGGAGAGCCTGAGGACAGCGACAACCGTGAAGGGTGGTGCTGGCGTAATTCCTGATTCAGGAAAGCTTCATCCAGACGCGCGGATAAGCCTGTTTGCACCAGACTTGGTAAAGATGAGTTCACAGGTCTGACACCAAGAGGTGGACGTAGAGTATGCTTTGAGGGAGCATATAAGCAGGCGTCACAGCTTGCTGATGGATTGCGCTCCAAAACCCGAGGAAGATACGCTAGAAGGGTGTATGGACAAGGGCTTTAAGTACCTTATGCTGGGTATGTCTCAATTGAGCCATGTGGCCGTTGTTGGGATGAAAGATTAGGCGGCTCATAAGAGAGAATACACCTTGGAGCGTGTTTTCTCGCACATGCATGCGCTGTATTCTGATGCGCTTTATGAAATTGATCGGCTACAGAAGCAGGCTGAGAAGAAGAGGTTGAGGAGAAAAGGCTGGATCAGTCAACCATGGCCGCTGAGACTCAAGGGGCTCGTCTGGAGAGATCCTTGAGCGTGATCTGTCAAAGGCGGTGTCCGATAGAAATGGACTCAAACAGGAGTTGGACCAGACCCGCCGAGACGTAGAGGTTGCGTAGGAAGTTACGACTAAGGCGCGTTCTGAACTGCGGTCTCTTGCTAAAGAGAATGTTTCGAAGAAGGTCGACTGGGCTGCTTAGAAGCAACAGTTAAAACCCGATGGAGTTCTATGCTTGAGAAGCGAGGAAGGCCGAGCACCAGCTCGAATTGGAGTGGCATAAGCTTAGTGTTGTGAAAAGCAGTCTGGCCACAGAGTAGTCTCAGGTCGACGCGCTGACTGGCAAGTTGGAGCTTTTGGAGCGTGAACTTGTTGATGCGAAGGTGCGAGAGGAGGAGCTTTTTCAGGAACAAGGCAAATAAGAGATCCGCTGGGTTGTACATGGCAAGCTGGAGCTGGTGAAGGAGGAGCATCCGGAGTGGGATCTCGACCGTTATAAGAAGATGTCGTACGTAGACTTGTCTGTTACCTCTGCGTAATCGGATGAGGAAGAAAGTTTGGGCCTTGATGTCCAGGCCGTGGCGCGTGTGGAAGCAACTCCTGCTCCTTCTTCCACTAGAGGCTTAGCTCTTCTGTTTCTGTACCTTCTCCTAATAAGGAGTAAACTTTGTGTGTTTGTACCCTTTTTTGTTTTGACCATTAATGAAAACAGTTTTATCCGTTTCGTGTTTGTTGTCTCTATTGCATGTTTTTCGTTTCGCCTTGTCGTCTTGCTTTGGCATAGGCTGGTTTAATCAATAAGACGTCGACTGGTCTTTTTGCGATATAGAGCTTGACCGTTTTGCGTTGCGAATGACTCAGGGTCATTGTTGTGTAGTCATGCTTGATAGTGGGCATGTTGCAGACATTTTAGCTGAGGGTTGAGTTGCCTGAGATGTGTCTTGTCCCCAAAGTAAGTTGTTTGAGGCTTACCTTACTTGTCTGATCGGTCGGCTGCAGCTGCTGCTATGGGCGAGTTGCGATGGCCGATGGTATGTGTTAGAGTGTTCGTGCCGAGTCAGGCGTCGTAAGCTCGGGTTGGCATCCTAAGTAGCTTTTATCTGGGCACTAGCCGTACGATCTTTGTATTGGCGTAAGTGCCATTTGCTAATATTAGAATGTCAGTCTGTTTGAGCGTGAAGACCCTAACTCGGCTAGATTCATGTTTGGGGCCGCTGTTTCGAAGGAGAGTGGTGGTCGCGTGGCGAGCTGCTTGGGGCTCCCACCTTCCAAACCATTTATGCTCGAGCAATGTGGGCTACAGGTTCGGGGATTGAAGATTTGGCGACTATGCTGAAGAGCAGTAGCCTCTGTGGCGAATCGTCAACATCAGTTAAGGACCGACTAGTCTCCCACCTTTCGAACCATCTACATCGGCCCCGTGCGGTGGGGGCTACAAGTTCGAGTAAAAAGGGTTTGTTGACCAAACTGAAAAGCAGTGGTCCCGTGGCAAGACGTCGAGATCAGTTCAAGACTGGTTAGGCTCCCACTTTCCAAATCATCTACACCTGTGTGCATCAAGCTACAAATTTGGGAGTTTTCAGCGGCCACGCTGAAAAACACTTGTTCCATGGCAAGCTGTTGGAATCAGTTCGCGACTGACTAGGCTCCCACTTTCTAGACTATCTACACCCACACAATGGAGGCTACAAGTCCAAAGTTGGTAATTTGGCGGCCACGCTTAAAAGCAGTGGTCCCATGGCGAATTGTCGGAAATCAGTTAGGGACTGACTAGGCTCCCATATTCTAAACTATCTACACCCGCGCAGTAGGGGCTACAAGTCCAGGGTTGGTAATTTGGCGGCCACGCTGAAAAGTAGTGGTTCCGTGGCGAGCCGTCGGAATCAGTTCGGGATTGATTAGGCTCCCACTTTCCAAACCATATACACCCGCGCAGTGGGGGGTACAGGTCTGAGCTTTGATTAGAAGTTTTCATTGCCAGTCGTCACCATCTAGACTTACCGATTGGGTTCGACCATCATTGACCGCGAAGGGGGGCGATGATCCTTGGCAAGTCGTCGTAACCAGATGTAATAACACTGATTAGACTCCCACTTCCTAGACCATCGAGATCCGTGCTGAGCGAACCAGGTATCGAGAGATACCGAAAGTCGTCGTCATCAACTTTGGCTGACTAAGCTTACCCGGTTGAAGAGGGGTTCCGCCCGTTTGAGGGCATGCGAACCCAAGTCCGATCGTGTTGTGCACTGTGTGGACGACATTGCCTTAAAACAAACAGCGATTCGTAGGTACGGTCTGTGCGTCAAGGTTGTTTTGGATTTGCGTTCATGCCTGGCATGTAGTAGAATACTGTTTGAATGGTGGGCCGAGTGGATCGAGTCTTTAGACTCGCAAAGGAAGAGTTAGGGTTTCATGTACGGTTGCGCTACATGTACGACATAGATCGCGCGGTGACACGTGTACGGCGTAGGCTGTGGGATGGTTGAGTATCGGTTACTCCCTCTGAATTGATGGGGTTATGTGCAACGCCATTAATTGAGCGAACATGGTCTGCGCACTTTCGTTGGGAACCGTCGTTTCTTCATTTCTCACACGGTATTCTATGCTTAGCATTTAATGCAGGAGGCCTATTTGGTGAGCCATTACACCTATATAATGGTATTTCCCAATCATTTTAGGCACTATCTTTCACAGAACTTATCTCCTGAATGTTCTTATTTGAAGAAAATGCTTTGGGTTTTCCAAAGGCTGAAGGGAGATCTCTAGCAATGGAGTCCTCGAATGTTCTAACATTTGCACAGATTAGGCACGACAATAGTTGTTGTTATGCATGGTCACCTGTTCTGGGTGGGCACGTAGTTGATCTGCCGAGGTCTTGTAATTTCTTCTCATATCGTAGAGAAGTAGTACGAATTCTCTCTCAAGGGAAGAGTCTATCGTTCCTGCTAGTGTCTCGTGTCGCAATGTATTCAGATGCTTGTAGTATGTAGTCTTTTGTATTCGCCTCAAGGCGTTTGTTGTTACATCTTTCCAATAATCAATAAAGTTTGTTTTTGTAATTCTTCCTTTATTTCTTAAATGATTGCAAATCACATAAGTTTTTAAGAACTAAAACTCTACATTGACTATGGAAAAGGGAAACAAGCGACTGAATGTATACTAACTGTTGACGGAGAGAAATTGATCCTGGCCTTGAAGTTAATTCGGTTTGCTCTTGTGGATCGTTTAGTGGACTGTCGAGACGCTTCAGAGGTTACTGAAGAGTAAACCTTGTAGATGGGTCAATCACTGTACCGACGGAACATCGAAGGGATGTATTCTCGCTTGCCTTGGCCTCTCCGTTTCGCTAGTGGAGGAGCTTATTGCTCCTGCATTATTTAAAGGTGATGCCTCTGCTGTCGTTTTGCTTAACACTAGTTCAGGTTGCCTCGCAGTATGTAGTTGGATCTGGGAACATTCCATCTATTTCAGTCTGGCGTAATGGCAACCTCGTGTCGTAGGTTGGTATCCGCATATTGTCCCTTCTAAGTGGTTAGGAGTGTACTTAACACACTGGTGAAGGGTGGAGACAACTGCCTCCATCTGGTGGAGCCATGGTCTTCCCAAGATAAGGTTGTAGGTCAACGATGCATCTATGACCATGAAGTCTAGAAACATAACCTTTCTTAGTTGCGGCTCCCCTGCCACTGTGCCAGACTTATCTTCCCGATCGGGAAGCATTTCTCTTTGCTAAATCCAACCAGCGGGTAGTCTGAGGACATCAAGTTTTCATCCTTAAGGTCCATACTACGGAACGCGTTGTTGAACAGAACGTTGAGTGAGCTTCCTGTGTCCACCGGAGCTCTCTTCACCTCCCACTTTGCGATGGAGACCGAGATGACTAGGGCGTCGTTGTGCGGTGCTCAGACTCCTTCAAGGTCTTTGTTCGTAAAGGTCAAGGTGGGAATGGGGCTCTGTACACGTGAGTAGCAGATGTGTCTATCCTCGTTTGCAGGTTGCGCCCGCATCTCCAGTAGAGTCCGCTTGCAGGACCTGTATGATTGGTCTTCATTCGGTCCAACTCCATGAAGGACATATATTATCCCTTGAGTCTCCTTCGCTATTTCTTGAACTGAATCCCCCTATCCCTGGTTTGTTCTGGTTGCTTCTCAGAGTTCAGGAATTTTTTCAGTTTGCCTATGCGGATCCAGTACTCAACCTCATACCTCAGACTCTTGCAGTCATTGGTATCGTGGCCACCCTCCTTGTGGTACGCGCAATACTTGCCATTGTCATGCTTGAAGGGGTCTTCGCGCTGCTTCGGGGGCCAATTCAGATCCTCACAGTTTTTCATGAATTTTAGCACGTCTGACAGGTTAGCATTTAGGGGTGTCACAGCTCTGGATCCAACGTAGTTGGATGATTTCTCCGGTTTGGACTGACTAGGGTTTGATTTGTTGTCATTGCGCTTATTCTTGCTTTGTTCCTCGTCCTCGCGTTTCTTTCCCCCATTATTGTCCTTAGGAGCGGAAGGCTTATTCTCGCCTTCAGTTTCCCTCTTCACGGTTCTTAGCTCCTCCAAGGTAATATGCTTCTGAGCGCTCTTGAGGAGCTCTGTCATGTCCATAGAGGGCTCCAAGGTGAGGTCTTCATAAAGCTTTCATTCCTTGAGGCTAGCAGTGAAGGTTGTCACGGTCGTGTCGTCACTGCATCCGTCGATGAGAGTCAGCTCATTGTTTAAGCTCGTGACATACTCTCTGAGAGTCTTGTGGGACCTCTGCTTTAGATAGAGTATGTAATGTGGGCCTTTTCAAAAACGCTGGCCCCCAACAAAACATGTTAGGAACTTCTTTGCCATTGTTTTGAAGGAGTCGATTGACCTGGTGGAAGGTTGTGGAACCATATTAGTGCTGAGCTTTTCAGACTAGTGGGAAAAGTTTTGCACATGACAGACTTAGATCCTTTTTTGAGGGCCATTGCGTGCTGGTAATGACACAGATGGTCGAAAGGATCGGTGGTTTTGTCGTAGGAGTCGAGCTTCAAGGGAGTGAACTTCCTTGGAAGGGCCTCATTCATGATCCGATCCAGAAATGGTGGGATGGAGAGGCGGTACAGTACATCTGGGTCGTGCGCCCCTATGTGGAGGGGGTTTTGAGGGTTGAGTATTTCTGCCCTGGCGGTGGGCTCATTATTAGCCTTGTAGCCTCCCCTAGTCAAGTGAGAACTAGTGGGGGCTTGACTTTCCAGTGCTTGCTCCCTACCATCTTCCGAAGATGGAGGCCCGTGATGCTTCTGGTATCCATTGGAAGGTGGTGGATTTTGTCGCGTGAGAGCCTCCACCACCTTGGCTATCTGTTGTATTTGAGATGCCAGTCTATCTATTCGGGGGTCCGTTGTTGCTGTCATCGGCGCGGGGGCTTGAGTCTGTAGCCCGTGTATGACCGGAGCCGCTGAAAGCGTCGGTGCTGTGCCAATTCTCCGTTGTTGCATGACCTAGTGGTCAATATCTCTCTAGATTTTAAAAGGAGACGACGCTAATGAAAAGTTAAGAACTTTATCATCCCCACGGATGGCGCCAAACAGATGCAGTCGATTTTCGCTCCCTACTTTGACCTAATCCTGCTGACCTGCACAAGTAAAGCACATGAGCCATGGACCATTGCCGATGCTAAAATCAGATAGAGATCTGAGGAAGGTGTAATGTTGTCACAGGAAATTTGTAGCGTACCTTAGTTAACCAACCTCATGTCTTATTTATAGTTCAAGGAGTCCTGGTTATACCAGGCCATCAAGGTCGTAGTTTATGAATGAGATCTTCGTGGAGATCCTTCTCTAATTAGGAGTCGTGCTATAGGATGGAAGTTCCATGTTAGCCTTGTGCTCCTGGATACGTAGGAGATAGTTCCCATTGCGAGATGAATCCGTAGAAGGAATATTCCTTGTGTTGGATGTACTCTGGTATTTGCTTCCTAGTTGGAAGCAAATAGCTGCTGTAGTAGCCCGTCCGAAGCTGATCCTCGAGATACTTGACTTAGTAGGACTTACAAGTATTGAGGATAGTTGTGAGACGTGTGGGCCTAGCATGTTGTGAGAGTTCGGGTCCATCTGGCGGACTGAATTGGGCGGACTTAGTACCGTTTGGGTTGAATCAGTGTTGGGTTGATGTTGGGGCCCGTAATTCCTCGAGATCATCATGACACGTGTATGGTTTAGGGGTGTGACCGTTTGTATCATCAATAATCAAGGGCCTGAATCCAGGCCCAACATATCTCTTACCTTAGAGCAGAGAGACGTTACAGAGGAAACAAGTCGTGACGGGAATCACTTCCCCATTGACGTACCTCAATGAAAAAAGAGGTTGTTGCAAAGAACGTCTCCCTAATCACGCCCTACATGTTTAAGTCACTGGAAAATTAATGTCGAACATTATATAAGGTAAAAGGAACATTCGACAAAAGGTATGCAAATTCATCTGAACTATATTCTGTCCAAATTTAGTCTTCTCCCATAAATTAACTGACTTAAGTATCAGAGTGCCTTTGACCAGCAAAATGGTGGTCTTTGGCAATCTAATCTTGTTTTGCAGATCAGACCTCTAGGAAACTGAATTTAGGCGCATCAAAGATATTTATATTATAATTAATATAAACAAAAGTGGTTTCACTGCTCACCAAAATTTAATATTATATAATTTTAATTTTATGTAGAAAACTGGCTCCCCTATACACTTTTGCCAAATATATACACTTATACATGTTATTGGGGGTTCATTCTAGCCAAATGTATAAATCGTGGTATTTTTGTTATACATAGAGTGTTGTTGAAGATGCTTTTATTACAGAATTTTTCTAGCGCACAGCCAGGCCAGCCCAATACCATCCATCATCCTAGAGATTGGGGATAATACAAAGGAGGAAAAGTTCCAAGGCAAGGCCAAATAGACTCAACCTCAACTTTCGGTGAAACAAGCTTTATGTCCCTGTTATCAAGAAGCGGAAAGAGGCTAGTGAAGGCATTGGTACGAGTGGCGAAAAAAACAATCCCAAGGAAAGGAGATTCCTAGTGCGCAAGACGAAGAGAAGATAAACCAAGCCTGCTAGCGGAGACTCTGATCAGTTAGACTTGGTTAACAAATTTTCAACTCTAGTTGACGCCCTTACGGAAAAGAATCTTGCGGTGGTTGATGATGTTTTAGTACAAAACCAGGATACTCATAAGGAGATGCAAGATCTATTGAAAAGAAGGTGGATTAGGGCATTATTGTTAGTCCGAAATCTAGTTAAGACTAGCAGGTGAACAAGGCAACATATATGCTTTTTATTAACTCTTTGAGCCCAAACAAATTCAACGCCCTGGCCGGTATTGAGGAGGAAGCAGATGCTAACCAAGTATTGGAGACAAGGAGGAAGCCATGCATGTGGTGTTTGAAAAATTTGATGAGGCGTTCTTGGGGAATGGCGATGGGCCTATGAGTCGAGAGAAATCCCCGTCCATGGTGGCAGTGACGTCTTCTGGTTCGGAGTTGAAAGCTGATTTAAAAGGGGCAGGGTACACAAACAATGAGGTTAGAATGGCAGTGGATGACAAACAAGATTCAACAAGCTTAGGGCATTCTCAGGCAGAGCAGCACATTGCCGTGATCCCGGTTCCATTTGTAGAAATTCCTGGCAGCACAGGATGCTCGGATGATGCACTTAATTTGGCAATCTCAAGGGATAATGGTATGGTTAGTTGTAGTGCGAAGAATGGGTCTTGCCAATAGAAGAAACCGTGACCATGCTGACAAACAAGCAGGATGGAGTCTCTGAACCAGGATTTTGAAGCAGTTGCTTTGAAAATGAGGGGATCTCAGTCATACCAGGAGGAGAGTGATGAAGGATCTAACAAACAGGTTTTGGAGACGGGGTATGTTTTTCGATATTGCGAAGGCAAGAAAGGGTAAGCAGAATAGGAAAAACAATCTCCCTTTGGCGGAGAAACGGGTTACTAGAAACACCATAACATAATGTTTTGGAACGCGCGGGGTATTGGGAATAGGGCAGCCTGTTGTAGATTGAAAAGGCTGCTTCAGGATCATAATATTAGATTATTGGCGGTAGCAGAACCAATGATTGTGGCTAGTAGGTACTTGGAAGTTGGAGGTAAGGTTCAGCTGCCAATTTTATATTCTAATAAAGCAGTCGGTGGTAAACTTTGGCTTTTCTGGTCAAACGATTTGGACTCTATGCAGTTAATGCGGAAAGCGGTCAGGACCGCATTACGATTTTTCATAATTATGCGGGACTAAGCGAATTATGCGGACAATTTTTTTCAAAGTATATATTTTTAAAATTTAATCATAGTCATAGATTACAAAATAAATAATTAATCAAAATGGTGTAAATATGTAATCATAGTCATGTATTATTTTACTAATTAATTAAATGAATTTAATTTTGCAGGTTGGAACACTTATAGTTACCTGGACTTGTTTGCGAACAACCAATACAACGAAAGCAACAGCAGCAACTAGCAACTCATAGGCATTGCAGTAACCCCAACAGCAAGAACTGCAAACAATAAGAGCAAGAAGTCAAGAGTTGCAACTTGCAAAATCAGAGAGTTTTTTTTTCTCTTCATTCGCACATCATCACTTTATTAGAGAGTTTTTTTCTCCGTTGGAACAAGTCAGAGAGTTTTTTTTTTCTCTGTTGGAGCAAATCAGATATATTTTACTAACAAACACATTACAATCAAAACTAGCATTTAAGAAACCATTAGAAAAATGAGTCTCAGACATCCAGGGAAGGATAAAAGTAGCATAAGCTCTCAAGCCCGGCGAAGGTGAAAACTCTTAAACGACCACTGCGAATGTTCTTTGAGAAACAAGCCTTTAGATAAAAGGTGAATGACAAATAAGGTGAATAATGAGAATGACAAGCCTTAAAGTCTGTCATCATCGACTTACATCTCAGCAGAGGGAAGAAACGAATGGACTGGGAGGAGAGGAAAGGCGTACCTGATTTGGGAACTTAGTAGCCAATCTCTTCGTCGTCTTCGATTGATCGATTCAGAATCAGCAGCAATCGATCGATTCAGTAGCAAGCTACTTGATTTCGATTGAAGGAAGGGAGGAAGAGAGGTCGACCCTGTGCGTTTCGGTCCAACCCAGCATAGCGCTTTTTGACTGATTTTCGGCCGTATTAATAGCATAGTTTGGACGTGGCTATTTTGGGTACTTTGGATCAAGCTGTTCACATTTAATTTTTGTAAACAAAATTTTTGTTATTTCTTTTGTTTACGCTAAATGTTTTATTCTGGAGAGGCGTAGCTTGTGGGATGATATGGAACAGTTCGGAATAGGGGTTTCTGCTCCTTGGATTATAAGAGGTGATTTTAATGTTATCGTGGATAGCAATGAGAAGCTAGGTAGGAGAATGCCGAACAATGTAGTGATTTCAGAATTCACGAGTTGTATTTCATCTTGTGGTCTCTCAGATGTTGGATATAGTGGCCCCGAATTCACTTGGTGCAATAATCAGCAAGGTCACAACCGGACGTGGGAAATACTTGATAGATTTCTTGCCAATGCAGAATGGTTAGTTTCGATTCCTTATACACGGGTGGAACATCTGAATAGAACATGTTTAGATCATGCTCCTATTTTGTTGTCTTTGCCATCGGTACCTCAGGCAAGTATAACTCCTTTTAGATTTCAGAAAATGTGGACTAATCATGATACTTTTCTAGAATTGGTGGAGAATAATTGGCAGGTAGAGTGTTATCTTGCCAGAGCCATGGATAGAGTGGCTTTTAAATTAAAAAAAAAAAATATATGTGGAGAGTTCTTAAAGGCTGGAATAGGGATGTGTTTGGTAATATTTTTAGCAAACTGAGAAGCTTGGAAGATGAGAATAAACAGTGGGAGTTTGCTTTGTTGAATGGGTGGGATATGATTGCCAATGTCAATCTGAATAGGTGTCAGGCTGAATACAACAAGCTAGTTCTTGTCAGGGAGGAAATTTATTGGAAGCAGAAGTCAGGGGAATGGGAAATTAAGGAAATGATGCCTGCACAAAAATTTTCTTTGCCTCGGTCAAAGCTAAAGCAAAAGAGGCGAAAGGTGACTAAAATTTATGTTAGGGATGGCAACCTAATCACTGATCCTCGGAAGGAAGTGAACAAATTTTTTGAACATCTTCTTTATTCGGAAGGCTCTCTTGATGATGGTGAGATTTTAGAGTGCACTCCTTATATGATTAAGCAGGATGATACTGACCTGTTGATGGCAAAACCGAGCATGGAAGAGGTCAAGGAAGCACTTTTCAGTACACCCAGTGAAAGTGCGCCAGGCCCAGATGGCTTTACGTCAGGTTTCTTTCAGGTCTGCTGGCAAATTGTTGGTGTTGATATCTGGGAAGCTGCTAAGGAATTTTTCTTATGTCAATCTCTCCCCGGGGCGTTTAAAGCTAATCTGATTTCTCTTATTCCGAAGGTAGAAGAACCAAACTCTTTTTTAGAATTTCGCCCTATCATCTTATGCAATGTGGTGCATAAAATTTTCAGCAAGATATTATGTAGCAGACTCTCTCCTTCCAGAAATCATTTCCCATGAACAAGGTGCTTTTGTGAAAGGTAGGTTATTTACGGAGAATATTGGTTTGGCGCAAGAAATGATGAGATCCGTTGGCAAGAAATCAGTTGGGCATAACATTATTTTTAAGTTAGATATGGAAAGGCTTATGACAGGATTGAATGGGGCTACTTTTTAGCTGTGCTTGAGCTGTTTGGGTTTGATAGAAGGACATGCTTGCTTATTTCTAACTGCATGACTGGGTGTGGTTTTTCTGTCCTCATGCAAGGAAGGTATGATGGTTACTTTTATGCCTCACGAGGTTTGCATCAAGGTGATACGCTGTCCCCTACTATTTGTGATAGCAGCGGAAGTACTAAGTAGGGGACTCAAGAGAGCTTTCAATAGAAATGAGGTGGGTTTTTACAACACCCCCAGAGTGTGCTCCCTTATCACTCATCTTCTATATACCGACGATTCACTGATTTTCCTAAATGGTAAGAAGAAATTTGTTTTAGGCTGTTTGAACTTTTTGAAAAGATATTGTCGGGTTTCGGGTGAAAAGATCAACATAGGGAAGAGCTCGTTCATTATAGATGCTAAGGCGCCTTGTGAACAAATTATTTTGTTAAAGCAATGGACAAGTTTTTGTCTTTAATTGTCCTCTTTTAAATACTTAGGAGTTTCGGCCCTTGACCCTATCAAGGGAAGTGCAAAATCATTTTCTATGATGAGCTGATTTTGAGAATTCAAAATAAGGTGCAAGGTTGGAAAGCTCGACTACTGTCTGCTGAGAAAGTTAGTTCTTTGTTCTATGCCTATTTTACACTATGGCTGCGACCTGTTTGCCAAAATTTACAGCTTGTTATTTCAGAGTTCTTTTGGGGAGATCATGAAGGGAGACAGAAAAGAAAATGGGTGGCTTGGGATCGTCTAAGTACGTCTATGGAAGAAGGCGGTCTTGGGGTGAGACGGATAGCCAATGTTATTAAAGCTCTCCGCATTAAAGCGTTATGGAGCCACGAATTTCCTTTGGGCGGTCTATATGCGCAGAAAATATTTGTAGGCAGGCGTTCCTATCAGATATCAAATGAGTAGAAGGGATATGTCTACTGAACTCATGGAATTCCAGCGTATATATCTTGGCTCAACAATATTCTATTTGGAAAATTGGCAGAGGCAATGTTAGTTTCTTTGGCGAGTAATGGGTAGGGGTGGATTTCTTTGACCGCACAGGTTGGGCTGTTGAGGAAAATGTTTGGCCCTCTTTGCGCATTATGCGGAGAGAAAGTTTTATTTCTCTTGGCCCCTCTTTGCAAATTAAGGAAAGACACATGTACAAGAATAGATTAATAGGCGACTCGGATCAACCAGATGCCCGAATTTGTGACGGCTTATTTAGTACTAAATTTGCAGTGGAGTTGTTAAGAAGTAGAGGGGAAACAGATAATCTTTGGAAATTTCTTTAGCATCCTTTGCTGCCCACTAAAATTTTTGTTTTTGTATGGAAGGTGATTAAGAGGGCTTTGCCTGTGGATGGTGAACTCAGAAGAATCAGTTTCAAATTGGCATACAAGTGTAGCTGTTGTGCCAGTCCTGGTTTTGAATCTATGAAACATCTTTTCATTGAAGGGGAACTGCAAACAAGGTGTGGGCGCATTTTGAATTAATGTTTGACATCCATTTTCTCAGGCCGGTAGAGGTATGTACACTATTGGGGGCTTGGTTCAAGGAGTCTAGGTTGTCCCAGTCAGGTATAATTTCCAACCTTACTCCGCTTTTAATTTTATGGGAGATATGGAATCAAAGAAATAAAAAAATTATGAGGGGAAGGCGTGGTTGGATAACCTAGTCATAGGTCGGGTGTAGCGTTGGATCAAGTTAGTTTCCAAATGCTTTCTGCCTAAGAAAATGAGCAAAGAGGTTCGGTTGCTTCGCAGGCTGGGTTTAAAAAAGGTCCGAGTAGTTTGCCATCCGCCATTGATAGTGTATTAGGAATTCCCAGAGATAGGCTGACAAGCTCTAAACGTGGACGGTTCTTCTGTTGGCAACATGGTTGCTAACGGTATTGTTAGTAGAGATGACCAGAGAGCTTTAGTGGCAACTAAACAGGTGTGTTTTGGAGTTGGTTCCACTAATCTGGCAGTCTCATGCTCTTCTAGATGGTCTAAAACTTTGCCGGTTTCATGGTGTTAGGAGGTGCGCCATTCAAACAGACTATTCTTTAGTTAAACATGGTTTTTTCGGGAAATAAAGATTTTGTGGCAAACATTTGGAGAGAAATTGAGGTAAGTTCCCTTATGATCTGTGGCTGCAAGCATTCTTCAGAGAAACTAACTCAGTGGCGGATTCGTCAGCCAAATGTGCTCAAGAAGAAGAAACGTCGAGGTTGCTTGATCGGAATTCCCTCCCTCTGAGAACTCGGGCATTGTGGTCATTGGATAAAGGTAAGACGGCTTACATCAGGAAATGGACGGTTGGCACGGTTAGCTGCATGGATTTGCAGTCGCTTTGGGCAGAAGCTGCTGCCAGTAGCAACGAATTTCATATGTGCTGGCTGTTTTTATTGGCATCCCCTGTTTTTGCAATAGTGAAGGAACAGAGCAATTGTTATGTTCTGTTCTTTTACTTGATGTAGGTTGGCTGGTGGGTTTTGTTTTGCTGCAGTTTGTTTTGGCAGCAGGTCACAGGCAAGATGCAGCAATGTTTTGGGGTCAAGGGGTCACAAATTTTGCTGCTAGGGATACTTTCATCAGGTGCTAGGGCGTGGTTTCATTGGCAGCTCATTTCAATTGGTGTTTGGAACAGTTTTGCAAGTTTTGGGCAGATTATGCAAGTGTTTTAGGCTCAGGTTCTTGAGGTCTGTAGAGTTGGTTTTGTTTTATTGAGTAACATATAGTTTATCTAAGTAGCTTCTATTAGGCCTAAGGTCTTTTTCCTAAATTTCTTGGAGAATTAGGTCTTGTCTTGATCTTCTTTGTTAGTTTCTTGGTGATCTAGGTCTAGACTCTAGGTTTTTGTTTATCTTTCGGGTAAAGTCGTGATGTACCCCCGATTCGTGTAAAATCTTTTGATCAATTAATCAAGGTTTGACATCCCATAGTTGCCCCTCCTTCCCAGAGTTGAATTAAAAAAAAAGACTAGCAGGAAACTCACATGGTTGAAATTATTAACTCTTTCCAATGTTTAACATCTTAAGGATGTTTACTTCATTCAAAGTCTGCAATCATTCAACCATCATGATCAATCTTAGAGGATTAGGCTTTTTACAAATTTTCTTAGGAAATGATCTACATTTGCAACCTAATTTATGTGATCGCAGCAAACGCAACCAAAAAATGTTAAACAATTACAAATTAGTAAACACAATTAATTAAAGATTTATTGCCAGCATAACTACAACAAAAGTTGGTTCTTTTTAAATAAGGAATGGTCTTCGCCTAAAACATTGTAAAATCACGGGCTATCTACGGGCTTTTCACATGGTACACAATTCTTTTTTCTTCCACACCCACCCCCTTTTTTGGCTTTTCACATGGTATACTTCATTCTGTATGCAGTTTGTTATCCTTTTATTGGTGTTATAAACTCAGCAAGTAGGAATAACCTTGGCCATGGAAACTTTACTAGGATGATGTTGGACTTCAGTTATACTATCTTTGTTTTACTTGGCTTGGTTGAGTCTTGATTAGTTCCGTGGAGTTCCTCTAAAGACTCAATCAAATGGCTTGTTGGATTTTATGTTTTCTCAGTGTATTTGTTTTAAGTTTCCCTGTGATGGAACCCCCTGTTTTCAGTTTGGAGTTCTATATGAACTGCCTTCAACCATTTGATTTTCACCTTTGGTCGATGATTCAGTGCACACTGTCAATCACTTTACCTGATCTAGGGATACGCCATGTTAATTGTTATTGTTAATTTGCCACTCTAGTTCTGTCACTAGGAGGTTTTGGAATCATTTCTTAGTGGCTTGTATGAGACCAATAATTAGTGGTTATAGATCTTATTGGATTTCGCAACATGCACTAGATTTTTATTGAGGGTGGTTAAGGGTGTCGTGTGTGTGTGTAATATGCTGCCAATGCCTTAGAAACAGTTTTTTTTTTATGTTGAGCACGAGTTTTTTGGTTTGTAGATGCAGGAGAATAGAACAAGTAGAGCGTGGCAGTTTTTTTGTTGATGGTCGAAACTGGGCATGCATGTGATGGTGATTCATTTGTTTGTTCATATATGAGAATTGGGCATTTAGTGGTTGTTCTGTTTTGATGCTAGAGAAGCTTATTTCTGCGTGTTGGTAATCATTTCTTTGTTATTCAAATACATGGCCACTGGTTTTTTGAACCCTAAAGGTGGTTGTGTTTGCTGCTAAGTGCTTTTTGAGAACCTTGTGCCCTGATTTACTTTAACCACAACTGGAGGTATGAACTATGAAGAACTTTGCATGTTTTTCTTCTATTAACTTACCTTGAATATATAACTCTAGATTCCCTTAGTTGATTTCAATTTAGTGTTTTCATCTGTTTATAGATAATTTGAGTTGGGATTCTTGTTGGATTGAATTATATGATTATTTGAGGTGTTTGATGTGTTAGCTATGCTCTTGTCTGAACTTATGAAACCGTAAGTAGAAAGCTAGGCGATTTGGAGGGTAGTCTTGTCCTTTTTTTTTTTTTTTTTTTTTTTTTTATATAAAAATTCTTTCTCTTTTCTTAGCTTCGGGATCTTAGAAAAGCTGGATCTAGACCTTTGGATCTAGGGCAGCTGCCATTAGGGGAGGACCTACTAAGGGGCCGGGGGGGGGGGGGGGGGTAGTTTACTATATATTAGGCTTACAAAAAAATTAATTATATAATGTATAATACAATATCAACATTGTTCATTCAATTATTTAAATATGTTTTTGTTGGTGCAGCGGCTGGAAGTTTGTTAATTTTAGTAAACAACCCGAGTTCGATACTCTTTGAGCGCAAGATTTTTTTTTTTAAGTTTCAATGCGACTTTATTAGTAATTGCAAATATTAAAAATTGTTTAGTTTAACACAAACTTATTTTCGATCCTCTTGGTGCGAATGATTTCTTTATGGCTATTCACAATAACTACTTTTATCATTGTGACCTGCCCATACTTTTTGGTTAATATCTAAAATAATAACTATAGAATACAATGAAAATATATACCATTAGCAAACTCGTACAAGATTTGAGCCTTATATAAACCATTTTTTCTATGAAATTGTATTAAGATCATATTATGTTCGCTAATTTCAGATTTTTTAGCTTCAATTATATATTATTTTGTGATATTAGTTATATATTCTTGTCATAACGCTCGTTTGCCATTTGCTAAGGTTATCAATAGTGAGACCATATTTTGGCTTAAAATTGAACTACATTAGATTCAGTTTGGTATGTAATTTTGATAGTTGTATTTTTTATTAGTTACTAGCTCAGATAATTTTTTTTTTGGCTCTACCCTTGATATGTACTATTATCAATTAATAATTATTTACCATTTACCCCCTTGACTAAATTTCTGGGTCCGCCACTGGCCGCCATCTCTTCCATGGCGGCTCCTACAGCCGACCATGGCTTCCCCCCTTTTCCTGGGGATGGAGGCATTCAAATGGCAGTGGTGACGCCTCCAAGATCTTTCCTTGATGCTTTGGGTGTTGTGAAATTTTCAACTATTGATAGAACACCTTTGGAAGGTACGTGATTTCGTAAAGGTCTCCCTGCATTGTCCCTCACAACTTCGAACGCTAGACGATTGGATAACTATGCGGAGAAATATATTGTTGTCCTCAAAGTTTTCGAGTTTTCGCCCTTACCTAGAAGCCATTAGAGAAACCATTCATAAATCATGGGGGTGATGGGGGAATTTACCATGGGGTTGCCAGACCCAAGGCTTGTTAATGTCAGATTCCAAGCGGAGGAGGAAGTCAATAAGGCTCTTTCTAGGGTTTCTTACCTAATCCGTGGGGTTAGGTTTAAAGCTTTTCGATGGCATCAAGGTTTTAGTTTAAAAGCGGATCCTATTTGTGTGCCACTATGGGTAGATCTTCCTAATCTTCCATTACGGTATTTTCATCCGGTTTTTCAGAAAGAAGTTGGTGATTCTCTAGGCACCTTCCTACGTATGGATGAAAGTACCCAATGTTATACGGAACCTAAGAATACCCGTATTTGTGTGGAGTTTCCACTGAAGATTTGGATTGAAACTTCGGGAAGTAATGGCTTTTAGCAATCGATAACTTATCCGGGATTCAAATATTGTGATCACTGTGCCATGATTGGACATCATGAATCGTATTGTCGTAAGCTACTTGGTCAAAGAAAGGCCAATTCCACAAAAACCAACAATTTGGTTAATGGGATTAAAGATGAAACCAAGAAGGTTGAAAAACCTGTGAAACAACGTTATGTGCCAGTTGATAAGCAATCTAAAATCCCATTGCAAGAAGAAGAAGAACCTAGTGGTGCCAAGGAGGGGAAAGGTGTAGAAATTAGTAATGTACAAGGTCAAAAAGAGAACATTATAATCTTGAAGGAATCAGGAAACAATTTGAGTTTAGAAAATATGATAGGGAATAGAAATACAGAGAGCAACAAAGTTTTGGTTACTAAAAATAGAACCCCACATAAAACTGCTGAAACGCAACAGGCTAATGCGACGGGGAGCAAGCAACATATTGTAGGTGACGCAAGCCAGCAAAATTATAGCAATAACAGGGGAGGCACAGGGGTACGTAAATTGCAGAATAAATTTGTTTCCCTCGTTGATGAAGGCAGCAATGACATGGAGTTTACAAATGAGCAATACGACCCTGTTAAACATGTTGATCGGGGCATAATTCAGATTGTGGAGGGGGTGAACTCGATGCCTATTGCAGGCAATAGTGGTGAAAAGTCAGCAACAGAGCAAGTAGCAAAAGAGGTGGTTCAATCAATTTCCATTGGCTCGGAAACGACTAAAATTAGGGTCGACCTTAAAGAGGCTAGATATGACAGTGGAGAGATACGTTCGACTATTAAAAATAGGCAAGCAGGGTCACCAAGCAGCATGGCGATGATGGAGGAACAAACCAATGAGGTTGTAGGCGTGATTCCGGTTCAATTTTAGATGAGTCAGGCTAGCTCAGATCGGCAGAATAAAATTAATGGGGTAGAACAAACTTTGGAACAGGTGGACTTAATACCGTTGGGCGCGGAGATCCAGTCCGACATGGTACAATTAAACTTAGAACATGAAGATACGGTGACAACATTAAAGATGAGGGTTCACTTTCAGATCAAGAAGAAAGCAGTGGTAGCTCTAATAAACAGATGATTGACACTGGTTATGTTTTAGAAGATGCAAAAAGAAGAAGAACAATCAAGGAAAGAAAAGTAGTATCCCTTTAGAGGGGATGCGAAGTACGAGAAACAACCCCTCTGTTTAGTAATGATTGACAACATCATGTTTCAGAATGCGCGGGGAGTAAAAAACAGAGCCACCCGAAATAGAATGAAAAAGATAGTCCAGGAATATAATGTTAAATTGCTGGCCATTGAATAACCTATGATTGACTCTAGTAGATATATGGAAGTCGGAGGTAAGATTTTGTTGCCTATATTTCATTCTAATGAGTCAATAGGAGGGAAAATCTGGTTATTCTGGTTTAATGAGTCCAAGATTTGCTTATTGATGTCAAACTGTATTGCTAATTGTGGCTTTTCAGTGCTCTTGTAGGGTAGATATGATGGGTACTTTTGTTCCTCTCGTGGCCTTTGACAAGGTGATCCTTTATCTCTTCTCCTATTTGTTCTGGCAGCGGAAGTCTTAAGTAGAGGTCTTACTAGAGCTTTTTATAAGGATGAGATAGGTTTTTATTATACTCCTTAAAAGATATGCTGATGACTCGCCTATTTTTCTGAATGGGAAGAAAAAATCAGTGATAGGATGCATTAATTTCCTTAAAAGGTATTGTCAGTGAAGTTAAGGCGGTCGCCTAGGTGCGCCTCGAGGCGTTTTTGCAATGTACCACCTCAAAATGAGGCAAGGCAGAGCGGTGAATTGAGGCATCCGCCTCACCCCGCCTCAGGCCTTATATGCCTTGGACTGCCTCAGCCTAAATAAGAGCCTAAATTCAAAAGGCCATTTGCAATTCTATTAGGGTTATGACAAGAATGAGTTGCTTGGGACTCGAGACAAGAGCTTGGGTGCTGCTGCTCCTTCAAATCAGCTTTTTGGCTTGCTGATATGTTTTTCTTTTCTTGTCGATCTGTTTTTTGCTGTTGCTGATCAGTTTTTCTTCTCTTGTTGATCAGTTTTTTTTTACGTCGATCAGTTTTCTTTTTTTTGCTGATCTGTTTTTCTTCTGTTGCTGATCTGTTTTTTTGTATGCTTTTTCTTTTCTTGGTGATATGTTTTTTTGTCTGTTGATCTGTTTTTTTTTTTTTTATCTGAATTTTCTTTTCTTGCCTCTGAGGCGTTTTTAGGCCTGTCTGCCTCACCTTCGCCTCACCGCCTTAATTACACTGGGGAAAAAATCAATACAGGAAAAAGCTCATTTATGATTGATGCAAAGGCTCCGGCTGAAAGAATTATCCTATTGAAACTAGGGGTGGGCACGGGACGGGATGGGACGAGATATACCCATCCCTATCCCATCCCGTTCATACGGGATCGGGACGGGATCAGCGTGCCAATCTTCTTCACTTGCAGGCCCCAGTTTGCAAGCACCCATGAATATAATATAAAGCTTAAATGGTGGAACCAAGTCAGGGCTGGTGCTCAGTTGCTCACTACCAACTTGCATCTTCAGCAGACGTGATAAGCCTATTAGTTAAAGACATGAAATGAAGTGTACTGTTTGCATACAAACTTGCATCTTCAGCAGATGTGATAAACCTATTAGCTAAACTGAACTCTGAAACTCATTTATCACTATCATTCTATCATCACCTCCGGCCACAACGAGCAATGCGTCATAACGTTTTGCAAGAGATAGGTCAAACCATACATCTTCATCAACCACTAACTTTTATCATCTCAATTCACCATTCAAACAGACATGATCATTACCATAAAACATAAAAGGATATCATACCTAAAAGGTTTGCAACAAAATCAAAGTTCTCACATAAACCATATTAGACCCCACAAACTCTGTCACTTTGTTTAAGGTCTGATAGTATTATTGCTACAATTACCCATTTCATAGTTCATCAAGATTTTTCACAAAGAACACTCAAATTCAACAACTTGAATCTCTACAGACAACAACTCCAATTCATGGGTATCAACTGAGTTCCAATAGATAGGTTTCAAAGCCATCAACTTGAAAACTTTATTCTTTCAACAGTTTTCAATAATTTGAAGCATCAAAATTATTAATAATTAAATAAAAATATTAATAATTAATATTAATAAATTAGTTCGGGACGGGACGGGATTGGCGGGATTGAAAATCTCCATCCCATCCCATCCCATCCCATTCTAGATCGGGACGGGATGGGATCGGGATGAAATTATTCAATCCCATTAAGACCCGGAAAAATCGGGACGGGACGGGACGGGACGAGATCGGGACGGGAACAGGATCGCGGGATGGGATGCCCACCCCTAATTGAAACAGTGGACTGGATTCCGACCTCAACTTGCTAACTTTAAATATCTTTGGGTTCCGGTTTATCAAGGGAATTGCAGGTTAATTTTTTTTGATGATCTCACAAACAAAATTCAGATGAAGGTTTAAGGATGGAAGGCTCGTCTCCTTTTTGCGGGTGGTAGGTTGATTATTATCCGTCATGTGCTTGTTTCCATGCCGATCTATACACTGGCTGCGACCTGCATTGTCACGCCCCGATTTTCGAAGAAAACGAAATCCTAAAATCCACGTAGGATTATCCGTTTCCCCAAAACTCGGGACGTGAAATTCAATAACAACAGAGACATTTAGCAGCAAAGACAAATACTGTTTAGAAAATAAAATAGGAACAAACTAAAATTTATAACAAAACTCTAACCAGGAAAACGGACGTCGCTAGCCCTACTAGCGGAACTCCCGTAACGCTGCTCAAAAGTCTCTAAACCTGAAAAGCTAATCGGCTACATTCCCAAAGGAATGTACCCAAGAAGCAAAAACTCACTTGGGTGAGCAATAAAGCTGGTGTGAGAAATCTTCATCCCAAAAACAATAAAATCGCACGTGATACACATCAAGCTAAACACAAACAATACACAAACACACCGACAGGTAGTTCCTCCACGAGGCAATCACATTTAGTTCCTGAACGAGGCAATCATGTCATCATTCCAACTAAGTAAAATTGCATTTACTTATACGTACCTGGTAGAAGTTGACTATGGCAAGTCTGACCTGCAGAAATATTAGTGGACTTGCCATCCTGCATGAAAAAGGATTAGAAATAATATAAACGTGGTTTATTCATTTTTATTTGACTTTGATTCATCTTTTTAACGGATTGATCACTTAGACGATACCACATTCGCACCACCTCCGTGCCGAACATACATGCCCGTATGCCTCTCTCATATAAAGGAGGACTACTCCGTCATCCATGCTCAAGTGGGGACATCACATACAGGCATGCATCGCGGATACCCCTAACTATATGAATACCAAAAGCCACTCTTGGGCTATCAATGCGCATAAACTCACGTCACATTTTTGACGGATAAATATCAAAGCCTATTTTAGGCATACAAATTCACCACATTTCCGCAAGACTAACCCGAAGGTTATTTTAGTTTCTCTAGTAAGAAATGGGTGCCCCAACTCCGCAAGACGACCCACTGGTCATTTAGTTTCTCTAGTAAGAGAGTGGAAATAATAATCAAAAGAGGTGTGATAGTTCTAAGTGATACAAGTCCAAGTGGTTTATATTTTCAGAAATCAAGGTTTACCAATCTCATTTATTTTTGATAATTCAAATTCCTCCACAATGACATTTTGTCATACATAAATCGATTCACAATCATATCCACCCACATTTTTGGGGAAAACATAGCATATTCATTAATCATGCTCTATAACAACATGGCAATCAAGTCACTCCTTCATTCAAATATCCAAATTCTTCATAATGCGTAAACAAGTCAATATGCATAATGATACCAATCACCAAATTTATCAAAATGCATTAATATTCATCAACCATTCACATCTCAAGCATCACTATTAACTTAGAGTATAAAAAAAAACATAGTTATGAGCTACTAACTGTAGTTTAACCAAGCCAAACAAATCCATATCTAATAGCCTTTCTTAAACACTGATTTCTGTGTGAGCTAACTTAGCTTACAGTGCCTTAATAAGAAATATGACATTCAATATACCCAAATGCTCGACAAAATCTGAGAGATTGTCTCACATCATAATCAAGTCCTACTAAGAAGTAATTGTACAATGGAAAACCAGCCACACTTTAGTAGTAGCCATTAGAAGATCTAACCACTTACCATGACCTTGCGACATGATGACAATGAACTACACTATAATATTGATCATAAATTAATAACAATAGTAAAATAGAGTTTTAGCTTCAAAACGTGTAATCCTCCTCTCTATCCCACTCCTATTCTTGTACTAAATTACTTGTTCACAAACAAAACTCACAAAAGAGTGACAGGTCCTTGATTACGCAAGAACACTGCATTGTGACTATTTGCCAAAGTTTATCCAATGACTTACAACAAATTTATGATCATCGATAGATTCATCAAGTATTGACTCATATCAAGGGCAACCCTTTGTAACCCATCACTAATACAAACACTCTATTCGATGTTGCACATTCCAAAACCATAATTACCCATCACACAATTCAAACATAAACATTGCAAAGAAACACGAACAAAATGCACAAAGAAAGCAAACCCATTCTCACAGGCAAAACCCATTCTATTTTTGTAAATTGGGGATATTCTATTTTCAAGAAACAACATGAACCAACCACCCAATCAACCAATCAAACCATCCAACAAACCCCATAAACCCAAATCATCCCAACATCATTATATTTGCAAATACGCAAACACACCCAAAATTCAAAAAGAACAAGAAGAAGGAAGAACTCACAGTAAAAGAGAAAGAAATGAAGAAAACTCACCTTTAATCCAAGAATCAAAACTCAATCAACGCGCGCTAACCATCTAGTAACCTCGCCTAATCAGATCATGGAAAAAGAGGCTGGAGTCTATCTTCTTTCCTCCTCTTTGTAATATAAAAATGCAGCAAGAAATTTGGATCCAATCCAACAGCAAACAATCAAACCCCATCATGAATCAATCATTGTAAACACACACAAAAATTTAGATTGAGGAAGGCGAAAATTCACCGATTGCATCTCCATTGACAACAAGGTTCTTAGACTCCAATATTTCAACCAAGTGCATCTGCTGTCACCTTCCTTTTATCTTCCAAGTCGGCTTTATTTCCAGCAAGTGCCATTTCTATGTTGGGGTTTCCCTGGTTTTGAAGTTCTTGTACCCACCTCTTTAGTATTCTCAAAAAGTCTTGATAAAGTTAAACTGACCAAGCCAACTTTAAAAGTCAATTTCTTCATCCTCAGAACATTCCCATCTAGCTCAACAACTGAAGAAGAACATAAAAATATATACAAGGTACACATTTGATGATAAAGATGAAAAACTCATATCGAAGGTTGAAGAAAAACTCACCAATTCCATCTGAAATACAGCTCCTACGCACTCCCCTCATGATGGTAAGTTCGGAACCTAGCTTTCCACTTGGCCAAACCGTCTTCATGAACTATGTCCCATCGATTTTAAGCTTTTCTCTCCTCTTCTTCCAACCTTGTTGTTCTTGAATAACATGATGAGAAACACCTTCGATTCAAACTCCCACAATGAAACCCAAACCGTTCATGGTGCTAGGATCGCCGACAAAACCTTCAATAGGGAAGAACTCCCTCAAGCTCTCTCTCTGCTAACATTTTTCAGATGCTGAAATCAAACGAGAAGGACAGGGAAGAGAATGGAAGAGAGAAGAGGAAGGTTGGAGCAGAGAAACGAGCGGCAACACATGGACGCGTGTCGACATCGCCGAAGGATAAGAAGCAGATCGTGCAGTCCCCTTCTTCACACACAGAGCAGTCGATCTGTTCCTCCCAGGTCAGTCACTATTTATCCTCCTCCTTCCCCTTTTCTCTTTGTTCATTGCAATTCAAACAGCCCCGAGCCCTCATTGCACACAAACAGATCATCGACATCAACAAGCTTCATGCTGAGATTGATGAAGTCGCCATAATCGAAATTGATGAGATTAACGAGGTGAGATTGGAGACGAGAGAAAGAGTTGCGAATTTTATTTTATTTTTAAACCCTAAAGAGAGAGTAACAGGGATTTGTGGTTTGTTCTCTAGGGTTTAGTGGTTTTATACTATGGGTGGTTATTCGCCCTCACTAAAATTCTGAGGGCATCCATCCTTTAACTCACCAAATAAAACCCTAAATTTCGAAATTCACCTTCAATTAAATTTAACCCTATTTTATTTAATTCAAAACAAAATAAATTAGTTTTATGAAATTCAGGGGTGTTACATTATACACACGTTAAATGGAATCTCGTCCCGAGATTCGGATGGTAAGAAAGTTAACTGAATTTCGAAAAATACGAGTTGTCAAACAAAAGAAGATTTTAAAACACGAATTTCACTTGAATTTTAGAAACATAAATTATTTATTGTTATTGGAAAAGTAGGGGTGTTACATGCATACCGGTGAAGGTTTTGAAGAATGTACAGAAAATTATTTCAGATTTTTTCTGGGGAGATCATGAAGGCAGGCAAAAACGTAAATGGGTTGTTTGGAGGCGTATCATTATGCCTATGGAAGAAGGAGGTCTGGGGGTTCGCGAGTTGCAGCATGTTATAAAGGCTTTCAGAACTAAGGCCTTATGGAATCTGGTTGACACAAACTCCCTGTGGCAGAAAATATCTTAAAACAGGAGTTCCAATTAGACAGCAAGAGATTAAAACTGGTATGTCCCCTTTTATCAAAGAACTTTTGGGACATTGTCTATTTCTATCCCAATATACCACTTGGAGAATCGGTCGTGGAAATGTAAGTTTTTTTTAATGAAAACTGGGCGCTTTCTAAAGTATTTGAACGTACAGGATGGGTGGCTGAACAAAATATTTGGCCATCCCTTAGATCTTTGCATAGAGAAGATTTCGCTTTCTTAGGTCCTTCTCTTTGTAATAGGGCTCAATTATTGTTTTAGACAGATTGCAGGGTACCCCGGATCAACCCGATGTCAGGTTATGGACTTTAACTAACAGTGGTAGTTTTAGTATTAAATCAGCTATGGAAGTGCTCAGAAATTGGGGGAGCCTGACCGTTTTTGGAAACGGATATGGCATCCTTTGATGCCGACCAAAATTTTGGTGTTTGTTTTGAAGATGATTAGAAGAGTTGTGCCAATGGATGGGAAACTTAAAAGTATTGGTTTTCGTTTGGCTTCTAAGTGTAGTTGTTGTTGTTACCCAGGTTTTGAATTCATGAAACATTTGTTCATTGAGGAAGATTTAGCAGCCAGGGTGTGGTCCCACTTTGAATTAATTTTTGATGTCCATTCTATCAGGCCCAGTGGAAGTTCACACTATTCTGAAGGCTTGGTTTAAAAAGGCGAATAAATCTTCTCAGGTCGGTATCCTTTTTAATTTCACACCCTTGTTTATCATATGGTTGTGGTTGCAAAAAAATAAAAAAGCTTTATGAGGGGAAACCAGCTCTTTCAAGTTTGAATAATTCTACAGAGCCTGTGTCTGTTGCCTGGGAGAATGCCCGGATCATCCTCGGCACGTGCCTGGGATGGTCTGTGGCACGTGATTCAGTTTGGGCTCCAAAATCTTGGCTCCAAAAAAAAAAAAAAAAAATTCAGACGAAAATCAAACCTTTTCATCTGGTCCTCTGCTCGAACCCCTCCTCCTCTGCTCAAACCCTCCTCCTCTGCTCACACCTCACGCCTCCTCTGCTCAAGCCGCTCCTCTGCTCAAACCTCTCATCTGCTCACACCTCACGCCTCTTCTGCTCAAACCTCCCCTCTGATCAAACCCTTCATCTGCTTCGTCATTAAGAGGGTCTGTCTGCTCAAAGGCCGCTCCTCACGCGCAGATCTGCTCAAAGGCCGCTCCTCCTCAGCTCCTCGTCACGCCTCCTTTGCTCCGCTGCTCGGCATTTGTAGGGTTTCTTATTAAGAGGGCCTCTCTTCTTCTTCATCTTCTTCTGGTACGTTTTCTTCAACAATCACTGCTTAATATCTTAAAATTTGAATGATAATGGTAGTTTGTGTTTGAGCCACACCATTTCTAGGGTTCGTAGAGATTTTTTTTTAAAAATTGGTTTTTTACCAAATTTGGGAATTTTTTTTTTACCTGATTTGTTTGGAAAAAATCTGTGTTTCCAGATTTGTGTTTCGAAAAATGTTTTTTTACCAAGGAATGCTGATTGGTTTCAACAGCCTGAAACCATGTCGAAATTTTTTTTTTTTAGCTTACTTGCATATCTTCCTTTTCTTGCACAAATAGATGTTTAGTAAATGGGGTTACAATCACTAATAAAAGATGATTTTTGTGAATTATTTAGCCCTAAGTACTCCATCTCTGTAACCCCAATCTTTTATGTAACCCTAAGTACTCCATCTTGTAAGCTTTCCTCTCTAAGTCTGTAAGTTTCCTGTACATTCTTCTTCTTTAAATAAAATCATATTATCTTATCTATTTCTGTTTTGTTTTCTCCAACCTTAACTTCAATCTACGCTCTGACAAGATCTTACAGGTCCTCTCTAAGTGTAAAGCAGGAAACTGTCTTAGAGCTGTATCGATCGATTGCAGTAGATCTAAGTTAATTGTCTTCATTGATTATCTTTGTATGCATATGGTTTAGTATACTCTTGATTTCTTCTTTAAATAAAATCATATTATCTTATCTATTTCTGTTTTGTTTTCTCCAACCTTAACTTCAATCTACGCTCTGACAAGATCTTACAGGTCCTCTCTAAGTGTAAAGCAGGAAACTGTCTTAGAGCTGTATCGATCGATTGCAGTAGATCTAAGTTAATTGTCTTCATTGATTATCTTTGTATGCATATGGTTTAGTATACTCTTGATTCCTTCTTTAAATAAAATCATATTATCTTATCTATTTCTGTTTTGTTTTCTCCAACCTTAACTTCAATCTACGCTCTGACAAGATCTTACAGGTCCTCTCTAAGTGTAAAGCAGGAAACTTTGGAATAGATAAGGGATGGATAGTTTAGAAGATATTGAATTGATGGATAATGAAAATAATTTAGAAGAGATAAGGGATCCTATAGAAGGGATGGAATTCAGTTGTATTGATGAGTACCAACGTTATTATCATGATTATGGTAATAAAATAGGATTTCCAGTGAAAATAAAGAATACAGAAAAAGATGAAAATGGAAAAACTATATTCCTTACGCTTGCATGTGGTCGGTCTGGGCATCACATAAGTAAATCACAAAGTGTTATAAACAAGCGGGGTACAGCTAAATGTGGATGTTTGGCTAAAATTAGAGGTAAAATACGCTCTGATGGTGATGTGTTAGTGACAAAAGTGACAGTTGATCACAATCATGAATTGAGCCCCGAAAAATCAAGATTTTATCCGAATAATAGAGTTATGAGCTCGTATGTGAAGAAGAAGCTGGATTATAATGATAGGGCAGGCATTAGGCCAAATAAGAATTTTACTTCATGTGTGGTTGAAGCTGGTGGTCATGAGATTCTGCAATTTTCTCAGAAAGATTGTTACAATTATCTGGATAAAATGAGGAGGTTGAGACTTGGGGAGGGGGATGCGGAGGCCATTCATAACTACTTCCAAAAAATGCAAGCTAACAATGCTGATTTTTTTTATATGATGGATTTGGACAATAAAGGGAGATTGAGAAATGTCTTTTGGGCTGATGCATGGAGTAGAGCAGCTTACAAGGAGTTTGGAGATGCTGTTACCTTTGACACTACATACTTAACAAATAAGTATGACATGCCATTTGCTCCTTTTATTGGGGTTAACCATCACGGTCAGTCAATTCTTTTGGGATGTGGATTGATATGTGGTGAGACCATTGAAGAGTTTGTTTGGCTTTTCAAAACTTGGCTTGTGTGTATGAATGACAATGCTCCGACCGCTATAATCACTGATCAAGATAGGGCAATGAAGAGGGCCGTTGAAATTGTATTTCCCAACACACGACACAGATGGTGCTTGTGGCATATTATGAAGAAGTTGCCTGAAAAGTTGTCCGGTTGCAATCAATATGAGGCTATCAAGTTTTCAATGCAAAGAGCAGTTTACGATTCCTTGTCTCATGAAGAATTTGAAGTATATTGGCATGGTTTCATTGAGAAATATAGTCTGCAAGAAAATGATTGGTTGAGAGGATTATATCTTGAAAGAATGCGTTGGGTGCCAACATATCAAAGATCTACATTTTGGGCGGGGATGTCTTCAACTCAAAGGAGTGAAAGCATGAATGCTTTTTTTGATGGCTATGTAAATTCGAAGACCACTTTGAAGCAATTCGTCGAACAATATGAGAATGCACTACGAAGTAAGGTTCAAAAGGAAGCTGAAGCGGACTTTAAATCGTATCACCGACTGATCCCTTGCATTACTCCTTATACAATAGAGAAAACATTTCAAACTGCCTACACTACAAAAAAATTTAAGGAGTTCCAACTCGAGATAGCAGGGAATATATGTTGTACAATAAGTAGTAAAGTTATAGATGAAAGTGGCTTTGAGGTATACATTGTTAGACAAGACTTGGTGATAGAAGATAGACAACGTTCAGTCAATTTTATAGTATATTTTAACGTTGCCGACTTCAATATCAAGTGTAATTGTGAATTGTTTGAGTTCAAGGGGATCTTATGCAGCCATGTATTGAAAGTGTTGTTTGAAAGACATATTCATGCTATACCAGATAAATACGTTCTTCGAAGGTGGAGGAAAGATGTGAAGAGGGCTCATACAAGGGTTAGGATTGTTTATTCAAATTGGGGAACAAAGCCTGAACATACACGGTTTGACAAGATGTGCAGTCACTTCTATGAAATGGCCGACTACGCCGCTGAGGATGAAAAGAAGACATGCCAAGTTCATGAATGGATCACTTTGAAAATGGAGCAACTCAAAACTGATAGTGGTGATGAGGGTGTTGATTCACATGGGTGTTTTGAATTTGGGTCCAACACTGCTAGTTCTGGGGTGCAATCCAACATTCATAGTCCATTACCGGTTCGTAGCAAAGGCCGACGCTCTAATTCAAGGATGCAACCCACACTTGAAAAGATTGGTAAAAAAATGCAAAGGAAAAAAAATAAACAAGCAAAAAAAGATCAAGCCCTTGAGAAGAATGTGGTATGGTTTTTAATATGTTTTTATGAATATTTTATTTCTTAAGTCTAGAATATTAAATTTGTATGTACACATGTCATTTATAGGGTTGTTCCCAGAGTGGAGCTGAAAGATCAGAATATTTGACACCGCATTCATATCATCCAAATACTCAGGTTTGTTTTTAATATATTTACTGACGCGTAACTATCACTTATGATTATTTACTTATTTATTTATTTATTTATTTATTTTTGCAGCCACCAGCTTCAAACAACGACATGGAGTTGCGACATCAGTGCCATATGAATCAATCCACTGTAAGTTTATTTATGGCTTGCTCTCTATCAATACACTTTGAACCTTCTCATTTGCCATATGACATTTGTACACTTTGAGCCTGAGTGTTTTAGAATTATTCCTGACATTCTCATTCTCAGATGTGAACAGGTGAAGCCCACCAGGGCACCTAACCCTTCAGTTGATAAAAAACCAACAGCTCCCGTCAGCAGAATTGTTGAAGTTGATCAGCAGAATGTCAGAGAATTCAAATGTCAGAGAATGCAACTGTCAGAGAATTCAAGTTGTGAGCATTTCAGCAGGTGGATTCTCTTTGCTGCAGTGAGCTAGCTTCACTGGTTCTATTAGTATATGATCACTGATCTATGTTTCTATGGTTTTCCTTCCTTTTTCTTTAAGTCCTCTGTGTTTCCCTCCATGTAGAAAGAGATTATGTAAGTCTGATGTTGAGCAAATTATCCAAAACTGGATCTTGTGACTTGCAGTAGTATCATCTGTAATAGTTTATCAGTTTATGTTCTTGTACTTTGCTATATTAGAAGAAAGTTTGTGTGGTGTTGTTAGCTAGCTGTGGTTTGTTTCATTAAAAAGACATGAGTTTTTGTTTGGTGTTGTTCAACTTCATCGTACCCAAACAAATGAACTTGCTTGAGAGTGACACAAACACATGGTTAGCATAGCTTGCTTGAGTGGCACTGAATATGTAAGAGCTCTTCACATTTTGGAGAAGCAATTAAAAGGGTCCAGGGCTTCAATAATTGGAAAAGTTTGATTCAAGGATTGTGATTTCGAGAGAATTATTCGGACCTTGATATTAAACTCACTTGCCTGAGTTTCCAAGTCAAAACTAATTTAAGTGAACATGTCAACATTACGTATCCATGGCAGACACCAAGAGAAATGCCCAAAACCATATAAAATTGGATATCCAGCTTACTATCACCACTAGAACAAGACATTGCAAAAAAAATTATACCGAGCTAAGCTAGTAATCTTCAGACAGTGAGTATGTATTTCGACCAGTATATTAAAACTGATACACAAAGAATTTGATCTCAATACAACACAGAGAATCATTCATTTCCCTGTTCAGTCATGGAGTTCCACTGACAGTGGCAATACAAGTAAACTCTGACCTGCCCTTTGTTGCAATACAAGTAAACACTGACAGTGGCAATACAAGCCAATACAAGCAATACAAGTAAACACTGACAGTGGCAATACAAGCCAATAAGTTACAAATGTGAATCAAGCCAATAAGTTACAAATGTAAACTCTGAATTCATGTCAGTAAATTGAATAAAGCCAAGTAAAGCATTCCATTAGTTGATCGCCATGGACTGATGCTGTAGACAAGCAACAAGAGTACACTATTTTGCACTTTCAAGAAGTGTTTATACTATTTTGCATTAGTTAACAAAACAGAATTTGTGTCTCATCACATCTTTAATATACATTCATTCAAAAAGCCACAAGTTTAAACAAGAAAACTACCATTATCATAAGATACACCACTAGCAGTGCATTAATCAAATCCCTTGTCAATGCCCATTTATCATTGTTCGCTTCAGCTTCACCCGCACGAGCGTCAAACTGATTTTTCACCTCTGCAGCAGATGATGAGCTTGCTCCGTCGTTATATTCCACCACTTCTGAGCGAACCCACTCCATATAACTAGCATGAGCCTCGGCAGCTGAGGCAAAACCCTGGTACAAATTACCTTTATACCCTGTTACTTGGATTGAACATTCTGGCCAAGTTTCGTAAATTCCAGGGACACGACCGCGGTATACGACGTATGCCTTGTATGTCATTGTTGGGTTAAGATCCTTATTTCAACATAAAAAATTTATTTTATTAAGCTATCGATGCCAAGGCTCTGTAAAAAAATTTAACATAAAGGTATGCAAGATGGGGTGATTATAGACTCACAAGGGTCAGTTTCACAAGAAGATATACAGAATCAAGAGTATACTAAACCATATGCATACAAAGATAATCAATGAAGACAATTAACTTAGATCTACTGCAATCGATCGATACAGCTCTAAGACAGTTTCCTGCTTTACACTTAGAGAGGACCTGTAAGATCTTGTCAGAGCGTAGATTGAAGTTAAGGTTGGAGAAAACAAAACAGAAATAGATAAGATAATATGATTTTATTTAAAGAAGAAATCAAGAGTATACTAAACCATATGCATACAAAGATAATCAATGAAGACAATTAACTTAGATCTACTGCAATCGATCGATACAGCTCTAAGACAGTTTCCTGCTTTACACTTAGAGAGGACCTGTAAGATCTTGTCAGAGCGTAGATTGAAGTTAAGGTTGGAGAAAACAAAACAGAAATAGATAAGATAATATGATTTTATTTAAAGAAGAAGAATGTACAGGAAACTTACAGACTTAGAGAGGAAAGCTTACAAGATGGAGTACTTAGGGTTACATAAAAGATTGGGGTTACAGAGATGGAGTACTTAGGGCTAAATAATTCACAAAAATCATCTTTTATTAGTGATTGTAACCCCATTTACTAAACATCTATTTGTGCAAGAAAAGGAAGATATGCAAGTAAGCTAAAAAAAAAAAATTTCGACATGGTTTCAGGCTGTTGAAACCAATCAGCATTCCTTGGTAAAAAAACATTTTTCGAAACACAAATCTGGAAACACAGATTTTTTCCAAACAAATCAGGTAAAAAAAAAATTCCCAAATTTGGTAAAAAACCAATTTTTAAAAAAAAATCTCTACGAACCCTAGAAATGGTGTGGCTCAAACACAAACTACCATTATCATTCAAATTTTAAGATATTAAGCAGTGATTGTTGAAGAAAACGTACCAGAAGAAGATGAAGAAGAAGAGAGGCCCTCTTAATAAGAAACCCTACAAATGCCGAGCAGCGGAGCAGAGGAGGCGTGACGAGGAGCTGAGGAGGAGCGGCCTTTGAGCAGATCTGCGCGTGAGGAGCGGCCTTTGAGCAGATCTGCGCGTGAGGAGCGGCCTTTGAGCAGACAGACCCTCTTAATGACGAAGCAGATGAAGGGTTTGAGCAGAGGGGAGGTTTGAGCAGAAGAGGCGTGAGGTGTGAGCAGATGAGAGGTTTGAGCAGAGGAGCGGCTTGAGCAGAGGAGGCGTGAGGTGTGAGCAGAGGAGGAGGGTTTGAGCAGAGGAGGAGGGGTTCGAGCAGAGGACCAGATGAAAAGGTTTGATTTTCGTCTGAATTTTTTTTTTTTTTTTTGGAGCCAAGATTTTGGAGCCCAAACTGAATCACGTGCCACAGACCATCCCAGGCACGTGCCGAGGATGATCCGGGCATTCTCCCAGGCAACAGACACAGGCTCTGTAGAATTATTCTTCAAGTTTTGTCATTATCAGGTTTACCAATGGATTCGGTTGGTGTCAAAGATTTTTGTTCCAAAAAAAGAAAAATAAAGATGACTGGCTTCTTTGTAGATTGGGTTTGAAATTAACCCCTGTTTCTGCCCCTCATCGGTTGGTGGTTTATTGGGTTTTTCCTATATCTGGCTGGTTTGCCCTTAATGTTGATGGCTCTTCGGTTGATAATAGAGCAGCTGGGGGGACGGTAATAAGAGATTCCAAAGGTGACATTATTGTTGCAAAGCAGAGTTTCTCTGGAGTTGGGTCTAATAATATGGCAGAATCGAAAGCTTTTCTGGAAGGTTTACAATTGTGTAGAGAATTTGATATTAGGAGATGCATCATATAAACGGACTCTAAACTGGTTACGCAATGGTTCTTCTGTGAAATTAAAATACCTTGGCAGCTAGACAACATTTGGCGAGACATTAGAGATTTGTCTTTGTTATTAAACTGCAATTGTATCCATGTCTTCAGGGAAACAAATGCGGTGGCGGATGCTTTGGCGAGATTGGGACAAGTAGAAGAGACGTCAAGAATTAAGAAATTCTTAACCTAAAAAACCGAAGGCTCTAGCTCGACTGGATAAAATAAGAGTCCCCTATATTAGGAAGAGATTATGAAGGTGTAATGAATTTTATGGTGCAGAGAAACTTATTAATTCTTTTTTGAAACAGAGTTTTAATTACTCTGTTTATAATCAGAGCATACACCTTTTTGGGCGAGTTGCAAGTTGGTAATAGGCAGCGAGATTGTTTGGTTTGTTGCAGTTTCGACGCAGCTATTTTTTCTGCAAGTAAGGGGCAATTGCAACATCTCCAACAGCCTGAATTTGGGACAGTTGCAGGTGATCTTTAGATGGGCAGATGGTTTTTGTTTGCTAGAAAAATTGTTGCAGTTTGAGCAGTTTTAGATAGGCTACTGGATGGAGGACAACAGGGAATAGAATCTTTTTGGGTCTGGACGGTGAGGCAAGAGCAGGAAGCAGCAGCAACATCTGGACGTGCAGCAGTTTCTTTTCTTGGAGCAGCTTCTTGGTGCATTTTCTTGGCTCAGAACGGTGCAACAATTGAGCTTTTTAGGGGCTCTTGGGACATAAATTTCTTGCAGGAGCTTGACCAATGATTTATTCAGAAGCTTTCGCCTTTTCACTTGAAGCTATCTTGCTTTTGGTGAATTTTTGTTTCCTTGGTGATTTAGGCCTAATTCCTTGGTGAATTAGGGCTGGTCCTAGGTTCTCTGATTTCTTTTGTTATTCTTTTGGTGAAATAGGGCTAGCCCCTATGTTTATTTAGTAATTTTTTCGGGTAAAGTCGTAATGTACCCCCGACAAGTGTAAAATCTTTTGATCCAGTAATAAAGGTCTGGTATCCCATCTATGCTTTTGTTCATCGATTTGATTTCAATTGTGATTGCTCAGTTATTTTTGGATGATTTGATTATGGATATGAACTTTGAACCCTTTGTTTCTTTGTTGTTTTGAAAATTTCAATATGTTCATCTTGTTTGCATGGCTTATATGTAATTGGCTTGTAATATGTAAGCTTATAATCACTTTACACATGTACAAATGCAATTGGCTTTTGAGTATGTTTTCATGAAATTGTGTCTTTGATTTGTTTATAAAGGGAAAATTGAAGAAAACTGGTTGAAGGTAACAATTGAGGGAGGTTAGTTTAACTGTGTAAATTTAGTACATTTCCATTTATGCTATGCAGGCAATTTGATATTTTCTGTAAAAAAAAACCGGTATTCTGCGCCTCTGTTGTCAAATGGGTTCCAAAGGGCATGCGGCCATAACGATACATGTTACAAGATTTAAGAAATTCCATGGAGTTCTGAGAATCCTACAGAGAAAATTGTTGCCAATTTGAAAATATGGAGAAAAAGGGTTTGCCCAAAGAGCTAACTCTTGGAAGTTGTAATATTCTTGAGACGGTAGGGGAGGGGGCATGTGAGCCCCTTATACAAATATTGGAATCAAACATAAAAGAAGATTATGAATTTGAGTTGCCTTTTCCGCAGAGTTCAATGCAAGAAAACGAATCTTTAGTGGGGACAGACAACACTTGGGTCGGCTTAATCAAAGAAGTATGCAGTTGAATGATGGTCATACATTGGGCCATATGTCTAATTATGTTGATGGCAGTGGTAGACAAAGTATGTTCCTTTTGAGAGCAAGTCTAGTCAGTCAGGTTTGGAAGCCATTTTTTGGTCAAGTTTTTTTTTTTTTTTTTTTTTGTTTACACTTTTTACCCATTCTCTTAAAAAAAAAATAACCACAAACATCATCTAAAGAAGGGGTAGAAGTGTAAAAAAATTAAAACTTGGCCCAAAAGTGGCTACCAAACATGGTTGGCTAGAATGTTGTTTTTTTGATGTTGAGAGTGGATCTTATGAAGAACAGCATATTTTTGACAAGAATGTTATTCACTCAGATTTAATAGGAGATAATGAAATGGGATTAACGATAACTCTATTTCTTTGAGTACTTTGCTCAAGACATTGTTCTTTATTCTAGTATGGTACACATTTAGCACATTGTTGACATTGTAAAAGTTGATCTCAGTACAAACAATACTTGTGTAAATTTTGATTAATGTTTTTCTATATTATGTACAAGTCATTGATTCTTTTTAAGCTCTCATGAGTGATTCTTGCTGGCCTGGGCCCAGCTGCCTGGGGGGCGAAAATACACTTTTGCCCCCCCTCTTTAAACACTTTTTTTCCAAAAAGTGGTTAAAGAAGGGGGGGGGGGGGGGGGGGGGGGCAAAAGTGTACATTTGCCCCCACCCAGGCAGCAACCTCGCCCCTTTCCTAGGCCAGCTAGAATTGGGGCATCTTAATTTATTTTTTTAGAAATATTTCAATCTTGCCATACTTAACTTAATTTATTTTTAAATTTTAATAATAATAATAATAATAATAATAATAATAATAATAATAATAATAATAATAATAATAATAATAATAATAATAATAATAATAATAATAATAAATAGCTATTACATGATAGCATTTTAAAGGTAATTCATGATAGCACCTTTGGAATGTTAAAACAAACAATTGATAGCATTTATGTACGTGTGATAGATAATACAACCAAGACATTCACAAATATTAACAAACAATTGATAGCATTTATGTATATGCATGTGATAGATAATACAACCATGATATTTCACGAATGCTAATACAACCATGATATCATTTATGTGCATGTGATAGATAATATAACCATGACATTCACATAACATTGGGATAACATTTTTATAGTGCTATATAAAAAAGATAACATGGGCTACTATGACTTGCACTAAATGCTATGGTGTGTCTTAAAATACCATTTTTGTTGAAGTGTTTCTACATGCGAGATCCGGACTAGCCGTCAATAGGGTGATCCTTAGTTACACCAGGCTTTCAAAATGGTCAAATGATAGTCTTGAATATTAAGGTTGCGTCTAGATTGTGGATCCCCTAGAATTGGTAGCAACAGTTTGACATGTGTAATCATAGAATTGTACAAAGCGATGAGAAATTCTGGAAGTTCCCTTGTAAGGCACTATTAGAGTTGTTTTAAGGGAGGCGTGGCTTTCGCCAAACCTTTATTTATCCATCTGAAATGGCTTGAATACAAAAGATGCAAAGGGTACATTAGACTACCTTGCAAATTAAAATAAAACAGTACTAACTAATTAATGTCTCTGAAAATATGACGTCTTGCTTTTATCCAATCCAAGCAATGATTTGGGTATGTTGGAGAGAGAAGTGGGATCAAAATCCTTACTGATTTTTTTCTCCTAATTAAGCTAGATGGCTCAGTTGTTGAGTAGTGGCGGATGGTATCACTAGGTCACAGGGTTGAACCCAGCCGACCTCATCAGGGGTGGGAGGGGTTAAGGGATTAAAAAAAATGCATAGGCCACCACATTCTAAAGACATGGATGCACACACAATGGATACTATGGTACAACACTCTGATTTCCTACCAAGTCCTTTTTTGGATACCATGGAATTTTATAGTTCTCGTAATACCATCCTCCCAATGTTCATATCAGTGCATAGTTGCAAACCTTCAAGGAGAACCCTTGATTCGATCGGCCCGACATGCACTCCAGTGGCTTCATTCTCCGTAGAAAAACCAATCAAATATTAAGTGTGTACCAGCTCTTGGGTGGAACCACCCAATAAAGAATTAGAGTTGGTTTCCTATCGACAGAGACCACATTCAAGGCTTAGAGCCTTAATGATGCCTCTTGCATCAAAACTAGACTTGGGGACTAAAACATTATTAGCGAGTTTGAGCCATTTCCTCACCTTTAAAATTTAACATATTAATTATCCCAATCATTGATTTCATATTGCTTCTTATTACGTTAATGCCACACTTCCCATAAAACAAACATTGGGGTCACATTATACATCAGGCCAAGTTATGTCTTAGCTTTCACTCTTCATAATCACACCCTCCACAGAGTATGAACTTCCGCTGGACTTCGTACATGTATGCCAAAATTTTGTTAAAAAATCATGCAAAATGCATATTGTACATAGAATACATAGAACTACAAACACAAAAGGGATGCTAAAATGTGACGGATGCTCCTAAATTTGTTGGGAATTTGCTAATATGATAGATATGTCCTCTCTATAAGCTTAAGCTTTTAGAGAAGTTGGCAATTTAACATGGTATCAGAGCCCCAGTTTGGCGTGGACTTGGCAAGGTGGAGGTGGTGCAGGCGGATCAGGCGCGAGGTAGCGAGTCAGGTAGAGCATTGCATGTGCGCGGTCCGCAAGATGAATGGATCCAGATTAGGTTCTAGATCCTTGCCAAGAGAAGGTACCCTACAAGTCCGGATGAGGTGGAGTTAGTGCGGTGGTTGCAACTAAGGTGGAGCCAACAACGTCGAGATTGCGGCCCGTACACCGAGTGCTACCCACAGGATCATGGTCGCACATGAGACTCGAGGAGGAGGTGTACTTCGAGATGTTGCAGACTAGTGGATGGATTGTAGAATGTGTGACGATTCGCGCCAAAGGTGGAGATTGTTGGGATGAAGTTGGTTTGAATAGTCCCACATCAAGTGAGGATGAGTGGTCACTAAGGTTTATAAAGGAATGATCCACTCCCTAATAGATACGAGGCCTTTTAAGATAAAAACCCCATACACGTGGCCCAGATGGTAGGCCCAAGACAACGTGTGTTTAAGTTGGGGACAATATTGTTGCTATGTATAGTGAACCTAGGTGCGCGCAAATTTGAGTTTTTAAGACAAAAACTTGGTGTCTGCAGCTCCTAATGGAAGGAGTGTCAGTTAGTTGCTTAGGACTGCAAATAAGCCCACGTGTTGTTTGTGTTTTTTTAGGTAGAAGTTATTCTGTGTTATATATTGAGCCATGGCGTAATTGTAGGACCATGATCTCTAATTTTGGTTTTTGCAAGACTCTTTAAATGTAAGCTTTCTGTTTTCAATGGAATATGATTTTAAAGGTATTCTTGTTCCACATCTCTTATTCGGGGTTTGAATTCCTTTCTTTCTCCTTAAGCAAGTAATCTACATTCAATTTATTTTTCATTAAAAACCAACAAAATTAATAAATATCAAAATTAGTGGAAACTAATGGACGTACATGCTACATATATAGGACTACAAACTCTGAAGGCCTGCTAAAATGTGACAGACGCTCCTAATTAATAAATATCAAAATCAATGGGAGCTAACAGACTTACATGCTACAATACAACGAAGGAATAAATTATCTATATATGTCAAGGAAAAGATATGTGCAATGCAGTTTTCATTTTTGTTCATCTGCATAGAATATTGAAGAAAAAATCTCCATAATCACGCTTAAGTTGTATCAAACTATGAATTCATACTTTGATGGCAATTCCACCTATTGAACTTAAACATTTACGTTCATGGATGTAAATTAACATTAAACAACATAGAAGAGTGCAAGTAGTTGCAAAAGGAGAAGATAGCCAAACATGCATCCCTATTCTTTTAAGTTTAATTTGCACCAATTAATCTTTCAGCAGACTTTCAATTGCAGAAGCACTACACCAAATTGACATTTTTGTAACAACCCCCAAAACAGTATCACTTTTGAAGTGTAACAATCCACCTAACAATTTTACACATTTTCACAAACAAAATGATACAATAATTGTATCACCATGAAGAGTATGGTTATAAAAGTGATACTATTCATGGTGATCCAACTTATTGTATATTTTTTTTGTGTTACTGTTTTTCATTTTTTTTGACTAAATTTAATTTTGACTTGAAATTGTTTGGTGGATTGTAACATCTCAAAAGTTATACTGTTTTGAGAGTTGTTACAAAAGTGCCAATTTGGTGTAGTGAAGATTCGCATCGTTCCCGCACAACCCTTATAAGAAGTCAATCCTTGTGTATCATTTCAGAAGAATTCATTTCAAAGTTATCAGGACTTTTATTCTCTTACATTCTGGTTCATCTCAGAACTTCTTGCAGGCGGTGAATGAGGAATGTACCTAGCCCACTACAATTAAACAATAAAAATTGAAATGAACAAACGTTAGAATATTTTCAACATTATTGTATCTAAGAAGAACGGGGTTGTATATATCTAAGAAGTACGGGGCTATGTAATTGGTATAGAAACTAACTTACATTCTTCGCCGCAGCGCTAATGCTTCTCGATGGGGTATCTGAGCATTAGCTGTTTTGATCCATTGTATTTCTTCCCTTGAAATATTAAACAGAAATAAATGCAACAAAATTTTGAAAATCAAATAAATAATATCAAAATACATAAATAATGTGTCTGGGTTACACAACAGAAGTACCAGTGGTACTAAATAATTCACGAGCAATGATAATAAGTAGTGCTTTTTCTCAGTGCATGAATCTATTGTAATATACATCTATTTAGGGGAAAATGAAAAAGTATTTGTTGTTCTCACTTCATAAATTTGTTGTAAGCAGAAGGGATCCTGTGCTTCCTCTCAGGTGCTGTCAATAAAAGCCAAAATCATGAGCAAAACATAATATTTGTTAGTGTATGAGCTCAGAGGCTCTAAAGGTTGTTTAATTAGAAGCAACTCATACAAGAAATATGTAGTGAGGAGGAGAAATACATACACTACACCAAATTGGCATTTTTGTAACAACTCCCAAAACAGTATCACTTTTGAGGTGTAACAGTCCACCTAACAATTTTACACATTTTCACAAACAAAATGATACAATAATTGTATCACCATGAAGCGTATGATTATAAAAGTGATACTATTCATGGTGATCCAACTTATTGTATCATTTTTTTTTGTGTTATTGTTTTTCATTTTTTTGACTAAATTTAGTTTTGACTTAAAATTGTTTGGTGAATTGTAACATCTCAAAAGTGATACTGTTTTGAGAGTTGTTACAAAAGTGTCAATTTGGTGTAGTGATAATGTGTGAGCTTTGTGACTCTAAAATTCTGTTTTGAAGCAGTCATTATAGATCACAAAAGTACCCATATTAATTACTTATACGCTTTAGATCGACGAGTCACTGTTTGATTGTTATTAATTAACAATTCCAAAAGCAAATATTGCAAGACAACAAGAGTTTTGATCTCAAAAGCAAATAAATTCCCCCAAACTTTTTTTTTTTTTTTTTAAAAGTTGCTTTCTATCTTAAACTTAAATGTGAAGATTTCAAAGAGAGAGAGTTTGTATACGTTTTATAACATGAGATTCTTTCGGAGCCATTGGTGTTGCTTTGATGACGGAAGACGATGAGGGAGCCGAAAAAGGTTGTGCCTTTGGTTGATCATGAGAAAAACCCTACAGATCATGACATAGATAAGTTAGGCTTTTCTGTTTTTTTTTTTTTTTGAAATAAAAAAGGAATCTCACAATTGTAAAACCAAAGAAACCCTAATCAAACAGATCCAGAAGAGGTATTTAGTAGCTAGGCTGACCTGAAAGCCAGACATCATTTGTAGACCTAAACACTGGGGTGCTTGAAAAGGAGGCTCCTCCTGCTTAGTGGCGAGAAATGAAAGACTACTACAATGACCACATTTAACAGTCACAGTGTCCAGAACTCGTTTGCATGGAATTCCCACCTGTACAAACATACATATAATAAGCTAAATTAAAACTTCTCTCTCACATCAAATTCAGCTCATGTGATCTAGGTAGCTACTTATGATTTCATGTTATTTCCTAAAACTTACAACTAAAACAGTATTGCAGAAGTTGCAGCGAACATAACAAAGATGTTCGGAGGGTGGAATGAATTCCATGGATGATAGATATTGAAGAAGCAAAGAAGAAAGAAAATGGAGCTTGAGAGAGAGAAAAAAGAAAGAGCTAGGGTTACCAAAGTGGGGTATAAAACTGTGAGCATAGATGAGATGAATATGCATGTGTTAGTACAAGCAAAAGCAAGTATATATAGCTAGCTACAACACGACATAATAGCTAGCACATCTCTCATTCTTCACACACTACATGCAAGGAATAATTGCAAAATTTTCTAGATATTTTGACCAGACTTGTAAAATTTCTACAGGATGGGCCGGGCCGGGCCCACTTGAAAAAATTCAGAAATGTTTAACCTAACGAAAATTCTAGGGAGCGAGGGATGGGTGTAACCCCTCGAGATAAGCAACGGCACTTATCTCGAGGGGGATGGGTGGTCCTCGCTTCCTAGAAGGGCTCTTAACCTAAACATTAACAGAAATTCTAGGGAGCGAGGGAGGGGTGTAACCACCCATCCACGCAAGGCCTCGCTCCCTAGAATCAGGGCTTGAGCATAGACGACTCAGAAGATTTGTAAATGTAGATTTACCAAGTAATTAAATGGTGAAGAAACAATAATATTGTTGGGTTGGATAGATTAATGTGCAGTTATTTGTCTTGTCATGTACGTACCTAATCTATAGCTGTGGGAAACAATGGGATGATGATGATGATGCATGCATGCCAGGATGGGAAGGGAGGGTGTCAAGTCTCATCTGAGTTCTGATTTGGGATACAAAGAAGGGATCGATGGGGGCTCATGCGCACAAAGCGCAGGACCCCCTCATGTGCATTAACCTGAACCGTTGGATTAAACTAATAGTAATGGCTCTCTCCCTTTCATTAAATCACACATCACCCCCACTCTCTCTCTCTCTTTCTTTAAATCATACATCACATCTCTCTCTCTCACTTCTAGTCTTAGCAATACTGGTTTTTTTTTTTTTTTTTTCATACTTCGCCATTTGGCTTGAAATAGGCTTGCTACTAGGGATTTTTCTAGGCACAGAGACACCGAAGTGCATGACGGATGTGCTGTAGAACCTGTAGAGGAACTCATATGAGCTGCTTCTTCAATGGCAGACTTTAACACTCCAGAGAGAACAACAAATAATAACTCAAATCAAGGTGTATGAGAGAGGTGAGACTAAACATTTGGTCTGGGATTTTCCCATGAAGTTGGTTTTGTGACAATGTGAGGATTTGAAGTGACTTGAGTGAGGAGATTTGAGGTGGTATTGGTCCTATAAGTGATGGGTTTGATTTGAAACTTAACTGTTGGAGAGAAGAAGCAGAGGAACCATGTGGAAGTATAGATAAAGTTGTTTTTGTGTGAGTGAAGCAGTGGAAGAAGAAGGCAGATTGGAGGTAAGGAAGATCAAAGATTTGAGAAGGAAATGTGGCAGTGTTTTTGCAGGTTGGGTTAGGATATGACCCAAAATCAAGCCTAGAGACATGGAGGTGATTTTCTGGACCTTGTTTGCACTCTATACCAGGCCATGAAGAGCCTGGTTTACATGGGTTTGGATAAGAGAATCCAATTTCTGTCAGAAGACATGGTCTCCATGATCATGAACAAGGTTTCTAGTTCAAAACTATCCATGTTATTTGGTTGAAAATTCTTTTTGGGATGTGGCTATAGTTGTTGTTGTGGTGGTGGAGGTGATTTCTTGTCATAAAATTATTGGTGAATGGTGGAGGTGGAGGTGGGGGTTTCTTGTCATGGCCATTGGTGATTGGGTGAGAAAGAAGAGAAGGTAGAGAGAAAAGCAGAAGAAGCAGTTTGAAAGAGCACCACATAGTGTGGATTGGAGGATTCTCAGTTGTTGCAAAAAGTGTATGTATAATGCTAGAAAATAGACATTTCTGGAGATAGTAGAAGAGTTAAACATAGTTCAAGAACCGTGTGTGAGTTGGATTAAAGGTGCCATGAAGATAGAGGACTGTAGTTGTGGGGGAGATGACTGAAAAAGATGGGTGATGTGTGATTTAAAGAGAGAGAGAGAGTGGGGTGACGTGTGATTTAATGAAAGGGAGAGTGCCATTAGATTACTATTAGTTTAATCCAACGGTTCAGGTTAATGCACATGAGGGGGTCCTGCGCTTTGTGTTGCTGCAACTCAATTGTACGGGTCATCCAAGTTTTCGTTATATCTCTCTCTCGCCTGCCTCTGCATGCATGCTTGATTGATGATTTTGGGCATACTAGAATGATAGGCGAGAGGGGAGTCACCATCGTAGGGTGATAGTTGTAAAGTGATGTTCAATCAACAATTAGTAAGCCCAAAGCCGACCGGTACAAAATCATGTGATATGTCCCTGTTTACGTACCCCATTGGCTTCTTAGTACCATGCTTACTTGTCTTTAAATGACCCCTTCTTAGGGGGTTGCTTGTTTTCTTCTCCTCATAAGCAAACACATTTATTAAAGAGTATGTTTTTTAGCTTGAACTTTTCATTGAAAAAATTTATTCGGAAATCCATGCATGATTAGTTATAATAGGTCATGAATGTGTGACAATATATCAATGAGGTTATAATAGGTCATAATAAGTAATTGTCTCACATGTCATAATTAATTGTGAAGGTTAGAATGTCCTGATAGCGATTGGTGATAAAATGTGTTAATTTTGTGAGCATTAGAATGTTTGATGAGTCTTATTCAAACAAAAAATGATAGTGTGTTCACAATCGGAGACAAATATAATTATTGTGGATTTTAAAAGTCATCACTTACCAAAAATTGAGGTTGTAAATCGTTCTTAGCAAACCAAACCAGAGACGGAAAAAAAGCAAAAATGAAAGGAATCACCCTAGCTAAGATATTGGTTCAAATGTAATCACCATAATAAATACATGACAGGTTTTGGAATTTCACCATAAGATATTGATCCCAAAGTCCAGGATTTGAATCTACCACTCGCCCTTCACAAAAAAATTGTGTTTCTAAACGCCAAAGAGAAGATGAATATCAATGAGGTTTTGGGATCCAATCAAAATAATGCTCACCTTTAAAAAAATAATTATATATGTTCCTAAACACCCAATTAAAAAAATAACTATAGTGCAGATGACAAGAAAACTCGTCATTAAAGCCGCTGTGGAAGGATTTTCTCATTTAAAGCTTTTCCTGCTTAAAAATTTGTTTGCCTTTACTAGCTAATTTATTTTCATTTTCTCAAGTATATAGGCACGTGTTTTTTTAACGGAACTTTTCATTCTACAAAATTATCTAAAGTTTACTATTAAACAAGAATTGGTTGCAAATGATACATAACTGAATAGACGTAAGTAGAACAACATTCATCAGACATGCATTTCGCAAACTTGATTCAACTGGTTAAATTGTCATGGTCCTAATAGTACTATATATATTTTTGCGAAGAACAATGAACATATATGGTGACCACCTTACCTGCATCACGATGATACAAATTTTCTCTTTTCCAATATCTATGAGATTTTGACAATGCAATTAATGCATTTCCAAGATAGACAAACATAATTTAAAAAAAGGACAATTATATCTTGTGTATCAAATTATGAACCAGAATTACTATAATGCATACACAACAATTTTTGTTAACACGGGAGTGCAGAAGTCAGCACAATTTCTATCGTGATGTTTTGCGACCACTGGCACTAGATTGATCATTATAAAAAATAATTATGAAAAATGAAGAAGTTAAAAGTCCTTCCAAGTTCCAATGATGGTGAACAAATTAATGGATGCTTATAATAAAAGAGTGAACACAATATTGTATTGTGGGTACAGTAAAATTAATGGAAGAGCATAGTAAAGCAAGGTAGTAGGTAGGTGTGATTGGGGAAAATGACTAGTGCTGAGATCAAATGTCATTTATCTGTGGTAGTACAAATTGAAGGTGAAGGTGAAGGTGAAGGTGAAGGGGCGGGAGGAATTGAAAGAGATGTGATTCATGCATCCTGGAATTCCAAACATGGAAACTGGATCTCTTTCACATTTCCTATATTCAACTTACTCTTTTGGTATAACGTCCTTCGCCAAGACTTTCCCATTCCTTGTTTTCTCTTTGCAGGTAAGGTTATATATAAACTCATTTTTCCCCATTACACCAAATTTGCATATTCGTAACAAGTTAAAAAATAGTAACACTTTTGAGCTATTACAATTCACCATATAATCGAGTCAAAACTAAATTTAGTCAACAAAATGAAAAATAGCTACATAAAAAATGATAAAATAAATTAGATCACCATGAATAGCATCACTTGTAAGTCCATACTATTTGTGGTAATACAATTATTGAATCACTTTGTTTGTGAAAATATGTAAAATTGTTTTGTGAATTGTTATAGCTCAAAAGTATTACTATTTTTTAGATTATTACAAAAATGTCAATTTGATGTAGTGCCCATCTATCTATCTATCTGTCTATCTTTACGCGTTTGTTATGCATTTTTCTTTCTTTCTTTTTACTGTGTCTCTCTGCTCTTGGATTTGATGATTAACGGTTTTGGATAGTTTTATAAGATGCAAGGACATTTTCTACTATTTCTATTTCATCAGCTTCTGTGTTAGATCGTTGAATAGACATACATTTATGCATCTGCAGCTGATCAGGCCTTGCCTTCATGAATGAATTCTGAATTTGTTTTACCTGTGCACAACAACATCCATCTCACTATGTTTAGCTCAGTTTTGGATCAACATCTACCACGTGCATGGATGTTTGTTAGGCAAAAGTTATTTCCCCAAAAATACAAGTTCATTGAATAGTTTGTGTTGAAGCTATGAGCAAGCTGTGAAGCAAGTAGTCTTATGTGTGTCGAGAAGAGAAAAAAATGATATTTTCCAAGGTATAGCCAACTTAGGATCTTGAGTGTGGCTACAGTCGTGATTATAAAATATATCTCAAATTCGTACATAGTTGTTCGGGAAAGCAAAATTTGTCGAATCACATATATTTTCTTTTGTTTTTGTATAATTCAGTCCAACCCAAGTTTATGTCAAGGTCCAAAACTAACCACGATTGCACAAGGTATCTAAATGAGTCTGCATATAGATCAAATAAATTATGATCATTTAAGTTTTCTAGTTAAGTTATTTCTTGAAGATTGATTATCGTTACAATAAGCTAGTTACATGCACACCTAAGTTGATCATAATGTAACACAATTCATTGCCTATATGGACCTTGAACAACTACCTTTTTTGTCACTAATCCCTAGGTTTTTGTAGGCCAATTGGAACTCATCCCTCGTTTTCAAAGAATTAGTAATAAGTAGCACACTTCCATTTCTCGACCCTCTATGTATGTAAGGTTCTAAAAATTGCTAGGTGATAGGCGGGCGGCGAGCAGGGACTAACACTCAGAGGCCTAGTTGGGGCCTAGGCGGTTTGTTTTGTATTATAATTTATAAAAGTTAAGCATGATAACATATAAATTACTTCCAATTCAATGCCAAAACAATATGAAAAATGTATAAACATGAAAAGTTAAGCATAATTAGAATATAAATTAATGAGTAACACAAACTCGACATCCTCTTCTTACTCTTCCCATTATTCCCAAGCATAATAGCATTAATAACATAAAGTTCATTGGAAAAAAAAATACTTGAAAATTTTTTAAGCATAAATTCATAATAGCATAACATAGAGTTTCATTGAAGAGAAAAAAAAAAAAAAAAAAAAAAAATACTTGAAAGGCTAGGCATCTAACTCTTCTTCGTATCCTTCCATTTCCAAGACTCTCAAACTCAACATCCTCCTTCCCTCCAGTGTCCTCATTCGAGACAAAATATTTTTCATGAAGTTATCTTAATTACTTCAACATTTCTAGAACTTTTCCTAGGCTTTAGAACACTATCCGCCTCCGATACCTCTCCAACTGTTTCCAAGAGGTCAACTTCAGTGACTCATCACCATCAACAGTCCATCAACTTCAGTGTCCTCATCCTTGGACATAGACTAAATTATTCAACCTCGTTGCATCTAGTCTATTCCTTTTCTTGTATACACACCCTCAGTATTGCTCCAATTTCTCTCACACCTGGAAGAACTTGTAGTCAATGAAAGAATCCTTATAGCCATTTTTTTGCAATTTCGCACACCATTTCCATAATTGGACCGCCATCCAACTAAACAAGAAAAAATAGCATACTATTAGTAAATAAAAATATTAATTAGTAATTTAGTAGTAAATAAAAAATTAATTGTGAATACTCTTACATACCCAAATCATAATTGTCATATAAAAAAAAATTCAAAAATCAGCCCAAGCTGAGTCGTTGCCCAACCCGCTAGGCCAATTTTTAGAACACTACTTAGTTCACATATAATTGTATGTTTGACTGCACCTTAACCCTAGAGGATTCACCAGGGTTTTCTTGCAACTTAAGGACACATCACGTGTTTCCTTAAAAAAACCAAGCAATATATCACTTTCCCTTTTCACATTGCATGAGCTATGTACCCCACTACTAGAGCGCCCCCCCCCCCCCCCCCCCCCCCCTCCCCAAAAAAAATAAAAAATAAAATAAAAACTCACATCACGATCGAAGATCTCCTTATCTCCATCAAGAAAGCGCTCTCTCTTCCTGATAGCATAATTTCGAGTCTATAAGAAGGCTTTGAGTTTGTTAGCAACCATCTCTCTCTGTTTCTCTATATTATGGTATAAACCACCTATACCTATCATATGTGCCTACCATACTGGCTATGGGAAGCATTCAATGAATGCACTGTAACACTTTTAATTCATTGCCTACCATAGATATACACTTTGAAATGCATATATCTTTAGTGGCTACTATCCACATGTAGATTCTAGGTTGTTCAAACTTGTACCTACCATATTGGCTATGGCGGGCATTCACTGAATGCACTATACCTACCATCGCCAACAACATTTATACACATTAAACATTTTGAATTAGTCTGTCACCACCTTGACAGTTTGAACTCACCAAAAAAACATCGAAAAATAGAAGCGATGAAAGATTTTAGATAGAGATAGATGAATGGTTGAAGGATGAAGAGATTGAGAGATAGAAATAAAGAAAGATCATAGCAGTTGTCAATCCAGAGAAAGACAACATCTGAGAGCCGGATGAGATGTTGAATTGTTGAAGGAGACATTATGGAGAGAATACGTGTGGTGTCCTTAAGTTGCACAAAATACCTGCTAAGTCATGCCAACAACCCAAAACAATATTGGGCCTTGGGGCCCAATTTATTTATTTATATATTTCATTTAAAATTTTAAGTTTATCTTGTGGAGGAACCAAAAATGTTCACTGACTTTAGGACCCTAGGTCTCTGTATTGTGGTGTATAATTTTTTTAGTAAAATCCTTTACCGAGTACTATTTCTCATGAGCAAGGAGCCTTTTGTGAAAGGAAGACTAATCATTGAAAATATTGGTTTGGGGCAGGAAATGATGAGGTCAATTAGTAAACAGGTCTTTGGGGGCAATCTAGTCTTCAAATTGGACATGGAGAAGGCATGCAAAAGATTGGGGGTTTATTTTTGCGGTCCTTAAAAAAATTCGGGTTCGATAGCATATTTTGTCTTGCAATTTCTATTATGTGACTTAGTGTGGTTTCTCATTTCTTTTGCAAGATAGATACGAAGGAAATTTTAGATCTCGGGGCCTTAGACAAGGAGACCTCTGTCACCTCGATTGTTTGTTATAGCGGCAGAGGTACTCAGCAGGAGGCTAGCTAGAGCCTTTTATGAGGAGGAAATTGGCATCTTTTATATTCCTAGATTATGTGCGCCTGTCACCCATCTTTAGTATGCAGATGATACGTTGTTGTTCCTGAATGGGTGTAAGTCATCGGTGACAGGTTGTATGAATTTTGTTAACAAATATTGTCACGCTTCGGGAAAAAATGAAGAGTTCTTTCGAGATTGAAGAAAAAACACCTGTTGAAAAAATATGTTTTGATCAAGCAATGGGCTGGTTTCAAATCTAAAGCTTCTCTAATGAAGTATCTTGGAGTTCCCGTTTATCAAGTTCAATGCAGAATTATGTTTTTCGAGGAACTAGTTAAATTTTTTTTAAACAAAATTCATGGGTGGAAGGCATGCGTTTACTCTCACAAGGTGGCAGATTAACTCTAGTTCGCCATGTTGTGAGCTCGATACCAGTTTACACAATGGATGCGACTTGTGTGTCCATAACAGTGTTCTAAAAAGCAGTGTTCTAAAAATTGCTAGGCGGTGGGCGGGCGGCCAGCAGGTGCCTAGCGCCTAAGCGGTTTTAGATTTTGTATTATAATTTTCATAATTTACAAATATTTAGCATAATACATTAATATTTTATCAATTACTTCCAATTTAATGCCAGAATAGTAATACATATGAAAAATTTATAAACATGAAAAATTAAGCTTACATTAAAATTTATAATAGCATAAGTTGCATAACATAGAGTTTCAACAACATAGAGGAAAGAAATGCTCTTCCCCTTCTTCTTTAGGTATAGTACAAGTCCTCAAGCCAAACTTCAAAAGTGGAGCGAAATGTTTCGCTTGCAGCGGAGAAGCAGAGCGATACCTGCCGGGAAACTCTTATTCGTCTTCCCCTTCTTCCCCTTCTTCTTCTTCTTCTTCTTCTCCTTCTTCCCCTTTTCTTTTCTCTCTGTTTTGCAAAACCTAAAAATTTCGATGAGTATTTGGTCGATTGGTTTTGGTTATTTGCAACCAGAGAAAAAAAAAACACCCAGACCCGCCCAGACCGCTCAGAACCCGCCTAGGCGCCCTGAGCGATTTTTCCCTCCGCCCAGCAACTAGTCTAGGCGTCTCTCTACCTACTAGCGCCTAGGCGCCGCCCAGGCAGCTTTTTAGAACACTGCTAAAAAGCGCTAGGCGCTGGGCGAGCAACGAGCAGGTGCCTAGTGCCCAGGGGCCTAGGTGGCACCTAAGCGGTCTTAGGTTTTGTATTATAACTTTAATAATTTACAAAAGTTAAGCATAATACCTTATCAATTACATCCAATTTAATGCCAAGATACATATGCAAAATTTAAAAACATGAAAAATTAACAATCATGAACAAAATTTATTAAAACTCAAATGACTGAAGTTGGTCATGATGAGTACTTTATATAAAATTGAATTTGTGGACAAATATCCAAACCTACTTTTTTATTTTTCTTCAAATTGCATGAATTCCTCAGTCATGTTTGATAAAATCTACATTAGTAAAATTGGTACCGGCATATCCTTTGAGAATTCCATTAAGTAATCATCCTTTGCTACAATTAGACATATACTGAAAAAAAAAATTAAATAGTTTATTTCTAAAAAAGAGGAAAGAAAAATAAAATAAGAACACAATCACCCTTATTAAAAAAAAAAAAAAAAATCGCCCAGACCACCTAGACCCCTCCTAGACCGCCCAGACCCGCCTAGCCATTAATTTGGGCGGTTTTCCACCTTCTAATGCCTAGGTGACCGCCTAGGTCGATTTTTAGAACACTGGTCCATAAAGGTGTTGGAAGCAATCCAAAACGTTATTGTGAATTTTTTTTGAGATTAACTGCAAATGGGTTTCTTGGAGACGCTTGAGTGTGCTATTGATGGAGGGTTGGGCGTTCCAGGTCTGTTCAATGTAATAAAAGGTTTCGAGCTTAAATTCCTATGGAATTTGGTTAATACCAATTTGTTGTGGGCTGTCTATATGTGTAAGTACTTAAGGGGAAAAAGTTATTTTGCGACAACAACCGATTAAAAATGGTACCTCACCATTTATAAAAGAGCTACTAGAATTGAAACTACTTCTCCTGATCACTCAACCTGAAGAATTGGAGCTGGGAATGTCAACTTTTTCGATTAAAATTGGATGAAAGATTCGTTCGAATTGGATGGCTACAATTGAGAACAAATGACCTTTATGAAAACAATGCGCCAGGAACAATTTGTTTCCCTTGGACCAACTTTGCAGAAGAAAGCACAAGACTTATATGAGAAGCAAATTAAAGGTGATGAAAGAAAGTTGGACAACAAATTTTGGTTTCCTAGTAATGAAGGAATGTTCTACACTCGAATAACCCTCGTAACTTTTAGAAACAAGGGAGAATGCGACCGAGTGTTCAAGTTGCCATGGATTCCTTTGATGCAACCAAAATCTCCACTTTGGTCTGGAAAATACTCAAGAATTTTGCCAATTGATGGTGAATTATGAAGAATTAGGTTCAGTTTGGTGTCAAAGTGCATCTGCTGCGTTATTTCAAGAGATGAAACTATGAAGCATCTATTCATAAAAGGTGAAATGGCAAGAGAATTTGGTCCCATTTTGAGTGTATGTTTGATGTTCAAAGGCTGGCTGAGGTATAATATCTGCTTAAAGTATGGTTTAGTAGGGCAAATCGAGCGACACAGGTAGGCCTTCTCTTTAATCTTACTCCATTATTCATTCTCCGGGAAATATGGTTACATTGGAATAAGAAACTCTATGAAGGAAAAAATTGGAGCTCTAATTATGTAATCATCAAGGTTTATTGTTGGATTTATCTAGTTTTTAACTGGCAACCCCAAAGAAAAACAGAGACACCAAGTTGTTCCAATGGGCTTGAGACCCATGGCGGTGATGTCAAATCCCCCTTTGGTGCTTTATTGGGCTTTCACCCCCGGTTGGCAAGCTTTAAATATAGATGGCTCATCGTGTAACAATAAGGCAATAGGCAGGGTGGTAATTAGATATAATAAAGGTGTTTGTGTAGCAACAAAATAGTTTGTTTTTTCAAGGTAGTTCTAATAACATGGCTAAAACAGGTGCATTATTGGAAGGTTTGAGACTTTTGCACAATGCAAGGTGTACGACATTGTGTTATACAGACGAACTCAAGCCTGCTTAGACAATGATTTTATCAAGAAATTAAAATTCCATGGTTTCTTTGAATGCTTTTGCATACATGTATACAAAGAGACTAACTCTGTGGCGGATGCCCTAACAAGATTGGCTTAAACAAAAGAATCTTCAAGGCCATTTACCATGCAAATCTCTCCCAGATAGACCCAAGGCATTTTTTATTCTTGACAAGAGTCGAACAACTTTCATTAGAACAAATATGTAATTTTTTTTCGAGATTTCCACAAGCATAGTAGTAATGTACTTCGTTTTATTCAATTTCTTTCGAAAAAATAATAAAGGTCTGCATCCCACACTTGCCCCTCCTATTTGGAGGTTTAATTAAAAAAAAATAGTCTATCATGTGAAGGGTGGTTTGTTTTGGGTAAAAGGTAAAAAGTGAACTGAGTATAGGAGCTACTATTTGCACCTACACTTTCCTTTTTTCCACACCCACACCCATTTTAAAATTTGAATTATACTCACTACACTCACATTTTACCCAAGCACCCACCTACCATGAAAACATGACTTTCTGAGAAAATGAAAACTCCCCTCTCTCTTCCATATGAACCCTAACCATCTTCTTCGCCAAAATCATTGAGATTCGTAGGGAATTGAAGGTTTCGAGTATCCAACAACGTTCTTCAAGTCTTGGGGATTATGTGGAGAGGTTTCAAGGAACTTTCTCGAGGGAATATAAACTCTACAACTCTGGCTAGTCTTCCAACAGTTGAACAGGCAAATCTTCGGCCACTTTCAAAGCATAGATACTCTGGTGACCTTTTTTCATTTTCGCAACTCTAATGGAGTTTTTCAAGAGTTATTGAAGTTTTGGAAGTCTAAAACCAGTTTTAGGCTTCCCCACAGAGTTATGTATGAATTGGGTGTGTTATCAACCAAAACGATCCATACTCATTTTCCAGCGAGAATGGTTGGAAAAATGATGGTCAGAGTCTATTCTAGTTTAAATGAACTTTCAATTCAAGTCTCATTCAATTAATTTTAACTACAATCTAACCTTTCTAAATGAATACCCTAATAATTAATGACCTCTGACATTTAATAAAACTTCAAGAAACTGACTGTGTTTATAGGCATAATTTAATATTTCTTCTATCGAATAATTAATACAAAATATAAAAAAATTAATTAGCAAAATCGTTTATCAAATAACCATCTATCAAGATAGCATGTTTCTTCCCGGTTGTCCTAATCTCGAACTGTATATCTCAAAATACCTTATAAGCTACAACATGGTTGGGATTTGGAAGGTCAAAAAGGGAAATACATGAGTGAATGACACCTAATTTTTCTTTGTTTGACAAAAGAGGGGTCATCATCCATATCTTCTTCGATTTCCTCTTCATGATGGTCTTATGACGATGCAATTACTATGAGATCTTCATCTGGTATTTCGTCATGGGCAATTTGTTGCCCCTCCTCTGAATTTAAGAGGGCATTAATAGAGATTGGGTGATGAATTGCAGTTGCAAGTTCTTGTCCTATTGCTTGTTCCTCTGGACTCTCTTCAATTTTTTGATATTCCTCTTCAAAGAAACACGTGTGCTTAAAACAATTGGCTACTGTTGTGTTGGAAATGTTGTTCCATGACTTTTCATCCCATTTCATGGTTGTTAATTGATCAACCATGTAGATATTTGCCTTTTGTTGTTCATCTCCATCAATTGCATTTTGGAGTTGGAAACGCCGATATCGTTTCTTAAACATTGCTATAATTCTAGCATCCATCGATTGAATTTTAGAAGTAGTGGTACAATTATTTTTAAGTAGATGTTCTACAAATTAATAACCTCCCGCGCTAACTAATAAATTATTGTGCAACAAATTGGATTAATTAAAGAGGTCAAACTGTAAATGAACGTTGCAAAAAACAATTGACGTAATCGACTATGTGTGTTTGATTTAGTTTTTAAAAAATGAAGATTTCAACATGAAAATTACTGCGTGGGTATGCTCAAGCACACGCAAAAGTTGTCGTGTTTGTGTTTTGATATCCATGAATGTGCATATTAATTACCTACTAGCGTTGGATCTGTTTTGACAATTTTTTTCTTTGTTTGTTTTTCGTGATGGTTGAATCTTCTACAACCTGATGATGCTCCCAAAGAGAAGTTGAGACACTCAACTGGAAGCGCGAGTATGACCTATAAGGTTAAATAGAAAGTGGCTCAAAGAATAGGGCGGAATGACCCAATGTGTTGAACAAGGAAAATTTAGTTTTGATTAGAAAATTCTAAAGGAGCATGATGACAATGACAAGGAAAATGGGCTTGAGGAAATGTGTTATATTATTAAATTAAAATATTAGTACAAAAACACAATACAATGCACATACAAACTAACATAATGTTCAGAAAGGAACTATTTCAGTAATACTGAACTTCTTGTAATTATCTTTCTATCCACCATGTCACGTCAGTCAGGCTAACTACATCAAATATGTACAAGTATATTATTAGTATTAGAAGCTGTTCAAAAAACACAAAATACACAGGAAAAACAAAACTGGCCCCCCTTCAAATAGGTTCACTGCAAGTGAATAAACTCTTAGGGTGTGTTTGGTTGTATGAAATCCTATGTCATGGAAATCCATGAGGGGACCCCTACATTTTAGGCTAAATTGATATATCACTCCACATCCACCATTTGATTTTGTGATCAATGGTGGGAATGGAAGTCCCATGAATATGAGAATCACATGCCTTGGGAGACCAAGGAGTGAGATTCTCGAAATAGAAATAGAGTGTAACAATCACGTTTATTATAGACCACACATATTTTTCAATATTGTTTTAGATCCAAAAAAATCAGGCATTTATATCCAATATCATTTATAAGCAGGTGGTTTGGGGAAATTCATTCTAGCATGCAACTTGTGAATTTTTCAGATTCCCACATTCCAACCCATATATTTATATTTTATAGTATCATCAAGTGAAATAATGAGGTCGTTCCGAACCTGATCTCACCCGTTGAGTTTTGCAATGCACATGAAGCCACAATTACCATCTGATTTCACAATTTCCACTTCTCTCATGAAGGGAATAAGCCAAATGAGAAGTTAACTTTGAAAATGAAGTTTTGGAGGTTTGGCCGATTCTAAACTTGTGGAACAGGGTTGTGTGCCACACTCTGCTGTGTTGGCACACCATCCTAGAATTTGACATGCTCATACCTCAAAAGTTATCTCTTGGTCGACAACACATGTTTAAGTTCAACCGTCATCGTGTTTTTTAGCCTTCCCTTGCACGCAACACGGATGATAGGTTTAGAGATGCATGCATTTCCAAGGGGTGCCAAAGCCATCAACTTTATTTCAACATCAATCTCTATGACTTCCCACATCTTTATAATGAATCTCATCTTAGGCTGATAATCGAAGTTGGTGGCTGCATACTCCGGAGCTTCTTAGAATGACAGTTATTTCCAATGTTTGTCAATAATGGACAATGGAATGGGCTTTTGACTTTATCCTACATCATCATCTCATGGGTACAAATAAGACCATGTGTTTGTCAGAGTGCACATCCACACTTTTCAGCATTTACTACCACATACTTTCTTTGTATCAAGTCCACGTGCATCATTTCCAGCACTTTCTGAGACAACTGTTCCAATTTTTTTAAACAACACATGGTCGAACTCATGTTTTACTTTCAATATGTTGTCCCAGAATGACGCCCTAATATTGTTTACCTGAATTTCTATATCATGGCATGCAAGCACTCTCAAAACAGTAAGAAAAATACCGCTTAATCTTTCATTTTGTTTTTCAAGCAGCGTGTGTCGCCTTGACTCTATTAGTAGTCCTCGTTCTAGAATGTCTCATATTATCAGTCCATGGTTTTGCATAACACTCAAATAATGACAAACAACTATGTGCTATATAGTGGAGACCTGGGTAGTTTACACGCTAATCGCTAACGACTCAATCTAGGATCAAGTAGCGAGTCTACTTATTACTTGGGGGTAATTAAAAAAACTTGGATAGTTAATAATAATATATTTTTTTTAATATCCACTTCTTTTAGCATTTAATATACAAAAGGAATATTCACAAATTGAATGTACAAAAGTACTAACTACATATAAATTTATGAATACAATTGAAATTGAGTGTACATATGAATTGAAATGTCTTTGCTTGAGGCACCCATTTGTAAAGAGACGAAATTGTTGGGTTTAACCAAGCTCAAGACCAGAAAACAAACAACTCCAAGACCATAATACAAGTACATCCTAGAGTACGCACATTCACTTACCTCCTCTCTTCCCGTCTCCCTTTTCCCTCCTCTGCTTCCATCTTCCTCCCTCCAATCAACAACAACAGTGCACTAAGAGAAATCAAGAATAACAACAACATAGATCATTCATGAACAACATATCAATAACAACGAGATCAATCGATAGACAACAATAGTAGCTGATGCGTCCAAATCCATCCTAACTGATCTCGAACTTGCAAAACGAACAGTGGTGAGCAAGGGACCACCATTGTGGTGGTCGAAAGTACTCTGATGCTTAAGTCGTGTGATGGTGCAAGAAAGAATGAAGACTAGACGAAATTAGCAATGAGTATGCATACCTTTCTTTTTCTTCTTTCTCACCTTATGTAGGGAGCATTCCCTCCCCAACTGTCCATGCTATTGAGGGCGTGATGGAGGGAGGAGATCTTGCCCATGATCTTACTTGTACATAACTGAGTCTCTTCGGGACTTGGCTCTCTTTAAGACCCAATGCTTAATTGGGTTAAGAGTTGATTTGTGTGAGTGGATCTCGGGGCTATAACAACTCAGAGATTTGCGTTTGGGCTTTATTGTTTTGGGCCAAACTCCAAGATTCGTGCCACATGGGTTGGCGTGATTTTGACTTGGATGCCTGACTTACGGGCTGAACAATGTTTTTAATTTGGGGCCGCTTGGGACTGTGTTGATGCCTTTTTCCATATTAGGGTTGATCTATGCCACATGTACGGTTGTGATCGGGTGACTGTTCGATGTCTCATCAATTACTTCCCCCAAATAATGGGGTTGCATTCAGTTCCATTAATTCAATGAATGGGGACTAGCATAGTTGTAATTGAAACCGTCACCCCTTTGTTTCTCGTGTAGCATTTAACACCGACACGACTGCTGGGTGGCACCTTCCATGAACATTGCGCCTATATAAGCTAGTTCTAATTTGATCCAATGTTACCATGTGTTTTGTAGATTTTATTTTTCAAATGCATCCCTTTAAAGAGTGTGCTTCTGTTTTGGCCTCTATAGGGTATGAAGAGGAGCATCCATTGGTGGAGCCTTTGAATGTTCTAACATTTGCAGTGATGAGTTTCAATAGAACCTGCTATTGGAGGAAGCCACCCAGTTTGAGTGTGCTTCCAGTTGCTCCTCTAGGCTTCTAAATATACTCTTACATTATGGAAAATAAGTCTGGGGTACCTCTTTGGTCCCGAGTTTATCATTCATCTTCTGGTGCTCCCGCGACCTCTACCGCCATCTTTGGGAGATAATACTACAACCAACTTTGGGAGGTTGTTCCCACTACATCTTCATTAGCTTCACTCATGATGCTTCATTCGAAGAGCAAATTGGCGGAGCAAAGTCCCAGTATGTGTTCAGGCAGATATTCACTCGCACCTTCCTTTCCACCAAGCTTAGGTTCTTGTAGTGTGTAAACCTTCAAATTGATAAGTCGGTCATGCTTTGTAACAATTCTTTGATAATCATTAAAGTTTGTTTTTTGGTTTGAATTCACTTATCCTTTTTTTTTGGAATATGTATGCTTTGAGTGAATGTGAGTCATGTCAGTCCAGCCACGTGGTCATGGGTTTGATCCCCGCGGACGGTTCCAAACTGATGTGTCCAAATCCGTCCTTGCTAATTTCAAATATGCAAAACAAACAACGGTGAGCCAGGGACCACCATTGTGGTGGTTGAAGGCACTCCGATGCTTAAGTCAGGCAACAGTGTAAGGAAGAATGAAGACTAGATGAAATTAGTAATGTGTATGCCTACTTTTCTTCTTCTACTTTTCTCACCTTACGCAGCGAGAGGTCCCTCCCCATCTGTCCCTACTATTGAAAGTGTACTGGAGGGAGGAGATCTCGCCCAAAATCTTACTTGTGCATGACTGTCTCTTCGTCACTTGGCTCTATTTAGGACCCAATGCTTGATTAGGTTAAGAGTTGATTTATGCGACTGAATATCAAGCCTGTGGTAGCTCAGAGATTTGCGTTTGGGCCTTATTGTCCTGGGCCAAGCTCCAAGATTCGTGCCACATGGGATGGCGTGATTTGGGTTTGGACGTCTGACTTACGGGCTGAATAGTGTTTTAAGATTGGGTTCACTTGGGACCATGTTGAGGCATTTTTTTGTATTAGAATTGACCTATGCCACGTGTACGACTGCAATTGGGTGGTTGTTCGATGTTTCATCATTAGCAGTGAGATCAATCTTTGTTTTTCTCTTCTCTGTTTTCTCTTTTGGGAAGAAAGGGGCTAAGGGTAAAAACTTGAAGAAATAAACGAGGAAAAGTAGCTAACTGAGTTGAACCCGGGTAATCATTCGATGCCGAGGTCCAAAACTCGACTGAGTTTATGGTTACTCGTCGAGCAATCCTTCACCATTACCGAGTACTCACCAAGTAACTGGCGAGTAAACTACATAGGTCGTGACACTCCGGAAACGAAGCCCACTTGATGTTGAGCACGCCAAGATTAGTGCGAAAGTTATCCTCTATCTTAGAGTCAATCGAGGAAGGCCATTCATTGATGAACACTTCCTAGAACGGGTAAATCTTGAATTACGTATTTCAGTTCTTCTGGACGTTCGTGTTTATTTGCCAAATCCACAACATCCAATGGGCCCAAGGGAAGACTTGGTCAATGGATTGATCAATGTCACCTCCTTATCTGTTACAAACACATTCGGTAGCTTGTCTGTGGCGTACAACTTCTTCAGCTCATTCAGTTAATGCCCACACGTAGATTTCTTCCATCTCAAAGTCCATGAAGCAACATATGATATTAAAGGTTCGATTCATTGAGGTCACCCCGACTACCTCAAACAACATGCAAAATTTGTTCGTTTTGTAGATGCAATCAAGAATCACTACTGAAGAGAGACACTTGGCCATTCAAATTGAGTATGGGTGAGCCCAAAACATGGTTGAGAACCAGTTCATCACATTCAATTCATATTCGTAGATATAATTGTGTTCTTTCAATCGGTAAAGAGTTTGTTGCAATGTCGATCTACCTCGCACCTTATCAGCTTCAACCGAGCAATGACATTATACATCTTCAAAATGGACTAATTGTTCTTGTAATGTTCTTTGATTGCGTTCAAAATGTGTCTAGCTAGGAGCCTCCTATAATGTGTACATGTTCTTCGT